>JBBBDQ010001968.1:230000-582500 GCA_037127315.1 Ascarosepion bandense
CGTGTGTCCGCTCAATAAATCAAATTAGATTGCATAAAAGAATTATTAGTGATCGTACTTCGATTCCAATGCATAGGAAATTGATTCACAAATGTTGGAGGTCAAAAATATCAGAGTTTCTTTTACTGTAGCGCAAAACGCTACAGAATTGTCTTTGAAATCAAACACCGTGCAATAATAAGTCAAAACGAACGCGTTCTTCTCTTCTGTTTAGGTTTTTGCTTTCACTTTTGAAAATGATTAATCTATATTTTCAAGCACCAAATATATAAAATTTCCAGTTATTCTAAAACAGGAAAAAAGAAAAAGTCGAAGGAATTACTGAACTGCCTTCTGCGTCGATTGCTGAGGTTTAAAATGCAAATTATAATTTATATATTATGATAGATGCATCTTATAAGTTATTTATTCATTCATGTTTCCAGATTTCTCTCTCGTTTTTACTTTCTTCTGAAGTCAAATATTACATACCATAAATATCGAAAGAATGTAAAGCTTGCATAGATAGATAGATAGATAGATAGATAGATAGATAGATAGATAGATAGATATTAATCCTATATATACATTTTTCCTCATCCGGTAGAACAACTCTACATACAAAATACAATTGTCAAGTGCGTATTTAATACTGAAGAGTGTGTTAAGCTTGAAACTTGCATTTGTGCTAACGCCGAGGGAAAACGTATATTTATTTTTATATATTATAGTTTCGTTCTACATCGAGCTATGTATTTTATTAGAGCCATCATTCAATTCAATAAGTTATATATATATATATATATATATATATAGTATATGGTAGTTACAGATGAAATAAACTTGAAAACTTTAAATCATCATCATCACTTGATAAGTCACCAATAGTGTCGAAAAAGACAATTACTTTGTAGTGGTATTATAATACATTTATGTTATAAATTGTATATATATATATATATATATATACTCTAGAAAATTGTTTAGATATTCTACAATTTCATGGGCAATACATGGGTCTGACGGGCATCAGGTTTGTCTGCGAAATATGTATTACCCATGAAATTGTAGAATATCTAAAAGTTTTAAATATCTAAAATTTATTCTAGATTATATTCCTCTGTTAGATTAAATAAATAAATTTAACATTGAGTTCTTTTGAGTTTGTCTCATTCGGAAGTTACCTGACTTAAATACCAAATATTCTACGTTATATATATATATATATATATATAGGAAAAACTACTAAAACTACTAGAAAGTTGTAAGTTTAAAAATGTATTTTTTTTGTTTATTTATATTATTATATTTGATATTTCAGACCGTCCTCGGCCTTTCATCAGAAACAAATGATTTTAAAATTTAAATTAAAAACGTATTTCGCGAGCGCGTTCATAAAGAGATTGTTTACGTCACGTGACGCAGAAAGCGACACATTTTTTAATATATATATATATATATAAACTTATTTATAAATACAACTTTGTCTCCGTGTGTGTGTGTCTGTGTGTGTGTCCGTTACCTATAGACTCCGAAACGGATGAACCGATTTTCTTGAAAATTTACACAGTTGTACTATAAGCGTCTGCGAGTGTTCTTAGCTAGGTTTTGTGTCGAGGTACCCCCGATAAATATCGAAAATCGATAATCGAGAAAATCGGGTTATAGAAGGAGTGGCCCGATTTTAATCAAATTTGATGCACTCATAGACAAAGATATAAGAAACGACATTCAGAAGTTTCAAGATTGCAGTTCTTACAATAGTGCAGAAAATCGATAACATATATATATATATATATATATATATATATATATATATATATAAAAGGCAAGATGTTTGTGTTTGTGTCTGTTTATCTGCCAGTATGTCTGTATTTTTTAGCCCTTTTATTTAATTTTTGCTTTGGGTTTGGCTCTAAGTAGGTATAATTGTAGTTCTTAGTCTCAGCCATGATATCATTTACTCAGAGGACTTATTTAGCCTTCAAAATTCAGTTTACGACAAAAAACTTATTTGAAATCGATACCAGGAAATCAAAATTTGACTTACATCCATTCATTTTCTTTCAGTATACGGTTTCGCTTTAACTGGAAACAACTATTGCTTTTTAGTCTTTCGTGCCAACGTCCAAAGAGTCTGAACTCCAGGACCGTGGATTAGTTTTAAAGCTTTCATTACACCCGAGCAACGCCGGGCTATTCTGATAGTTAGATAGATAGATAGATAGATAGATAGATAGATAGATAGATAGATAGATAGATAGATAGATAGATAGATATTTGTACCTGTAGAAAAAACAAATGGATTGAAATGGAATTGACGTCTTAATTTACGTAAGACCTTAGAACTCTTTCGTCCAATACATTATCAAAGGTACTCGTTGGCATACTTTTCAAATGATAGATCACATAAATATGACTTGTAAAAGGGAAAGTGGAACTTGCTTGAAAACAAAATTTCAATCAGAATTAATTAAAATGTTAAGTGGGTGTAAACGTAAAGTTTCACGAGAGCAATAAAATGGAAAAAATAGGACTCACAAACCCTCAAATATCCGTAAGGAGCGAATAAAGTGCCTCTTTTGTCGGCACGGACTCGGCTAGTGGATTTTTAGGTACACAGCCTCCGGAACACAGATGATAGGCCGAACGAGTGTTGTGCAGAACAGAGAACCATGTGTCCTCGTACCTCTTGGTAGGAGGACACATGGTATAACGTATGGCGCTTATCTGATTGACCTATTAAATGTCTGCTTTATAAACCCACTAACCAGTAACAACGTTTTAGTGTCTATAGTTCCTGTTTTTCCTCTTCAGCACCTGACGTTTGCATTGTGAATGAAACTAAAAGTTGTAATACCGGTGTTGTAAAAGCGTATATTTATTATTAATATAAATAAACTATAGTTTATTTATATTATATAATATCTATATAAATAAATATTATATAATATCTATATAAATAAATATTATATAATATCTATATAAATAAATATTATATAATATCTATATAAATAAATATTATATAATATCTATATAAATAAATATTATATAATATCTATATAAATAAATAGTATATAATATCTATATAAATAAATAGTATATAATATCTATATAAATAAATATTATATAATATCTATATAAATAAATATTATATAATATCTATATAAATAAATATTATATAATATCTATATAAATAAGCTATAGTTTATTACATATCGAACACTATTTTATTAGCACCTTATCTCAATTTGCAATATTTTATATTCACACACACACACACACACACACAGATATATATATATATATATATGTGTGTGTGTGTGAGAGAGAGAGAGAGAGAGAGAGAGAAAGAGATGGAGAGAGAGAGATTACACACATTGAAAACATTGTGTCTGCTTATTTTTAGTAAAATCCGTTCATACTCACGGATAATTTTTCGGGCATTATAATTGAAAGATGTCAGAAATATTCATTTAAACACTTTAGCAGTCAATTAAAAGAATCGGTTATGAATACTGTAGTAATGTTCTAAAATACTTCTTAAAAGAACAGCTTTTTCATACTTTAGCACGAGCATGACCATGACATTACAACATATACATAAATTCCATTTTAGATAATTTTCACGTTCTAATGAACGCTAACAATTTGTCAACCGTTATATTTGAAAAAAAATTACAGTAACTTTTAGCAGCACAGTTTTGCGGTTATTCTTTGTGACCATAACTCAAACCCCTGAAGTTGATCTCGGAAAGACATTGAAAGTACTTGGGTATTTGGGTACCTTGAGAAATGAATTATAATAATTACAGCTCATTTCTTACATCTTTCAATTATAATACGCGAAGGATTATCCATGAGTATGAACGGATTTTAATAAAAATAAGCAGACACAATGTTTGCAATTTATTTAATTTGACATTTGAAAAGAAATTATTTTGGTTGTTATATCTTTATTTAAATGTTTCTCTGGCGCCTCTGTATTTTTCTGTATTTATTCTGTATTCTGTTACAGTAGCTTTATATTTTATGTTATTGGTTAGATATTTGTTGTTAACTGGACAGTTTTCTTTGGCCAGTTACATTTATTAGTTTTTGTTGGTTGTTGTAATTGTCATGATTTTATTGAATATTTTTTTATTGTGTTTAGCTATTAATTTCTCGATGTTATTCATGCAGCTTTAACTGATTTTGATTGTATTTTTGTTGATGATTTTTTATAGTTTGCTGTTTTTAGTGAAGGGTTTTTCAATTATTTTGAAAAATATTTTTCCTATTTTTTCTTTTTATTGAAGTGGGATTGAACCAAATTATGTTTCTTTTTCTGTGGCTTTTGTTTAAATTGTTTTCGCTTTCGAAGTCAGTTAAGTGCCATACGTGATACACGCTTGGGCGATCATGTCTCGAAAGAGACATGACTGACTGGGCAGAAGATTATCCCGCAGAAGGTTGCCATTGCTTTCTGCGGTAAACTGGTTGCCGACCAGGCTATAGAACCCAATCTGTCCTATTATTTAACCCATAATTGGAGGGAAGAGACGGATTAATACCTTTCCCAAGGGTATTTGCGCTTAAGTGAATGTAATGAATTTAACTGGAATTCGAACTCAGTTCCCCGATTTCTCGTTCCGAGCTGATATCCACTGCCCCACAACGCACATCATTTCGTAATATAGTTTGTTTAAATATCCGCCGTTTCTTAGAGCTGATTAATATATTTTTGTTTTCATTTAATATTTTCGAGCTGCTGGAATTTGTTAAGATATTTTTATTTATAGATATGGGTGTTTGGTTGAATATATTAGCATCAGCCACATAAAAAAAAAGACGAAAACTAATGGAGGTCTTATTAAAAAGAACGAAAAACCCAACACTCAATAACACAAACTACGAACATGCTAACAACATGCTTACCATGTTCGGTACATAACACATACCACGACTCCACTTTATGCATAACACCAATTATGGCTAAAGATATAGCCGAAATTGCGCGGAAAAACAAAACATTTGGACAATTTCTATCTTTATTCTGAATAGTTAAATTGAACACATAAATTTTTCTGTCTTCCCACATCCATAAATAACAAACGTATTGTTTCTTATATTCAAATGCAAATCATTTTCACAACAATGAACTAACATTGCTTGATGACGGGTTAAAAATCTCGAAACATAGAAATTTCCGAGTCGCAATTTAAGCTATATTAATTTAAAATAAAAAACAAAATTTAGTTATATTATGCTCTACAATATTTGTTGTATTGAGCACTTTAAAAAAAAAAAATAAATGCCGGAGAACTCGGAATTGTACAACTGTTGGTTCTCTTCACCTGGATATAGTAATTTAATAAGCGCAGCTTAGATGTGGCAGAAGGCCGAAAGTATGAGGCACCAAGTGCGGATCGAACTCACTACTTAACTGCAATAGTTCTAGCGAGACACGCTTGCTAACCATTACACCACCTGGTTTATTTTTTATATATATATATATATATATATATATATATATATATATATATATATATATATATATATATATATATATATATATATATATATATATATATATATATATATATATATATTAAAAAAGGATTAATTGAATATATATATTAAAAAAGGATTAATTGAATGACCATTTCGATATGAAGATCCCCACGGGGGATAACACATCACCTCAGCAACAGAAAAATCCTTTCAGAAACTGGAGAAAAATCAGTATATATATATATATATATTTGCTGCCTCGGTATACTAAATATCCAGGTGATATATATATTCTTACGCTCCAGTGGATCATTTTTCTTTACTTACGTATTTTAATCGTAAATTTCTTTTCTCTTTCTTAATTTTACGTATTTATAATATTCATAATTTTAAGCATGTTTCAGTACTGTCTCCATATATTTTTTCTTTCTTTCTCTATCTGTTATAGTTAAAGTTGCCAATGACTGGTCTCTGACAAAGCAATGGTCTAAAGGCAACCTAGGCCCGTATATTTAAAAAAAAATGAACATGAAATTATGTTTGTTTATATATATATATATATATATATATATATATATATATATATAATCAGCTGAGTTCTCAGATCTCGTAGTTCTATTTATTTTGTGTAACCTTACAGCGTATGATATCAATACTGAAGATATAGCATTGTACAGGAATAATATTGTTATGGTTGTAAAAACTTATTTTAATATTGATGCTAACCGAATTAGGGAAAATATACAGAGGAAATTGATATTTCTAAATCTTAAGGTTACTATTAAAACAAATATCAACATTTTTAGCAAGATTTTTAACAGAAATACTTAAATTAAATTACAGCCTTATGAATAACCTTGAAAAGATGATAAAAAAACATAATAATAGAATTTTAAACTAATATAGAAAAAAGTACGTTGACTTCGATCAGAATCAACCTCGGTGCATTTTAAATAGAATTTATTTTATAAGCCCACTAACCATTAACCACGACGATTTGCGTATATATATATATATATATATATGTGTGTGTGTGTGTGTGTGTGTGTGTGTGTGTGTGTGTGTGTGTGTAATTCTGCTTTTTCGTATTATGTATATATAATTCTTGGTCATAATTAAATTATACCAGTACCAAGATGTATTAAAATATACTCAATACATTTATATTAGAGTGCTTTTGAATATTTCTAATTTAAAAATGAGTTATTTCCGCAACCTGAGTTTCAACCTTTCGATATCTTCAGCTGATTTGAATCGCCTGAAGGTACCGAAAGTTTGCGGGAATAACTTATCTTCAAATGACACACACACACACACATATATATATATATATATATATATATATATATATATATATATATATATTAATTCAGATACTTCAATCCAAGGGAAAAAAGCAGGAAGGTAAATTCCAAAAACCCGATCCTAATTAATATTAAAAATTTTATTTTAATATTAAAAAATGATACAGGAAGAGATCTCCATGTAATAAAATATTACAGAGCAAATATATATTAAAAAAGGATTAATTCAAAGATGTTGAATGGCCATTTCGATATGAAGATCCCCACGGGGGATAACACATCACCTCAGCAACAGAAAAATCCTTTCAGAAACTGGAGAAAAATTAGTCTACTTTTCCTTTTTAAATAGATTTGCAAAGAAATTAAAAAATAAAATATTGTCTTTATTTAGTTTAATTCAAGTGACCTAAGTTTTTTTAAAATAATTTTATTTTAAATCCTATATCTTTTTATTCCCTTTTATAAATAATTATGCCTTTTTAAGTAAAGGCCTTTTTCTAATACTTCAACGTTTTGGGGAAATTAGGTTTTTGAATTTGTCCAGCGTCTGTAATATTTAAAAAAAAATTTTTCTTTCTTTTCTTTTCTTTTTCCCTCCCTTCCTTCTTTTATCTCTCTTACCACCTTTTTTCCGTGTTGCTTAAACTTACGTCGATTTAACACGGCTGTCCGTTAATTTTTAGTTACAATTCTCTTTCTTTTTTTTTTTTGCGAACCCAGACGATGTCAATTTTTTCTTTTCTTGTTTATTTGATTTTATTTTATCTTTTTCTTTTTCTTTTCCTTTATTTTTCCTTTTTATTTTTATTTTCTTTTTTAATTCTACTTTTCCTTTTTAAATAGATTTGCAAAGAAATTAAAAAAGAAAATAAAATGAGCTCCTTTCTATTTTCAAAAGAAATTTCAATACTCTATTTCAAATATTAAAGTAAGGTTGGTGGTTGGAGAGAATTGTTTGATATATAGTGCCTCTCTAAAAGCGAAATGTATTTGATGTGATTTATATAGTATTCTTGTATTTTAAATCAGACATTTCCTTAATTTTTCTTGTAAATTATGGTGTAACTAGCAGTATAGCCTGTTTCCAGTTAAAGCGAAACTGTAGACAGAAAGAAAAATGGATGGATGTAAGTCAAATTTTGATTTCCTGGTATCGATATCAAATAAGTTTTTTTCGTCGTAAACTGAATTTTGAAGGCTAAATAAGTCCTCTGAGTAAATGGCCTCGTGACTGAGACTAAGAACTAAAATTATACCTACTTAGAGCCAAACCCGAAGCAAAATCTAAAATAAAAGGGCTGAAAAAAAATGATATACAGGCAGATAAACAGACACACACACAAACATCTTGCCCTTTACATATATATATATATATATATATATATATATATATTTTAATTCAGATACTTCAATCCAAGGGAAAAAAGCAGGAAGGTAAATTCCAAAAAACCCGATCCTAATTAATATTAAAAATTTATTTTAATATTAAAAAATGATACAGGAAGAGAGCTCCATGTAATAAAATATTACAGAGCAAATATATATATTAAAAAAGGATTAATTCAAAGATGTTGAATGGCCATTTCGATATGACGATCCCCACGGGGAGCGACACATCACCTCAGCAACTGTTGCTGAGGTGATGTGTCGCTCCCCGTGGGGATCGTCATATCGAAATGGCCATTCAACATCTTTGAATTAATCCTTTTTTAATATATATATATATATATATATATATATATATATATATATATTATCGATTTTCTGCACTATTGTAAGAACTGCAATCTTGAAACTTCTGAATATCGTTTCTTATGTCTTTGTCTATGAGCGTATCAGATTTGATTAAAATCGGACCACTCCTTCTATAATCTGATTTTTTTCGATTATCGATTTTCGATATTTATCGTGGATACCTCGACACAAAACCTAGCTAAGAACACTCGCAGACATTATAGTACAACTGTGTAAATTTTCAAAAAAATCGTTTCAGTCGTTTCGGAGTCTATAGGTAACGGGCACACACACACACAGAAAAAGTTCCATTTATAAATAAGTTTAGATTTAGATAAATGATTTTTTCATCGTACTTTACTTTGATAAGTGACTATTTAAGCAGGTGAGACGATAGTTATAGAAAATGTTAACATTTAGAAAAAACGAAAAATATGATGATAATGGAAAAAATGAATAAAATATTTAATAAAATCCTTGTCGGTCGTATTCAACAAAAGGACTGCACAAAATGCTAGGTTCCCTTTGCCGCTTCAGTAAGTACATGTCTCCTGCTATGCTCTAACTTTACAAGAGCCATTCATTCATCCATTTTAAGTGTCATACGTGATACACGTTGAGCGATCATATGTCGAAAGTGATATTTGGGTATAAGTGAATGCAACGAATTCAACTGGAATTCTAAAGTCGGGGCGTACAGCAACCGAAACGTCGTGAATATTGCAACAAAGATGAGGATAACAGTCCCAACAATGTCAATAATGTAAATAATCTTCTCATTTCCTTTCACTCCTAATAATCCCATGCGTCGTAGTAGCATTATCGCCTTGCTTGGGTTGATAAATTGATTCTTTTTCTGTGGTTCATTAACCTTTGTAGGTTATTTGATACCAGGAAATATTTTTAGACTGTAAAAATCTTTTTCAGAAGAATGGGGAGATAACAATGATTTAGGGATACACGTTTTACTAATTAATCCATAAATGAGGGAGAAAAGGTAGGTTCATGCCTTTTATTTACGCGTAATTCACTCAACCTGAATTTGAACTAGGCTCTCCGATTAACAATTCCGAGCTATCATTAATTACAACACTCGCACATCCAAGCTCTCAGCATCTGTTATCCCAAGTGGTCCCCATCTTCGTACTGACAAATCTTGATGTTACTTAACTTCGGTTATTATTTTTTTTTTTTTTTTTTTTTTTAATCATTTCACCCCGAGCAAGGCAGAAACGCCACTGATGTGCAGGGGGTTACATAAATGTAGAAAGATTAATTAGAAAAGAGTGAAGAGTACAAGCTAGTTAGAAAGGAACAATAGAAAGCTGAGAAAGCAGGTGCAATGACAGATACATGGGCGGAGAGAACGTGAAGATTATACAGGGGAGGGGAGAGAGCTAGAGTCCAGTGGTTAGTAGGTGAGTATTAACTTTGCTTTTAAATTTCTGGAGGTCGTAGCCGTCAGGAAAGCAAGAATACGGGAGTGAGTGCCACAGGCGAGAAGTGCGAGAGAGGAAGCTGCAGGAGTAGAATTGTCGTCTGCGTTTGGCTAACCTGGCTGTGAATGGGTGGGACCCAGTTGCCAGTCTGGTTGCACGGGTAAACACCTGTTGAGGAGGCATCAGTGACTTAAGCTCATCCGAGCAGAAGCCATGAAAGTATTTATAGAAGAGACAGAGATGGCTTTAAACCGCCTTGATTTGGAAGAATATATATATATATGTAAGTCATCTACGTACATGCCTGTCATCCACATATAAACCTGCCATCACTGTGGCTAGATATCCACTTGCTTCCAACCGGGATCGAAACTCGGCGTCAGTCGGAGTGCCTACTCCCTAAGCCATCGGCGCATGGAATAAGAGAGGAGGAAATTTTAGCGTGTTATATATATATATATATGCGGTGTATACACACGCCAACCACAGAGATAACTCAATTCATTACAGAAAAGTAGTGCGTAATATATATCAAATTAAATAAATTGCAAACTGTATCTGCTTATTTTTAATAAAATCCGTTCATACTCACGGATAATCTTTCGTGCACTATAATTGAAAGTAAGAGACTGAAAGTACTTGGGAACGTCGAGAAATTAATAGTAAAACCATCTGCCAAAGTTACAACTCATTTCTTACATCTTTCATTTATAATACGCGAAAGATTATCCGTTAGTATAAACGGATTTTATTGAAAATAAGCAGTCACAATATTTGCAATTTATTTATTCTGACATGTCTAAATGAAAATTTGCTGTCTAAATACACAAATATATATATATATATATATATATATATATATATATATATATATATGTATAGAGAGAGAGAGAGAGAGAATAAATAAAGAACAGGTGGGAAAAGTATCTTTAACGAGCTTCTTAAGAGATTTTTTAAAGACGAAGAAGCTTGTTAAAGGGAAACATGTTAGATTAAAGTCACTTTTTTCCGACATGTTCTTTACTCATTCTATTCATCTTGTCGGATTCTGATCCATATATCCATCTCATATATATATATATATATATTCTTAAACAAAATACAAATCTCGCGTAGGAGTAGTTGTGTAGGAAGTTGAAGGACGAGAGAAAGGTGAACAGTTGGTAGTTATGCTTGTCACGTGTTAATTTTCTGAAAGATGACTGGCTAATAATTTAGAAAATTAATCAATAAATATTGACATCTATTAAACAAATAAAAGCTGACTGATGGTAGGAAGACAAAACATGTTCCTGGTCAATATTCAAAATCAATTCCATATCGACTTATGCAAGAAAATCAAATTTAATCTCACATACAAGACAGGCAATCAGAAAGCCCAGCAGTCCCACTCTCATCGGAAAATTCTAAACATCCGATCAAATCTGCCTTGGGTACTTGGAACTTCCCAACAATTAAGTGCGGGCAATTATCAGAGGTCATTTGCCAGCAAGTATTAAGAATCGTGAAATTTTGAAACATCCTTCAAGTGTTTTTACTAGTGGTATTTACTAAGGTGCCCACGTCGCAACCGGATGTGATAAAACGTCGAGGTTTAAGGTTTAAACTGAGTCTATCGTCCCACACCACACAAAAATTCCAACTCCCTGGGCATTTTTTTTTTTTTTTTGTGACGCCACAGGCAATAAGCTTAGCCTCCTTACTAAGGGAGAGGTACTGACTGGAACTAAATCCTCCTGGAGCTTGGGCTATTTAATGAATGCTAGTCTGAACCAAGGGTTAGGATTAGTTTTTTTTATTGTTTTATTAGTAGACTTCTGAAAAGTGCTAGACGGATACCATCATAAACTAATTAATTCTTTATTCGTTCACATAGTGTTGACTTACGAAAAACAAGCCTGTACTCCATAAAGAATTAATGTAGCTTATTTCAGAGCTGTTTTTTTTTGGGGGGGGGGGTGCTCAATATCTAAGCAAACTCAATTCTAGTACGATAACAGAAGTTAAGCAAAGTCGAAACTCGATGGGTGACTGCTTCGGATAACAAAATGATGTTTGCTTAGATATGCGTGTGGTGTAACGGCTCGTAAATAGAAATCAGAGAGCTGAGTTCCAATCCCACTCGGGTTCGTTATGTTAATTTACAAAATGGTATTAATCCCCTCTCTTCTCCCTCCAACTAAGGGTTATTATCTTTCAAAATCTGACACTGTAAAAATATATATTCTGGCTTTAAATAGCCTTCAAAATGTTGCTAAACCGTAAAAAAATGAATCAGTCTATTTATGAGTTCGCTGTTGAATCGTGATCGAAAAGCGTTACTGTTTTGATTATGAAACCCTGGTTTCACCTTCATCGATTCGTTAAGAACTTAAATTTTTGATAATATCAGCTTGGGAAGATAACCTTAATGTGCTCTACCGCTGGGATTTGTCTGAAAACTATTCCCACTGGTTAACACAAACGTTGTAAATGAAATTGCTTGGGTAAAACTGTTCAGAATCCGAAATTCCTAGTGATGGCATAAAAGCGGAAATGATTGTATTGATTTTCTTAGTGTAGCTTACATCTGATAGACGGTCGAAAGTATGGGGGTACCCAGTGAGAATTGAACTCACTACTAAATTGATTTAGCGAGACAAGCTTGCTAAGAGTTACACAGCGTCGAAATGCCCAAATCACAAGTCGTTTTGGACGTACTACACTTTAGCTGAGGATGTGTGTTGTGGTGCAATAGATATCGGCCCAGAGAGCCGTGTTTTGAATTCCGGTTGAATTCGTTTCATTCGCTTACGCGTAAATGTCTCCCCCCGCCCCAGTAATGGGGTAACTATCAGGACAAATTGGGTTCTATAGCCTTGGTTAGCAACCAGTTTACCGCAGAAAAAATGGCAACATACTGCAAGAAAATCTTCTACCTAGTCAGTCATGGATCGAAAGAGACATGGTTGCCCAAGCGTGTATCACTTAACTTAACTGACTGATTGATTGATTGATTGTGTAGCTTATGGAGAAAATATGTCTGCGTGCTTAGCTGGAGAGTTAAAGCGTTGGCATTCTGGCTCCCGAGTGTAACACCCCAGTGGAGGTCCGAACAATTTCTCCGGCGGCCGTTCTCCATGCTGCGATGTTGCCGGGGGTTGGTTGAAAAAGTCGAAGTCTCAATCTGGAGATACAAGATAAACTATTGGAGGGACGAACTTCCACAACTTAGATGAGTTAAATCGATGCTTTATTTCGTTCAGAGTTAGCCTTGCAGTTGGGGCAGGCGATGTGATACTCAGCTCTAACTCTAATTAATGGAGATCAAATGCCGAACCGACCGACTCAGACGAATTTCCCTTCTTCAGTGTGGCTGACGCACATAGCTACTTCAAGCACGCGCCCGGCTGAACTGAACTGATCAGATCGGAAAAATCACTTGTATTTATATTGAAATAATCGGAAGTCCACTAGACGATCGGCTTAAAACAAAAGATAAGTATTGGTGACTGTAAGTCCAAAATTTCAAGGTACTTAAATTTTGCTTCCTTTGATATGTAAACATCCCGCAGACATCCCGTCTGCAATTAGCCTCCATAGTATTTTCCAGGATTTTTTAAATCTTTTTATCTTAATAAAGCTTCGTGTGAAGGCCATCGGATGTTTTTATAGCCCTGACACTTTACCCGTAAACCAGGCGTTTTTTATAGCCTGAAGAAAGGGAAAATTCTATTATATTTTCTTTATTTTCTTAATGTGTGGTCAAGATACAGTAAAAACAGTTTTTGACCTGGTCACCTATCACATCAAATCACTTAGTCAAATATTTTAAATTTACTTATAGAAAAAAGCGTTTATTTATTTTTTTCCTTTTCTTTTTCACTTAGTACTTTTGTTAAACGAAACACGTTTTTAAACTATTTTTCTATTCTTAACCATTTTCTATTCTTAATCTATTATAATAATATACATATTTTACAAATCCACCATAATATACGCCTAGTTATTGTGTCACACGAGTCTCCGATCTCAGCATGGTTTATTCAAGAAGATGATTTTGCGATAAAATCGAACAATTTATTTTGTAATATCGAAACAATCCCAAACATGAAAAGTTTGATTCAAGCTATGTGAGAGAAATGGACTCTTCTGTTTAGAAGTCGTCTTTTTCTTCTATATGCCGAGTCTCTATAGGAAGAAAGCGATTATGGCTCTCCACATTTTCCTGTCTTTTGTAGCTTTTGTATTTTTTATTTCTCCTGAATCTTGTTCCGTTGTCAATTTACTCAAGCTCACTAAGTAAGTTTTGCATTGTTTTCCTCTAATCCTCTTGCTTTCAATATGTCCTGTGAGTGTCAGATTTTTCTAGCCTTCTTTCCTCATTATATGCCCTGGAAATATCAACTGTCTCTACCTGATGTTAAGTGTAGGTTTCCTTTTTGTTTTCTATAAAACTTCTTCGTTTGCTCACTTTTCGGTATCTTCAGCATCATTCTGTAGAACCACATTTCTGTTACCCCAAGTGAGGAGTGTCTCCAGTATTCACTCTTACCGGTGGACTGATATTATATAACAGTCCAGTACTCTTTTCTTTGTTCCTAACAATATTTTTCTGTTTCTTAATATTTTGCTTCGATTTTGGAAGGCATCTTTCGCTATCCCAATTTCAGTGTCGCACTTTACGTCCTCTGGAAATATTTCAAATTTTGTAATCGTTTGATTTTGGTATCTCCAATTTGTAATACACAGTTTGGACTGTTATTTGCACTAAGTTCCATCTCTACCTAATTAGCAAAAAGTAAATCTTCAGTTTGGGTTGAAAATCTATCTCGAGATAATGACTCTTTGATAAAAATTTACTAATACAGTAGAAACTGGCGTATGCGACCCCCGTCGTTAGCGACCACCTGCTATTAACGACCTTTTTTCTATGCACGGAACGATTTGCTAATGTTAATTGACTCCCAGTGAGCGACCTCTTTCAAAACGCGACCACCGACCAGCATGAAAGAATAAAAATCACTGATCAAGCGACCACTTTAACAGAAATTCATTTTGGCAGTACAGTCCTAACTTCTAAATTAAGAGAATTTAAGTTAGTAATCTATTTGATTTTTCTTTAATCTAAGTCAGAAACACTTTCTCGTTGTTTTGTTATTGTAGCGAACTGTCAAAGTTTTATTATGTGTTGAAATGGCGGTGGTCAAACGGCGGCTGTCTTGTATTAACTTGTACTTATTACATTTGACAAGTTCAAGAGATTTGTCGGTTTCTGTACCAACTTGGATGAATTCCGGCATAGTAGAAAAAAATCACATCTATGTGAAATTTAAATTTTCAATGTTTATTTCTTTCATTATCTTTATTTTTTCTCAATTGTTTTAATCTCACTCTTTCTCTCTCTATCTCTCTATTTCTCTCTCTCTCTCTCTCTCTCTCTCTCTCTCTCTCTCTCTCTCTGTCTCCCCTGATCGTTGTCATTTTTTTCTTGTAGGTTTGTTTATTTTTCTATATATTATCGTAGATTCTCTTTTACTATCACTCACTTCTAAGAAAATATTGAAAACGTATTCATCGCGAACTTTTCCAACGTTCATATTTTATAAGAAATAAGTACCAACATCAATAAGAATCAAGGTGGTCCCATTACAAAAAAACAAAAAACAAAAAAAAATTCACCACAGAGACTGCAATAACTGATTTTTTAAGCCTACACAAATGTGAATATATAATTTTTATTTCTTTTGTTAACCGTTGTAAATACGTTTTAATTTAAAAAAAATTTAATTTAACATTGATTTTAACATTATGTTAAAAAAATAATTATGCAAAATAAATTTTTTCAAAGTTAGACTATCTTCTGTTCTCATTTATTTATTACCAGATTACATGGTAAAATACTAAAATATGTACATTCTGGAGAATGAAATATACGATCGTGGGGAGGATAGGTAACGAGTCTTTAGTGAGCGACTACCTGCCGTATGCGAGCAGTAGGAGTAGGAGTGGTCGCATTTAACAGGTTCAACTGTATATGGACACGTCAGAATCCTAATTTTTCACAACTTCCTGTCATTTGTTGCTCTTAGTAATTTTGACACTTTACCAATTTTTGGCCTGCATCTCTTTTATTTAAAATATCATTTGAGTGTTAAATTCTGTAGCACATCTTTTGTTTTTTGCGGGTCTTTTGTTTTTTGTGTGGTCAGTCCGACTGTCTATACCGATTTGCACACCTGCGAAAACTGAAGGATATTTTAAATGAAAATTTATAGTAATAAGATAAACAAAAAAATGTTTAAGATTCAATTTAGTAGATAGGGTACTCTCTCGTCCGGTTCACACTCTTCTCCGGTCTTTTGGATAGGATTGTTTCCCGTCTAACATTGTGTATCCCGTTCCTTGTAAAGTATACGACAATTCTATACTTTCGATGTCTCCGCCTAATCTCTGTAATTTTATTCGCTATATTTTTTCAATATTAATAAACAGATTCGCCTCTCATCCGATTTAAACTCCTCCTGGTTTTTTAATCGAATTAGAGGTTTAACCCTTGTTTCGTGCTTAAGATTGGGTTTCCGGTTCCTTGTACAGAATACTATAACTCTATACTTTCAATGTCTCCGCCTAATATTTGTAATTTTATTCTTTTTTTTCATAACTATATCGCACCAAGCAAGGTAGTTTACTGCCACTGGTGCTCAAGGGGTTACAACGGAGAAAAGTTAGGAGAAAGAGTGACAGGTTATAGGGGGTGTCAGGAAGTGGGTAAGAGAAGGATGAGAAAACTGATGAGAGTGAAGGGGATGGAGAAAGGAGTATAAGAGAGAGGATGCAAGTTAGTGAGATAGGAGATGACTATTGACTTTACATTTAAATTATTGGAGATTGTAGCTGTCGGGGAAGCAAGTAAACGAAAGGTAATTCCACAGTGCGAGAAAAGAAGCTGTTGGAGTAGAATTTGAGTTTACATTTTATTGGTTTCACAGTAAAAGGGTGGGACCTAATTGCTAATCTTGTGGCTCGAGTAAATTCATATATAGTGGTCACCAGTGAGCTCAGTTTATCGGAGCAGAAACCGTGAAAATATTTGCAGAAGAGACACAGGGAAGCCACATTGGGCCGGTGAGAAATTGACTATATCTGAGCTGCTATGTCGGGATCGATCACATTACAGATTCTCCGTTGGATTTTGGATTTTATTCGCTATATTTTTTCAATAGTGTTAGACAGATTCGCTTCTCATTAGGTTTAAATTCCTCTGGTTTTTTAATAGAATTAGAGGTTTAACCCTTGTTTCGTGTTTAGGATTGGGTTTCCGGTTCTTTGTACAGTATACTATAACTTTATTTTTCTAACCACTCCGTTTAAATTTTGTAATTTAATTTACTTATTTTCTAAATCGGAGTAAATAGGTTCGTTTATCGCCCTTTTCTTTTGTACAGTAGTTGAGTTTTATCTTTCGTTTCATGTTTAGGGTCGTGTTTCTTTGTGTTTCTGGTTTTTTCTATAGTCTTTTCAGCCAATTTAACTCTGTATGTCAGTTCTTCAATACGGCTGTGAATGCTGGACAATATCATCGAAAATGAGGACAAAACTGGAAGCGGCCGAAAAGTGGTTCTACAGAAGGATGCTACGGATATCGTAGACTGAGTATACAAGCAACGACGAGGTGTTAGAAAGAATGGCAACAAAAAGGAAATTGATGCTGAGCATCAGGAAGAGACAACTGAAGTTCCTGGGACATGCAATGAGGAAGGAGAGCCTGGAGAACCTGATACTGACTGGACAGATAGAAGGAAGGAGAGACAGAGGAAGGCAGCGGATAACATATTTGCAGGGTCTGATCAGGTGGATGACGGAACGGGGGTTGCCAGGAAGCAACAGGAGCAAACATACTAAGAGCCACAAGGGATAGGGAGACGTGGAGAGCCATGATCGCCTACGTCCTGAAGGGACAGGGCACATAGAAGAAGAAGTAGCACCGTGCGTCTTAGTGGCATTATCGACTGGTTCGGGGGGGAACTGACTAAAAATATAAATAAATAAATAAATACGACTAATTATACAAAGAAATATGAATTAAAGAGATGAATTTCTGCACATTTTGTCAATCCCCACGTCAGATTTTGTTTGATAACTTGAATCTCAAAATTTGTGAGTTGTTTAGCTATACACGAAGCACAGAACGAAAGACGAAAGCTGTCTGCAAATAACGTTTAAGTGACGAGTCAGAAGATCGAGCAGTAATTAATCAATCATAAAAGAACCAAACAGTCAAGTAATTAAGTAATTAATTTGAGAGTCGAAAGATTATACAAGGTTATGAATATTCAAGATATTTATTCAAGGCCAATTATTCGTGAAAGATAAACAGTGATAATAAATGTTCCGCTGGGCACCCTGTAGAAGCGAAAATAATGACTTGTACAGAATGTTGAATTTCCACACGACCGTAAACAAAAGGTTAAGAAGGAAACTCCAGAAAGAGCGATAGTGGTTAGCGGAATTGCGAAGTGCAATTTTCTGAAAAGATAGTTTTCAGATTTTTATAAACACCAACTGATGGTAACGCTAAAAGTTCAATCAACGAATGTCAAATGTTTTCTTATAAGGAATCGGTTAATCTTACTATTAAAATTACCATTATTCTGCTGAAAGAAAAATATGAAAAATCCAATGAGTATATAAATCATTATATTACTTAAGGCCCGAATTCTCAGTTTGCTAATAAATGTCTCACTATTGTATCTAATTTAAACTTATTTATGAATGGAACTTTGTCTGTGTGTGTGTGTGTGTGTGTGTGTGTGTGTGTGTGTGTGTGTGTGTGTGTCCGTTACCTATAGACTCCGAAACGGCTGAACCGATTTTCTTGAAATTTACACAGTTGTACTATAAGCGTCTTAGCTAGGTTTTGTGTCGAGGTACCCCCGATAAATATTGAAAATCCATAATCGAAAAAATCGGGTTATAGAAGGAGTGGTCCGATTTTAATCAAATTTGATACACTCAGAGACAAAGACATAAGTAACGATATTCAGAAGTTTCAAGGTTGCAGTTCTTACAATAGTGCAGAAAATCGATAATATATATATATATATATATATATATATATATATATATATATATATATATAAAAGGTAAGATGTTTGTGTGTGTGTCTGTTTATCTGCCAGTATGTCTATTTTTTAGCCCTTTTTTTTTAGTTTTTACTTCGGGTTTGGCTCTAAGTAGGTATAATTGTATTTCTTAGTCTCAGCCATGATACCATTTACTCAGAGGACTTATTTAGCCTTCAAAATTCAGTTTACAACGAAAAAACTTATTTAATATCGATACCAGGAAATCTAAATTTGACTTACATCCATTCATTTTTCTTTCAGTCTACGGTTTC
Organism: Ascarosepion bandense; assembly: GCA_037127315.1. Classification (NCBI taxonomy): domain Eukaryota; kingdom Metazoa; phylum Mollusca; class Cephalopoda; order Sepiida; family Sepiidae; genus Ascarosepion; species Ascarosepion bandense. Next base: position 249,329 of record JBBBDQ010001968.1, read on the forward strand.
GCTTTAACTGGAAACAACTATTGCTGTTTAGTCTTTCAACATCCAAAGAGTCTGAGCTCCAGGACCATGGATTAGTTTTAATGTTTTCATTATACCGGAGCAACGCCGGGCTATACTGCTAGTATTTCTCTTAAAGTCTATTTTTGTACTTTCATAGTGTTTTGACTCCAGTTTGGGGTTTGAATATTTGCCCATAGCCGGGAACCTAACGTGTGCTACCACTCGGAGTCAGGGTGAAACTGGGAGCAACAGCACTTAAGAGTTGGTTCTATGCTCCTCACAAACTCCTGATCAGAGACCTTGCTGCCGCATTCGGTTTCCGTCTTGCCCAGGACCTACTAGCCAATAACATAGGCTACTAATCGGTTTTATCCTCCATGTTTTTATTCTTTAATGTCTTGAAGTCAGAACGTTACAATCACTTGCCTGATTTATCCCTTTTGTGTGTTAACACTATTCTTAACTTTGGGAACTGTTTGGCCTCATTACTGTTGTTTTGCCTGCTTTTGTTTCTCATATACTGTTTGCTTAGTATTTTTACCCTATTATTTTTCTTTTCTTTCATTTGTTATTGTTTATATCGAACTCAGTCTATTCTGTTTGTTGAGCATTTCTTCTGAATTACTCTTCAGTTATAACCACCATCAAGGAAAGAACGTTGAAACCATGTGGCCATGGCATGAGGCAGTAATCTTTCTGCAACCATCTTACAAGCTGGCGCCCTAAGCAATAGAAGAGACAGACAGAGTAGTGAGAAATGGGTTTGGACGATCCATTCACAGATACACAGATATTGGCATGCAACGGAGACATTAGAGGGAGCTGGTCAGGGGTTCAGCTGCACAACAATTCAAAGACCACGCCTGTCATAGTACTGGTAATGCATGTATTTATACATATTTAGCCGCATATGTATATGTTTGCAAGAAAGTTTACTCAATTGGTTAAATAGTCTTATCGTTGTTACATTCTTGTCATTCTTCTTCTATGTGTCCTGTCCCTTCAGGACGTAGGCGATCATGGCTTTCCGCGTCTCCTTATCCCTGGTGGCTCTTAGCACGCTTCTCCTGTTACACCATGCAATCCTCGTTCCATCATCTACCTGCTCAGGCCAGTCAAGTACGTTACACGCTGTTTTCCCCTGTCTCTCTTTCCTTTTATCTGGCCTGTTAGTATCAGGTTCTCCAAACCCTCCTTCCTCATTGCATGTCCCAGGAACTTCAGCTGTCTCTTTCTGATGCTCAGTATTAATTTCTTGTCATTACTTGTTCTTAACTCTGAACATTCCGATCACTTGTTTGTATCTCTTTTTCTGCATTTTTTAATCGTTTCACCCCCTCCAAGCAAGGCGATACTGCCACTGATGCGAATGGGGCTACATAAGAGGATAAAAGTTTAGGCAGGAGGAGAGTGAAGAGAAAGACAAACCAGTTACAGGGGATGTCAGAGGAAGAGCAATAGAAGGATTGGAACAAAGGTGTGAAGACAGTTGCGAAGGTAGAGAGAAAGGAAAAGGGGTGATGTAGAAAGGACTGGAGTCAAATGGATAAGAGATGTGAATTGGCAGGAAAGCAAGTATACGGAAGGGAGTTTCACAGGCGGGAAGTGCGAGAAAAGAAGCTGTTGGGGTAGAATTGTCGGCTGCATTTGGTTGATCTTTTTTTTTTAATCGTGTCACCCCAAGCAAGGCATTCCACTGCCACTATAGCGCAGGGGGTTACATAGAGGGATTGGGTATGGGAAATGTCAGAAGGAGGGTGATAGACGACTTAGGATGTACATAGGGAGAGAGTTGGAGAGAGTGGGTGTGAGTTAGTGTGTTAGGAGGTGTCTATTGACCTTACATTTAAACTCCTGGAGGTTGTAGCTGTCGGGGAAGCAGCATGCGGTAGGGAATTCTACAGGCGGGAAGTGCGAGGAAAGTAGCTGTTGGAGTAGAAATTGTGGTTACATTTCATCGGTTTCACTGTAAAAGGGTGGGACCTAGTTGCTAATCTGGTATCTCGTGTAAATTCACATCTAGGGGGCACCAGTGATTTAAGTTCGTCGGAGATCTAAATGGGTGGGACCTTGTTGCCAGTCTGGTTGCACGAGTAAATTATTGAGGAGGAGGCACCAGTGACTTAAGCTCGTAGGAGCAGAAGCCATGACAGTTCTTACTTTGTAAACTTTTTGGCCTTATTACGGTTGCTTTATCTACTTTTGTCTTGCATGTATTCTTTGCTAAGTATTATTTTTGCCCTGTTCATTATATCTATTGGAAACTTTGTCAAGTTCGTTTGTTTGGCCATTTCTGATAATTACATTGACGCATGACCAATTACTGGAAAACATCCAAGTAAAAGTCTCGTTCTGACGAGACTAAGAACATGAGTCGAAATTTGAAGTCAGTATTTTTGTTTTCTTGCATCTTACACTGTTGGACAAAAGTATCCTCAACTGAAACTATCCTTCATACAATATTTTTATTTCTTATACTACATTTGATATAACTGATTCATACACCAAAGTATTCGAATTGTTTACAGTATATTAATTTGTGCGTTGTGGTGCAGTAGATATCGGCTCGGAACAAGAAATCGGAGAGCCGAGTTCGAATTCCAATTGAATTCGTCGCATTCACTTACAGGCAAATACTCTTATGAAAGGTTATTATTTCATTTCTTCTCTCTCACACACTCTCTCTCTTTTGGCTAAATAGCTATGGGTTAAATAGCAGAATAGATTGGGTTCCCTAATTTTGGATGGTAGCCAGTCTCCTGCAGAAAGTAATGGTAACCTACTACGGGAAAATATTCTGCTCAGTCAGTCATGTCTCTTTCGAGACATGATCGCCCAAACGTGTTTCATGTATGGAACTTAACTATTGATATTAATTTCATATTTTGATTTTTACGTACACATATCATAAGACAAATAATTCATTTAAGAAAAAATCAATTATGATAAAATTGCTATGGTGCCCTTCTAAGTAGAAATGGACTCTTCCTCTATCAATATAATACTACCTGCGTGACTTCCCGGCCAGTAACTAGGACGCATCTTTAAGCAGGTGTGACGCAATCTACTGATAGTCAAGACGCAGCGTAATTATACCGTTCGGACATGCACTTCTATATGTGCTGATTACTAACACTTTACTTTGTATATATGTTCTTGCTATTCTAATACAGTGTTTGAACCTACCTTATTGTTTCCGTGTCTTATTTCCGGACCTTAACAAGGTCACAATAACTTGGCGACGAAAATTTCGCCACAACAAAAATCGAGCACAAATGTTGCTCCGATATTATGAGGAAGTCGCAGATTATAAAATCAAACGTCTAAGGTTCGTAGGATCGCCATTGATTCGTTACTTTGTCGTTACTTTGTCTTTGGGCGGAGAGGAACCCACACGAGATTCTGCTGAAAGTAGAGTTTCGTCTGGGGTAAATAGACAAGAGCCCGAACCGGCCTTGAGCAGGGTCTACGGGATATTTTTTTGCTTAGCTTACGTTGCCGGAAACTCCATTTTAATTGACCTTGTGTCACATCCGCCATAAGTATCCGCCCCATAGTGGGGAGGTGGTAAATAAAACGTCTAGGGTTCTTATTCAAGGTAAATATCTCGTAATATGTTCGTTATATGTTCATGAGAAGAAAAAAATGTCTTCGCGAACATGAAATATACGGAAAAAAAAACAATCATCTTGAGTCAGCTTTCGACACTAAACAAACGCTTTTGGCCTTGAGAAATTATAAAGACGGAAAGAAAAAGAAAAAAAAAGTCAAAACGAACGAAAGAAAGAAAGAAAGAAAGAAAACAATACGAATTTAAACGATTCGCATCCAATGATTCATACCCGTAACTCTGTACCGAACGATACAGCTGAGATTAGCGAAGAAAATGTAGGAATTGTTTTCACGATTAGTTTTGATTGTAAAAGATTCCAATTTAAGATTCCAATTCTTTTCTCGTATTTTGAAATGCGTTCATAATTGAATTTATTCAATACTGGATAATATGACTTGTGTGCGCGCGGGTGGAAACCTGAACGCGGATTCGAGTAGATCTTAATGCAGATGCATATCAAGCGTCTCATTTTAAGTGCATTTACATGCATTCGCATGCAGACCTCTACGCGCATACAACGAGGTAGAAAGTCATTTGGATACCTATCAATCTATCAAGCTATATGCTATCAATCTCAGTTGGTTTATATCTATTTATTTCAGTCTGTTCATATCTATCTACAATAAACTATGTCTACGTATCTCACTCAGTACATATCTATCTATCTATCTATCTATCTATCTATCTATCTATCTATCTATCTATCTATCTATCAAAGTTATTTTTATTATCTATTAAAATCGGTTTATTAGTTAATTATATTCATTATCTATCTATCTATCTGTCAAACAAATACGGTTCATTATTTATCTACCTAGCTATCTAATTCTGTTCCCTATCTATCTATCTATCTATCTATCTATCTATCTATCTATCTATCTATCTAAGTTATTTTTACTGTCTATTAAAATCGGTTTATTAGTTAATTATATTCATTATCTATCTATCTAGCTAGCTAGCTAGCTAGCTATCTATCTATCTATCTATCTATCTATCTATCTATCTATCTATCTATCAAAGTTATTTTTATTGTCTATTAAAATCGGTTTATTAGTTAATTATAATCATTATCTATCTATCTATCTATCTATCTATCTATCTATCTATCAAACGAATACGGTTCATTATTTATCTACCTAGCTATCTAATTCTGTTCCCTATCTATCTATCTATCTATCTATCTATCTATCTATCTATCTATCTATCTATCTATCTATCTATCTATCCAAATGAATCAGAACGAAGAAAATAATTGCAACGTTCAAAATATCACTTTAAAACAGAGCTTCGTATAAAAATAGAGCAATGAATATATATTAATTATTACGTTAATACATGTGCAAACTACAAACTACTACAAAACTGTACATTTTATGTTGACATTAAAAGAATAATGTCTCATCAGGTAGTTATGAATTACCATCACTATTACCTACCTGTGAGCAATTGTTTTTTCAATGACGAAACAAAATGTACAATTTTGTAGTAGTTTGTAATTTGCTCATATTCTAACGTAATAATTTATATATATATATATATATATATATATATTCCATGTGCACTTTTTATTATCTATCTATCTATTAATAATGTTCATTATCTATCTATCTATCTATCTATCTATCTATCTATCTATCTGTCTGTCTGTCTGTCTGTCTAATTCTGTTCATTGTCTATCTAATACTGTTCATGATCTATCTATCTATTTATCTATCTATCTATCTATCTATCTAGCAAATCCTGTTCATTATTTATCTATCTATGTATCTATAGAATTACTTTTATTTTATATGTATGTACGTATCTATCTCTCTGTGAAGAAAAATCTTTTTCATTATCTATCTATCTATCTATCTATCTATCTATCTATCTATTCCAAATGAATAAGAACAAAGAAAATAATTGCAACGTTCAAAACAATTATTTAAAAAAGTGCACATTGTAAAAATAGATCAAGAAATATTTATTATTAATTATTAACCTAGAACATGTGCAAACTACAAATACTACAAAATTGTACATTTTTGGGATATTAAGAAAACAATGTCTCATCAGTTAGTTAACACTTACCATCATTGTGAACTATCTGATAAGATATTGTTCTTTCAATGTCGAAACAAAATGTACAATTTTGTAGTTGTTTGTAGTTTGCATATGTTCTATCGTAATATATATATATATATATATATATATATATATATATATATATATATATATATCGGGTTCTTTTTATTATCTATCTAATTCGGATCATTATTTATCTAATTCTGTTTGTTATCCTTCTATCTATCTATCTATCTATCTATCTATCTATCTATCTATCGAGTTCTTTTTTTACCTCTCTACCTATCATATTCGGTTTCTTAATCTAATTCTGTTCATTATCTAACTATCTATCTATTTATCTAATTCTGTAAATTTCTTATTTTCACCCATCTATATCTATCGAGATTTTTTCATTATTTGTCTACTATAGGAGCGAGCTGTCAAAATAGCCCAATATGTTCATATCTATGCCTTTTTCTGCCTCAGTATCTTTATATATATATATATATATATATATATATATATATATATATATATATGAATTTGTTAATAAATCTCAATTCACTAGAGGGTTCAGAAAAATTCTAATCAGAAGACACTCTTCCCAAAATTCTGATAATTGCTCATGTGGTCAGATTTTCGAAATTGTGTTCAATCGAGATCTTGGGTTTGTGCCACTCGTACTTAGCTAATTAGATATCACAGTCTGATCATCTACCTCTCTACTCTCTCTCCCTCTCTCTGTCTCTCTCTCTGTCTCTCTGTCTGTCTGTCTGTCTGTCTCTGTCTCTGTCTCTCTCTCTCTAAACGTTTTTAGACTTATATCTATCTATATATATATATATATAGACATGCAGAAAAAACCGAATGCCACTGAGATGATTGGTTCGGTTTGTTCTGTTTTACGTAATATCAACCTCAATGTACTATTTGATGCGGACAAGATTTTTACAATAGATTCGTATGAATGGAATATTTATTATTTGTAAGTTGGTTGGATTTTTTATTTGTTTAGCAGTATATCAACCTCATGCCGAAATCTAATTATTTTTGTACGCAATTCTATTAACTCTCTTCCGTATACTTGCTTCCCTGACGGCTACAATTTCGAAGAATTTAAATGCAATGTCAGTTCCCATCTCTTATACACTTGACTCCACTTCTTCTCTCGTTCTTTTCCCCATCACCCCTTTTATCTTGTTCTTTTTCTTTCTCACTCTACCCACGCAACTGTCTTCACACTGGTATTCCCATCCTTCTTTTACCCTTTCTCCGACACACCAACTGGTTCGTCTTCCTTTTCGCTCTCCTCCTGCTTAAACTTTCATCCTTCTCTTATGAAGCCCCCCCCCCCTGCGTACCAGTGGCAGTACCTCCTTGCTTGGGGTGAAACGATTAAAAACAAACTGAGTTTTACCTGGCACATTTTATGTCGGGTAGGGTCCATAATTCATCTCGCAGTTAAAGCTCAGTTGTAGCTCTGTCCGAAAACAGAGATGCATCTGAGAAAAAATTACACTGATAGATGTCCGGTCCCGGGGAACAGTGTCCCGAGGCCGCGCCACCCCATAGCACCAGAGGAGTGGACCAGGTGCACATCACCGGGGCGAGCGCGACCGGCAGTTGAGGGGAGAGGGTAAATTTTTGTACCTTAGCCCGCCGGACCGTACGCGTCCGGACTCTCCTCGTTAAAAACCGACCTTGTGTCACATCTCGCTCTAGTGGGGGAGTAGGGTAAATATATTTACTTATTAACACATAGATGAAGTTAGAAGAGGTGTATTTTCCTGGGGTATTTGTACATAAGGGGAAATATAAAAACCCAACTGAAATTGGAATTCGGTTCTCCGATTAACAATTGCAGAGCCATTATCCATTATACCATCAGCACCTGGTATTCTCAAGAGGTCGCCCATCTAAGTACTGACCAGAATCGAGATTGCTTAACTTTATTGTTCATACGGGCATTGTGCATCAACGTTAAGTATCTGTAAGCATTATTTGTAAAAAATAATTTTGTAGATTCTTGTAAAGAAGTTTTTGTTGATAGCCAGATTTATTGCTGGTATGATTTCTATTTTTTTAAAAAAAATATATTGCTGGTATTTTGTTTTCTTCAAAAGTCTATTTTTTTATATTGTTTTGAAGCCAGTCTGCAGTTAACAATTTGCTCATATCTGGGACGCCACCACGTGTTACAAATCTGAGAACAAAAGCAATCAAGAGATGGTTCCCCGCTCCTCACAACCTCCAATCAGAGGTCTTACTCTTGGAGGCAGTTATATCCTGGACAAATTAAGTAGATAGATAGATAGATAGATAGATAGATAGATAGATAGATAGATAGATATGAAAGTGTAAAGCTAAATACTGTTCAGTCAGTTAAGTGTCATACGTGATTAACGCTTTGGATGTTTACGTCTCGAAAAAGACATGACAGAGTGGGCAGAAGATTTTTCCGCATTAGGTTGTCATTACATTCTGCGGTAGACTGGTTGCCAGCCAAGGCTATAGAACCCATTTTGTCCTATTATTTAACCTATAACTGGAGAGAAGAGACGGATTTAATAACCTTTCCCAAGGAATTCAACTGTAATTTGAACTCAGTTGCCCGATTTGTCGTTCCAAGTCATATATATATATATATATATATTATTCGGACTATTGTTTCATCTTTGTTGCCATTTGTACGACGGTTCTGCCGTTGTCCGCTCTGGCTTTCTTCAGGGGCTTGGAATTTTGAAACGAACCCTTTACTACAAACACTGGGCTTTATTATTCTCATTCCTTGCGTGAATCCTCTTTTGGTAGTCATGAGTTATTTCCCTGTAACCTGACTCTCTAAGTTACATGTTCAGCAATGTTGTAGTTTGGTGATGAACTCACAACTCTTTGTGTCAAGTCAATGCAACTAACCAACATCTAGTGGATATAGACGTTGGTTAATTCCAGTGACTTGACCCAAAGAGTTGTGAGTTCAAATGGCAACAAAGATGAGGACAATAGTCCGAATAATGTAAATAGTGTAAATACTACCTCATCTCAGAAATATAGACAAATACTGATATATATATATATATATATATATATATATATATATATATATATAAACCTACGTCTATAGCACGACTCGGAGATTCATGCCCTGTGAAATCATCAGGTACATATTATGAACTGGCTATTTCTAGATTTGATTTTTTTGTTTTTGGTTTTCGCGTTGTTTAAGGTCGTTATAAATCATAAATATGGGGTGCCATTTTTTAATTCTTTAAAAGTATAACTTAATTTGGTTTCAACTTAAACATAAATATGAAATAGAGTCATCCTTTAGACGTAGGATGATATGTGTATTTATTAATATATACTTAATGGCTCTGTTATATTGCATTGTAGCGGTTGATTAATAAAATGAATATCTCTCCTTCGTTTATTTACAAGATCGCCATGTTTCTTTTTTCTTTTGCTTCTAGTTTTGAAATATTAAATCTTTTCTTTTAAATCGTATCAGCCCGATCAAGGCAGTAACGTCACTGATGTGCAGGGGGCTACGTAATAGTGAAAAGATTGGAAAAGAGAAAGCTGGAAACCACATCCTAAACAGGGAACAAGGAATGAGCCTCTTAACCTGTTCAATAGACGTGGGTGGAGTGTGAACCGGGCGATAGATAGATCTATATACTCCAATTGAAAAAAAAAACAAAGTGAGAAGATTGGAAAAGAAAAAGCCGGAAACCACATCCTAAACAGGGAACAAAGGGATGAGCCTCTTAACCTGTTCAATAGACATGGTTGGAGTGTGAACCAGGCGATAGTTCAGTGTATCTACTCCAATTGAGAAAAAAAGAACAAAGTGAGAAGATTGGAAAAGAAAAAGCCGGAAACCACATCCTAAACAGGGAACAAGGGATGAGCCTCTTAACCTGTTCAATAGACATGGGTGGAGTGTGAACCGGGCGATAGTTCAGTCTATCTACTCCAATTGAAAAAGAAAAATCAAAGTGAGGAGATTGGAAAAGAGAAAGCCGGAAGCCACATCCTAAACAGGGAACAAGGGATGAGCCTCTTATTTCAAATGTTTAATTTTTATTAGAAAATTCTTGTCGTTAGTGGAACTTATTGCTAAGTGCTCATCTACATTTCCTTCTTTGTGAAATGAGACTTATGCTGGATTTGAAACGACGTCCACCGCAACCACCTGGTACGGTAGGAGGGTTCGAGGGATGGAAAGCTCTGGCTTCTCGGGGAATTTGTTCTTATGTTCTATTTGTTTTCTGCTGTTTTCGAAGCAGTATCGAGCCTGGTCAGTACCTACATAGTGACCACTTTCGGAATACCAGGGGCTGTAAGCTTGGATATGCGGATGGTATTGCTAAGGGGTGGGCACACATTTCAGTGTAAGGGCTACATTGAAAAATTCACACTTTTATAAGTCGCAAAGTGAATTTACCAAAATGATTAATATTTAAAACACACAAAATAAAGGATTTTAAAGAAAAAGTGCCATTAATTTTTATTATATATATATATATATATATATATATATATATATATATCAGCATAGAGTGTGGATATAGAAGAATCCAAAGGAGTATCCTGTACATACAGTGGTAGGATAACTCTCTAAGAGTTATCCTACCACTGTATGTACCATGAAATAATGAAATAACGATTTACCATGAAATAACGTGTCTGCCTTGATTTTTCTTATATATATATATATATATATATATATATACTACTGGACTGCTGTTCTTCAACTGATTCTTTCTACAGCTTCCATCTTCCAATTAACCGGGTCGATTTCTGTCCTCAACACGGTGTTTTTGAACTGATACTTGAATCGACGACGTGGGGTTCCACATGCTGTCTTGCCAGATGTTTGATTTGGGTAGGCGGATGTCTGGCATTAAAAAAAATGTCCGGCCCATTGACGTTGACGGCGATTCATGATGGTTTTTCAAGGCTATCCATCTTTGCGTGGAGGAGAATTTCTTTGTTCGTAATCCGGATCTGCCACCTGTTCCGTAGGATTTGACGAAGTTTCATTCGAAAGCATACATTACACGTAACTGTTCTATTTCCTTAGTAACACATTCCTTAATTCATGACCACTGATATTCTGTCTTATTTTTGTTGCATTTCTATAGCCAATCATTGTTTTCTATGTTATATCCCTGGAAGGAATAACAGGGAAAAGAATAGTGTAAGAATAATACTTAACACTAAAGATAGATTAGAAGAGATTTATTATACAACAGTACAATAAACCAATAGGCGTACAAGAACAATCAACGTATAGTAACAGGAAAAACGATCAAGTAGAAAATGTCTCTGCCTATGACGTATGCGTCCGTCTAGTGACGTATGAATATTTATTCGCCTTCCCACTCAAAGCAAAATGCGGCACAAGGCCTTTTTAAAGTGGGATCCCCCGGGCCATATAGCTTGGCCAAAAACTTCTGTCTAATTTACCCCACTCGTGACTCCACCCTTTCGGCGTAGTCACGACTGGGTCAACGCTCTCCGCCTGTCTAGTGACGTATGCTGTATTTACCAACCTTCCCACGCAAGGCTAGATGTGACACAAGGTCTATTTATTGTGGGTCTTCCCGACCATATAGCCAGGCCAAAAAATATTTACCTATTTTTCCCCAGTCGTGATTCTACCCTTCGGCGGAACCACGACTGGGTTAGTGCTCTCTGCTCGGAAGCAGAGAGCGCTCTCTACCAGATGGCAGAGAGCTGACAGTGTCATAGAGTCGTCAGTCGAGTGACGTATTGTATTTACTAGCCTTCCCACGCAAGGCCGGATGTGACACATGGTCATTTTATTAGTGGGTATTCCCGGCCATATAGCCGGGCCAAAAAATGTCTGTCTTATTTTGCCGAGTCGTGGTTCTATCCTTCGGCGGAACCACGACTGGGTTTGTGCTCACTGTCCGGAAGGCAGAGAGCTGACAGTGTCATAGCGTCGTCAGGCGAGTGACGTAAGCTGACGTATTTTTGCCCCTAGTCACAGTCTTTTATAGACTAGACCATATCCATTACGGGGTAGGATAGGATGTTCCTCTACAACAATTTTAAAGCTTCAAAGAAGATTTTATCAAGGAAAAAAAGATATAAACGTAAATTAAATAACTTTTTGTCAATAACAATAAGAAGCTATCTTTAAAAATAACACAATTGAATATGCCAAGAACAACAAGTATAGTAGCTAACATAAAGATCAGAACGATGTTAAGAAAAAGTCTAAATATGAAATAACTTTTTATTTTTGATATATCCCGGGAAGGAATAACAGGGAAAAGAATAGTATATGAATAATACTTAACACTGAAGATAGATTAGAAGAGATTTATTATACAACAGTACAATAAACCAATAGACGTACAAGAACAATCAACGTATAATAACAGGAAAAACGATCAAGTAGAAAATATCTCCGCCTATGACGTAGGCGTCCGTCTAGTGACGTATTGTATTTACTAGCCATCCCTGGCAAGGCCAGATGTGACGCATGGTCATTTTATAGTGGGTATTCTCGGCCATATAGCCGAGCCAAAAAATCTGTCTATTTTTCCCCAGTCGTGGATCTACCCTTTGGCGGAACCACGACTGGGTTAGTGCTTTCTGCTCGGAAGCAGAGAGCGCCCTCTACCCGAAGGCAGAGTATTGACAGTGTCATAGCGTCGTCAGGCGAGTGACGTATGCTGTATTTACTAGCCTTCCCACGCAAGGCCGGATGTGACACATGGTCATTTTATAGTGGGTATTCTCGGCCATATAGCCGGGCCAAAAAATCTCTGTCTATTTTTCCCCAGTCGTGGTTCTACCCTTCGGCGGAACCACGACTGGGTTATTGCTCTCTGCTCGGAAGCAGAGAGCTGACAGTGTCATAGCGTCGTCAGGCGAGTGACTTATGCTGATGTATGCCCCCAGTCACAGTCTTTTATAGACTAGACCATATCCATTACGGGGTATGACAGGATGTTCCTTCCTACAACACTATAGTAATTAAACTATTTTCTGTAGTCAATGTTTTTTTTTTCTATTGCAAATATAACGGTTCTGTTCAGTTTTTAAGATTTACCTTAGTACCTGATCACTAACAATCCAACTTTTTTGCTGATTTTCACACTTCACTATACAGATCTGTTGCTGAAATTTACACAAACATTTTCAGCTTCAATATCTCAACAATCGATGCTTAATACAATGACTTTCAACCACGACAGAAAACACGAGATAACGCGAGATACAGTTTCATCTGCGGGCCCCACAATGGGTTTATTCGCATTGATGCTTTTAATGTGAAAACAATGTTAAGACTTCAGTTGAAGCTATAAATCAACTCATAACATATTTTTATTGCCGACCTTAGGTATTACTACAAAGTCAGCGTATGAAAACGCAGATTTCGTAATTTCATAAAAAGATACTCAATTTTTTTAATCTAAAATAAAATGACTCAAGGGGAAAGACTGATTGATTGCTTTTTAGTGCTTAAGAATATTTTCCATGTTATTTAAAGCCAGAAAATATTTTTAGATTGTGAGAATTTTTTTGAGATAATAATGATTTCACTGATACTCATAAGTTCTACTAATTAACTCATATCTAGAGGGAGTAGAGGTGGATTCATACATTTCACAGGTGTAGTTGCGCGTAGAAGAATATAACGAACCCGACTAGTATTGAAAGACGGCTCTCAAATTTCCAATTCCGAGCCGTCACCAATCACACCTCACACATATCCAAATTTATAGAGCTTATTATTTCCGTGCGTTTGCTTAACTTAGGGTGATCATACGGGAACCAATGTTTCAACGTAATATGGCCGCAAGCCTGGATAAACAGAAGGACAGAACAGAAATAGAGACTAACCTGTCTTACGAGTGTGTTTGAATGGATGGCAGAATCGGGACAAATGGGTGGGCAGTAAAGAGTATAGGGTTCAAATCCTATATCATCCCTCAACTAACTAAAACACACAAAGTAAAATTGTACACCCGCAAAATCGGATCCAAACGACTGAAAGCATTTTAGTAAAACCCAACTATAACAGACAAAGTCGAATGGCACAAACGTAAAAGTGGATTCAAACGAGTAAAAACATTTTAGAAAAACCCAGACCAGGAAAAATTTACAAATCAGTCTGAAAAGCAAAATTCTGGATCCTAATTCGATAGTAAATCGAAAATTCACATATAACGTCAGTTAAACGTTTTTTCACACCTAAAGAAGAAAATGCCATTCGAATCCAGTCACATGACGAGATTCACTACTTAAGGACATTCCGTGACTGCTCAAAATGAGTCCAGCATGAGAGCGGTTAGCTGATGGACTTCGTGGCAATGTAACAAAAGAAATTTCAAATTCAATCAGAATGGGAGTGATATCTGATAGCATCTCATAGTGTTAGGAAAAAACATCAAGCTGGCTCAGTCACGTCTCGCCGACCTCTTCTTCCAACTTTCTTTTCTTCTTTTACACTCCACGACACCCAGAGGTAAGGGCGTGTCACAGTGTCATTCGACCTTTTCTTCCAATTTTCCTTTTCTTCATTTTCACTACACACTACCAAAGAGAACAACAACAACAACAACAACAGGAAACGCTTAGTCAGTCAGTTAAAGTGCCATACGTGATACACGCTTGGGCGATCATGTCTCGAAAGAGACATGGCTGACTGGGCAGAACATTATCCCGCAGTAGGTTGCCATTGCTTTCTGCGGTAGACTGGTTGCCGACCAAGTCTATAGAACCCAATCTGTCCTGTTATTTAACCCATAACTGGAAGGAATAGACGGATTAATACCTTTCCTAAGGGTATTTGCTCGTAAGTGAATACAATGGATTCAACTGGAATTCGAACTCGGCTCCCCGGTTTCTCGTTCCGAGCCGATATCCACTGTACCACAACGCACATCCCAACGCTTAGTACTATTTCTTTATTTCTTCTATCTCACCCTGTCGCCGACCTACCACAAAGAGGAAGGGAACATAAGACTTTACATTCTGCTACTATCATTACACGCCAGGGACACTTAGCTTCTTGCTACTACACAACCATGATCTCTAAACTACTGTTGACATTTTAAATACTTACATTTCTCTTTGAACAATTTTAACTACAAAGCTGCATGCAATTTCTCAATGAACATTTTTCTTCTCACAAATATTTTGTTATAGTGTTCAGTTAACGAAATTTCACTTATATTTTTTCTTACAATTTTGTCATTCTGTTAATAAATCTTTACTTTAATGTGACCACGAAATATTTTATCCTTTCACATTTCAACATCCAATCCTTCACCCTTCTGATATTTAAATTGGGAGGACTTCGGACGTGTTTGGCACAAGGCCAATTTACTAGGCATCTCCGGGGCCGCTACAATGGTCAAACTTTTCTTAGAGCAACAAACGGCAGGAAGCTGCGGAGAGCCATGTTACCTTTAATTAATTTTCCAATTGAATTCGTTATATTTTCTTGTCTAGTTCTCTCGCTATTTCAAGTTTTGTTACTCCTATCCACGACTGTTAAGTGCAATGAGAAAAATATAGATAATGTCCACTAAGTACTGGACTTCCATTAATTTCTGTCCTTAGTCTCATAAAGTTGTCGAGAAGCGATAGTTGTTTAATTAAACTTAGCTTCGTCTGACGCTAACGAGTTCGACATTAATTTGTGGCCGACTGGCCTTGTGTTGCGCTAGTCTTTTGAAACATGAAAGGAAAAGTTTGTATACAAAGTTGATACAACATTTCTCAACAAGATCTTTTTTATTTTAGAAAGGAAATCATACAATGTCTGAAGTTTACTTCACTCTTTATTGTATAATCAGTCGGTGTCGTACGTTGTTTTCTCGCCTGAGGAAAAATTCAGACTCAAGGAAATTGGATTCTATAGTTATTTACAGGAACTAACATCTTTCATGGTTTAAAATCATTTCTTTTTACTCGAAACTTGGAAGACAATTTCTGGCAAAAAAAAAAAAAAAAGACAAAAAACAAAAAACGGATCAATTCGCAGGAATTTAAAACAACAATAAAATCGTAACTAAATCCAGCACCATGTTTAACAAGTTAACATAAAATAAATCGATCAAGTAAATGTGTTAAGGAAAATGGAAAAGCAAAAGACGGTTGTACTTAGAATCAGAAAGAGATACCTGAAAGAAGGCTCTGAGAATGTGACACGCACAGGATTTTGAAAGCAAGAAAGACGACAGAGGAATGTCGTAAGTAACCTACCTAACGAGATAATCTGAATGTATAACAGAACAGATACAGAGAAAAATAGCGAAAGGACAAAAGTAAGAGCTATAAAGTATATGAAGGAAGTAATGGAGAGCTATGATCGCCTATGTCCAGAAGAAAAAAGTCAAATAAAAGAAGTTTTACCCCTTTCGAGTAAATGGGATGAAGAACAAATAGGGAGGCAAAACTTTCGTTGGGAAGGGCTATGTACTGAAGGAACAAGGCACATAGAAGTTTTACCCCGTTTGAGTTAATGGATTGTAGAACAGACGTTGCGAGACAAAACTTACTAAGAGCTACAAAGAAAGGAAGTTGTGAAGGATCATGATCAACAACGTTCTGAAGGGACAAGGTTCATAAAAGAAGAAAAAGATGAAAAAGAACTTTTTACCTCTTTCAAGTAAATTGATTGTAGAACAGAGGACGGGAGACAAAACTTGCTAAGAGCTACAAAGAAAGGAAGTTGCGAAGGATCACGATCAACCACGTTCTGAATGGGAAAAGACTAGAAGAAGAAGAAGAAGAAGAAGAAGAAGAAACTTTTAACCTTTTCGGGTAGATTGTAATTGTTTGGGAGACAAACCTTACTAAGAGCCACAAAGGATAGGAAGTTGTGAAGGGCAATGATCACCTACGTTCTGAAAGGACACAGTACATAGAAGAAGAACGTGTCAAGGCGACTTCCAGGGTCTACGTCGTATTATGATGAAGATATAAATTTTTCAACGGGGCCAGTAAGTCTATGCCCCAGCCAAATAAAAGCCATTTTTTACAAGCTGATTTTCAAGAAAGATTAGCTTTCCTCACTGTGAAGATTGACGGAATACAATCTTTACTCTTTCCATTCATCATCAGTGGCTTTGTGGCGTTTTAGAGTATTATAAACATCGAAAACATATAAAATAAGCTAAGATTTCTAATTCTTCTTCTTTTATGTGCCGTGACCGTTCAGGACATTGGCGATCATGGTCCTTTATATTTTCTTGTCCATTGCAGCTTTTAATAAGTTTTATCTTTATTATTTCTCCCCAGGATGTGCGTTGTGGCGCAGTGGATATCGGCTCGGAACTAGAAATCGGAGAACCAAGTTCAAATTCCAGTTGAATTCGTTGCATTCCTTTACGCACAAATACCCTTGGGAAGGTATTAATCCATCTCTTCCCCCCAGTTAGGGGTTAAATAATAGGACAGATTGGGTTCTATAGCCTTGGTCGGCAACCAGTCTACCGCAGAAAGCAATGGCAACCTATTGCAGGATAATCTTCTGCCCAGTCACTCATGTCTCTTTCGAGACATGATCGCCCAAGCGTGTATCACGTATGGCACTTAACTGACTGACTATTTCTCCCCAAACCCCATTCTACCATCCGTTTGCTCAAGTTTATCAAATACGTTAGCCACTGGTCTCCTCTGTCCCCCAATCTGTCATGTAAGTCCCAGAAATTAAAATACAACGCCGAATAGAATATTCTAGCTGTATATTCTTTAGGTCAAAGATTCCAACAAGGACTTCAAATGACTCTTTTATATGCAGTCAGATTATCCTCGACTTGGAAGGCTGGACCTACACAGTCTTCATGGTGTCATTTGAATATCTCTGCTGTATAGTAAGCTAGAAATATTAAATACAAAAACAAACCACGAGCACACGAACACACACGCACACTCAAACGCGCATGCGCAAACAATTGCATGCGCAAAGGAACGCATTATAAAACCGGATTAACAGTCTCATTTATTTAATGGAAAGTGTTTTTTCTAATTACGCCATCAGTTTTTATTGAATTGATATATCCGGTGAATTTGCTGTGAACTTATTATGAAGCGATTGCTTTATCAAACACAACTACATATAGATTATTTTAGTAGCTACCTCAACCTCCTATACATAATACCATGATATGACCAGATATCTAAAATAGAATAAACTAACACAATTATCCCTGGTCTCGCGTTCTGCCTTTTAACTTCTCCGCGATCTATACCAGGAATAATCAATTCATAACCTTTATTTATTAAGATTCCCAAACCTGGATATACATGTATTTCTAATACGATGAGTGATGCTAGCAATTTAGAAATATCAACAAGAGTGCTTTTTTTCAAAATAAAATTAAAAAAAAAACTGACTGTTCTCAGCTTAATTAAGAAATGAAAAATCATATTGCATAGATCTACGGTAATAAACGGATAATCTTAACGACACATTACTTTTATTACATTATTATTTTTTTAAATGCCGTATATGTTCGGAAATGGATGGTGCAGTGGATATCGGCTCAGAACGAGAAGTCGGGGTGGTCGAGTTCGAATTCCAGTTGAGTTCCTTGCACTCACTTACGAGCAAATACCCTTGGGAAAAGTATTAATCTGTTTCTTCCCTCCAATTATGGGTTAAATAACAAGAAAGATTGGGTTCTATAGCCTTCGACTGGCAACCAGTCTACCGTTGGATGTAATGGCAATCTACTGCGGGATAATTTTATGCCCAGTCACTCATGTCTCTTTCGAGAAATGATCGCCCAAGTGTGTATCACGTATGGCACTTAACTGAGTGGCTGACCTGTTCGAGACTAGGACAATCATGACTCTCCACAGGTTCTTTTTTTTATTATTTTTGAATCGTCATAATGTTTTGTGAAAGATAGTAGAGTGGCTTCCCGTTGGTTTCTTTGCGTTTTGAATTCAGATAATATCTTCCCCTTGACTGGCTACCAACCAAGGCTAAAGATCCTAGTTTCATCTAAACCTAAAGGTAGAAGAAACGGATTCACATCTTTCCGCAAGGTAATTTTAAATTTAATTTTCATTAGATAGGGCACGCACACCAACATTCAAAATGTTTTTGCGTCGATCAAAAAACGTAATAATCTTTGGGGAAAGGTCAGGTGAATATGGTTAGTAGAGCATAACAAACCAAATGAGTTCTCGTTTTTTTTGTTTTCTTTTTTGTTTTTTTCTGTGTTATTCTTGACTTGCAGTATATATACATATATTATCGATTTTCTGCACTATTGTAAGAACTGCAACCTTGAAACTTCTGAATATCTTTTCTTATGTCTTTGTCTATGAGTATATCAAATTTGATTAAAATCGGACCATTCCTTCTATAACCCGATTTTTTCGATTATCGATATTTATCGGGGGTACCTCGACACAAAATCTAGCTAAGAACACTCGCAAACGCTTATAGTACAACTGTGTAAATTTTCAAGAAAATCGGTTCAGCCGTTTCGGAATCTATAGGTAACGGACTGACACACACATACAAAGTTCTGTTTATAAATAAGTTTAGATATATACATCCTTGTGTTGTCATAGAGGAGAAAACGTTGTTACTCTTGATGAGTGTAAGGTGCGTATCGATCCAAATTTTATGGACACATTGCAGCTGCTGGACGTATAAATGTGCATTTACTATTTTATTGTGCTTTAAGAATTCTAAATAAATAATATCCCTGAAATCTCACCGTTTCTTCCATGGTGCCCTTTTATGATGATAAACTACATCCAGCAGCAAGATTTCTGATCGGGACATTGAAGGTTATGAGGAGCGCGGGATCATCTCTAAATTGCTGTTATTCTCAGGTCCACCCTGCCTGGGGTAGTAGCACTTGTTAGGGTCAAAATTATGGGCAAAGAGTGAACCCTCAGCAATACAAAATACAAACACTATGAATGTATACAAATACATATTCATAGCAGATTCACCAATAATGCAATTTTATCGCAAATTGGTCAGCAATATATTTTAACTGTAGTTGAAGGCATACAAATTGTACTCAAAAATATTTAGGTGAAGTCATAAAACTATGATCAAGATATATATAGATTACAAATCATACAAATTTTATTACTATTTTATTATGATCAAGATATATATAGATTACAAATCATACAAATTTTATTACTATTTTATTATGATCAAGATATATATAGATTACAAATCATACAATTTTTATTACTATTTTATTATGATCAAGATATATATAGATTACAAATTATACAAATTTTATTACTATTTTATTATGATCAAGATATATATAGATTACAAATCATACAAATTTTATTACTATTTTATTATGATCAAGATATATATAGATTACAAATCATACAAATTTTATTACTATTTTATTATGATCAAGATATATATAGATTACAAATTATACAAATTTTATTACTATTTTATTATGATCAAGATATATATAGATTACAAATTATACAAATTTTATTACTATTTTATTATGATCAAGATATATATAGATTACAAATTATACAAATTTTATTACTATTTTATTATGATCAAGATATATATAGATTACAAATCATACAAATTTTATTACTATTTTATTATGATCAAGATATATATAGATTACAAATCATACAAATTTTATTACTATTTTATTATGATCAAGATATATATAGATTACAAATTATACAAATTTTATTACTATTTTATTATGATCAAGATATATATAGATTACAAATCATACAAATTTTATTACTATTTTATTATGATCAAGATATATATAGATTACAAATCATACAAATTTTATTACTATTTTATTATGATCAAGATATATATAGATTACAAATCATACAAATTTTATTACTATTTTATTATGATCAAGATATATATAGATTACAAATCATACAAATTTTATTACTATTTTATTATGATCAAGATATATATAGATTACAAATTATACAAATTTTATTACTATTTTATTATGATCAAGATATATATAGATTACAAATCATACAAATTTTATTACTATTTTATTATGACCAAGATATATATAGATTACAAATCATACAAATTTTATTACTATTTTATTATGATCAAGATATATATAGATTACAAATCATACAAATTTTATTAGTATTTTATTTTAGATTACAAATTTTATCGCAAATTGGTCAGCAATATATTTTAACTGTAGTTGAAGGCATACAACTTCTACTTAAAAATATTTAGGTGAACCCATAAAACTATGATCAAGATATATATAGATTTCGACATTAAATAACCCATAGAGGTTGATATGGCACTAAACAAATTTAGCCAACTAAACAATATGAAATAACTTTTTCATAACATCAATCCATATAATATCCCACAAATGAAGAAATTATACTGTTTTCCAAAATATATCTTCAACAAAACTACAACATAAAACACATATTTCTAAACCTCTACAAATAACGTCAAAACAAACATGTATATGCACAAAATCCAGGTATTAGCTACAATGTATTCAATTATGAAAACAGAATAAGATACAGTACTGTGCAAAAGTATTAGGACAAGAACTATTTTATCTTTTATGAGGCATATTGACAGAAAATAAACAATTTAATTAAAGTAATTTTATTTGATTTACTCAAAAAATGCTCCAACAAGAAAAAATACTTGTGACAAAATAAATTTAATATTTAGTATAATAGCCTTTTGCTTTATCACAGCCTTCATTCTGTCAGACATCGACATCACAAGCTTCCTCAATATATCTAATAGTATCTCCGGTCAAGCAGATTGTATTCGTTCCCAAAGTGTATCTTGCAAAGTAACATTAGATTTATCAATTTTTTTATCCAAAATATCCCATAGATTGAAGGTCAGTGCTTTGTAGAGGCCAATTCAAATTCTGAAGTCTTCCTTCCTCTTCCTTTTTAGTTAAATAATTCTTACAAAGGTTTGAAGTATGTTTAGGGTCATTGTCTTGTTGATAAATAAATCCTTGTCCTATTAAACGTATCCCAGTTGGGACACCATGGCGGATAAATATCTGGTGATACATTTTTTATTCATCTTTCTATCAATTTTTTTCAGGTCTCCAACTCTCTGGCCACTAAAGTATCCCCAAGCAAGAATATTTCCACCTCCATGCTTCATTGATAGCACAATGCATTTTGCAAGGTACCTTTCATTTGATCTCCGCCTAACATACTCGCATTTTAGAGCTCAAATGTTCAAATTTTGACTCGTCTGTCCAGAGTACTTTTTTCCACTGATCTACCTACCGTCCAATCCTTGTGTTGTTTTGCAAATTCTAAGCGCTTTCTTACGTTTACTTCACACAACAACGGTTTCCTAACCGCTACTACCAGTAGTGTGCAAAGTGTTAGGACAGGGGTGATTTTAAAATTTATTTTGATGCCTCATAAAAGGTAAAATATTGCTTGTCTTAATACTTTTACACGATACTGTACATCAAAGTTTTATTGCTTAAAAGCTCACTCAAAAATGAAATTTCGGCATTAAATGACCCCCAAAAAGTTGATAAGCCAACAAACAAGCAAATCATGGGGTTTTTGTTTTGAGGACGGTCATGGGGATTTTTCCTTGTCAATTCACTGCTTTTTGTGTTAAATATTCTCGTATGTTAGTGTCAGTCAGTTAAATGCCATACGTGATACATGCTTTGTGCGATCATGTCTCGAAAAGGACATGATTGACTGGATAAGAATCTCCCGCAGTAGATTGCCATTGCTTTCTGCGGTATACTGGTTGCCAGCCAAAGCTATAGAACCCACTCTGTCCTATTATTTAACCCATAACTGGAGGGAAGAGACGAATTAATACCTTTCCCAAGGGTATTTGTGCATAAGTAAATGCAAGGAATTAAACTGGAATTCGAACTCGGCTCCCTGATTTGTCCCTCCGAGTCGATATCCACTGCATCACAACGCACATCAAATGAATTACTGCATCGTCCGGGAAGTGGATCCGAATTATTTTTCTTAAGTGACGCGTACGATTAGGAGATTTAATGATACATTTGTCACTACAATTGGTTCTATAAAACAGAAATTACTTCTAACTCAATCTAATAAATGCTTAGATTTAAATGATAAGGTATAGAGCTGCTTTCGCTATTAAATAATTCAACTAGCGTTAACATATACAAATAGTCAAACCACCCACCACTTCATAAACCATAAATATCTCACTTTTTTATCAATTCACCAAAAAGCAAGATGATAATGCCACTGAAACGCAAGCGATATTCTTCTTCTTTTATGTGCCTTTTCCTTCCAGGACGTAGGCGATCATGGCCTGCCTTTCACGCCTCCCCATGCCTGGTGGCTCTGAGCATGCTTTTTCCTGTTACAACACGCAACAGCGTTCTGCTATCTACTTGCTCAGGCCAGTCAAGCAAGTTACACGCTGTTTTGCCCTGTCTCTCCTTCCTTCTATCTGGCCTGTGAGTATCAGGTTCTCAAAGCCTTCTTTCCTCATTGCATGTTCCAGGAACTTCAGCTGTCTCTTCCTGATGCTCAGTATTAATTTCCTTTTCGTTTATATCTTTTCCAAAACCTCATCATTGCTCATAAGCTCGATCCATGATATTCGCAGCATCCTTCTGTAGAACCACATTTTAGTTGCTTCAAGTTTTTCTTTTATATTCGATGATATTGTCCAGCATTCACTTCCATATTGCGAGAAATGACATCACATAGCAATCCAGTACTCTTTTTTTTGTTTTTAGTGAAATATTTCTGTCTCTTAATATTGGCTCAGAACGAAAAATCGGGGGCCGAGTTCGAATTCCAGCCGAATTCATTACATTCACTTCCGCGCAAATACCCTTGGGAAAGGTATTTATCCGTATATCAATTTAAAAAATATATCTTAAGGTAGAAACTTCAAAAGAAATAGATATGTCTAATAATTGGTTTGTAATGCATTTCCATAGAAAATAATTTCCATTAAATTTCTATAGATAATTTTATTACTTGTTGTGACAATATATTTTCAAAGATTAGAGTATATGAAACTTTTGATAGATGTCTTAAAATTGATTTATAATGCATTTCCATAGAAAATAATTTCCATAGATAATTTTATAATTTGTTGAGACAATATATATCCAAGGATTAGAGTATATGAAGGTTTTGATAGATGTCTTTAATAAATGATTTTAATGCATTTCCATAGAAAATAATTTCCATTGAATTTCTATAGATAATTTTATTATTTGCCGAGACAATATATTTAAGATTAGAGTATATGAAAGTTTTGATAAATGTCTTTAATAAATGATTATTAATACATTTGTTTAATAAATAATTTGTAATACATTTCCATAGAAAATAATTTCCATTGAATTTCTATAGATAATTTTATTATTTGTTGAGACAATATATATGCAAGGATTAGAGTATATGAAAGTTTTCATAAATGTCTTTAATAAATGTTTTTAATGCATTTCCATAGAAAATAATTTCCATTGAATTTCTATAGATAATTTTATTATTTGTTGAGGCAATATATATGCAAGGATTAGAGTATATGAAAGTTTTCATAAATGTCTTTAATAAATGTTTTTAATGCATTTCCATAGAAAATAATTTCCATTGAATTTCTATAGATACTTTTATTATTTGTTGAGACAATATATAGGCAAGGATTAGAGTATATGAAAGATTTGATAAATGTCTTTAATAAATGTTTTTAATGCATTTCCATAGAAAATAATTTCCATTGAATTTCTATAGATAATTTTATTATTTGTTGAGACAATATATAGGCAAGGATTAAAGAGTATATGAAAGATTTGATAAATGTCTTTAATAAATGTTTTTAATGCATTTCCATAGAAAATAATTTCTGATGGATCTCTGTAGATACTTTTTGCATTTGCCGCGTTGGGGTATATGTAAGAATT
The DNA here is from genome assembly GCA_037127315.1 of Ascarosepion bandense. Taxonomy (NCBI): domain Eukaryota; kingdom Metazoa; phylum Mollusca; class Cephalopoda; order Sepiida; family Sepiidae; genus Ascarosepion; species Ascarosepion bandense. Next base: position 273,920 of record JBBBDQ010001968.1, read on the forward strand.
ACAGAGAAAGTATTTGTTTTATTTTTGTTTTCTATTTTGTTGTACTTATTTCAAAATTAATCGTAGAGTATGTGATATACGCCAAGAACTATCAGGAAAGTTATTTTTTATTAAAAAATAGAAATAAAACACTGATCTTTTGCTCCTCGAATATGTACTGAGACCAAAACACTAATCTTTTGCTCGCCGAATATGTACAGACCAAAACACTGATCTTTTGCTCCCCGAATATGTACTGAGACCAAAACACTGATCTTTTGCTCCCCGAATATGTACTGAGACCTCTCCAGTCAATATTTTACAGTTATTACGAGAGAAATAAGGTACATCAGTAGATTGATCTGGCCAACAAGTGCAGATTCGCGTCAATTCTGTATGTTAATGGTTGTCTCCGGACATGTTGTTGTGGCTTGTTAGCGCCAGGAAGAAAGACACTAAAAGAAAGTAGGTTGAACCAGTGTGTTGGAATAACAGAATTTATATCTAAACTTATTTATAAATAGAACTTTGTCTGTGTGTGTGTGTGTGTATTCGTTACCTATAGACTTCGAAATGGCTGAACCGATTTTCTTGAAAATTTACACAGTTGTACTATAAGCTCCTGTAAGTGTTCTTATCTAGGTTGTGTGTCATGATATCCCCAATAAATATCGAAAATCGATTATCGAAAAAATCGGGTTATAGAAGGAGTGGTCCGATTTTAATCAAATTTGATACACTCATAGAAAAAACATAAAAAACGATATTCAGAAGTTTCAAGGTTGCAGTTCTTACAATAGTGCAGAAAATCGATATATATATATATATATATATATATATATATATATATAAGTCAAGATGTGTGTGTGTGTGTGTGTGTGTGTGTGTGTGTGTGTGTGTGTCTTTTATACAAATCCACAATCTTTATCCGATTCTCACCAAACTTCACGCAAATATTCTTTAGGCCGAGTCTGAGCTCAAGGACCATGGATTAGTTTTAAAGCTTTCATTACACCCGAGCAACGCCGGGCTATACTGCTAGTACAAATAAGAGTGTTATTAGTCAGCAGATAGAAGTGTCCGTCCGAACTGTCAAGTTACACTGTGTCACGACTGCCTCCCTATGAAGTCTCACAGGTTAGAATTTATGAAGGCGGAAGAATTCATTCCAATGGAGATAGGACACCATAACACATGTAAACAAGTGGTCGACCCAACGGTGCTCAAGATGTCCGCACGTGGAACAACTGAATGACAGAAAATATACAGAGTTTCCGAGAATTAACTATTTTAATGTAATCAGACATTTTTTTAACTCACTTTTATTTCTGTGCATAATGTGATATGCGATGTAGTGCAATGGACATCGGCTCGGAACGAGAAATCGGAGAGCCAAGTTCAAATTCCAGTCGAATTCGTTGCATTTACCTACGAGCCAATATCTTTTGGAAACGTATTAATCCGTCTCTCCTTCTTCCAGTTATGGTTTAAATGGCAGGGCAAATTAGATTCTATAGCATTAGTTGGTTGGCAACATGTCTCCCGCAGAAAGCAATAGCAACTTACTTTTCTAAAATATTCCACCCAGTCAGTTATGGTCTCATTCAAGACATGATCATGTATCACGTATGGCACTAAAGTTCAATATCTGTTAGAAATATATAAAATTCTAATTTTGTTTATAATTTTTCTAATTTTTTCTAATTTTTTTTTCTATTTCCTCTCAGAAGCTTATTAATAATTCATACACAAGAACGCATCTTTGTCGAGCACCAAGCTTGGATTTCTTTGCATGAGACTGCATAAAAACAAAGGTTTATCGCCAAAAGATCAATAGTTTAACTGAGCTTAAAGAATGCATTCAATTAGCAGGAGATAATTCTGAAATGCTTTTAAAATGTGTTTCGCAACGCTAATGCTAGATTTGAAATTTGCAGGGCTACAGACTGAGCACATGTTGACAATTTTCAATGAAGTTTTCATGTAAAACTTTTAAATCTATTTGTTTTGTATTTGTCCATATTTCTGAGATGAGGTAGTATTGACAGTATTTTGATTATTCGGACTATTGTCCTCATCTTTGTTGCCATTTGAACGATGTTTCGGCAGTTGTACGCCTTCGTCAGATGCTAGAAATTTCGAACCGAACACTTTATTACAATCACTGGGGTATTTGAGTGGATATAGACGTTGGTTAGTTCCTGACTTGACTCTCAGAGTTATGAGTTCAATACCAGGATACAGCCGTGGTGAACAATTAAATTGCAGGGTTAGGGAGAGATAACACATGACTTCCAATCGAGGCTTTACGCAAGGAATAGAGTTCATTTACCTCAGTGATTGTAATAAAGTTCGGTTCGAAATTCCTAGCACCTGAAGAAAGCCGAAGCGCACAACAGCCGAAACGTAGTACAAATGGCAACAAAGATGAGGACAATAGTCCGAATAATGTAAATACTATTTGTTTTGTATCATAATTAAAAAATAAACATCAAATTGTACCACTATATATATATATATATATATATATATATATATATATTAGTTTTCCTGATTTCAGTAAAATAATTGGTAAAAAAGAAACTTTCTCTGGCAGTAAGATATTGATTGCTCTGTTTCCACTGTGTCTAAGTACACACTGCCTGGTCCAGGGGTTGAACTGATCCATTTAATAAATCTATGTAGATAAACTGATCTTGGTCCACTGCCCATGTTTAAGAATATCTCGTCTAGCTCTTATTTTTAGTACTGATCAGTTCTGTTTTCACTATGTCCAAGTACACACTGCTCGATTCAGGGATTGAACTCACAATTACTAAATCCCTAACTTCACAATCTAATGCTTTATTGAACCTGTAGGCCAATATCATGTGGAGAACTTGGAAACTTAAAACTAACCTGCTTGTCAGTGAGGGTTGCTGCTTCGGTTTCGGTCCTATTTATCAACTTTATCCTTAAACAATAATGACATTTTATTCAATTCTTCCTTATTTGCAATGACTTGCCGGTTTTGATGTGAACAATTTTCTACAAACCATTGAATCTGGTTTGCATTACAGAAAGCTTGTTGCAGCGATCGAAAATGTTTTACAGATATCGATTTTTTTTATAATCGTGTAACCATAGGCAAAGCGTTTTACTGCACTGATGAGCAGGGGGTTACATAGGAAGAAAAGTTATGAGAAAGAGTGACAGGTTACAAGGGGTGTCAAGAAGAGGGTAGGAGAAGGATGAGAATACTGATGAGAGTAGAGTGGACGAAGAAAGAAGCATGAGAGAGAGAGAGAGAGAGAGAGAGAGGATGCAAGTTAGTGAGGTAGGAGATGACTATTGACTTTACATTTGAATTCTTGACGATTGTAGATGTCGGGAAACAAGTAAATGAGAGTGAATTCCACAGGCGCGAAGAGCGAGAGAAGAAGCTGCTTGTGTAGAATTTGCGTTTACAATTTATTGGTTTCACAGTAAAAGGGTGGGACCTAGTTGTTAATCTTGTGACTCGAGCAAATTCATATATGGTGGGTAACAATGAGCTAAGTTCATCTGAGCAGAAGCCATGAAAGTATTTGTAGAAGAGACACAGGGGAGTCACATTGCTCCGGTGAGAAAGTGACTGTATCCGTGCTGCCAAGATTCTCCGTTAGATTCTCCGTTAGATTTTGTCAACAACCCCTAGGTGGATAGCAGGAGCACCCGACAAGATAGGGCAGCCGTATTCAATGCACGGGCGCGTCGTAGATTTGTATATGCGCAGGATTGTTTCAGACTGAAAAAACTTCCTGGCCCGGCACAGAGAACCGACCTTCTTACCAGCGGATTTAGCTATGGATTTCATATAGTCATTCCCCTTGAGGTCTGTTGTGAGAGTTAACCCAAGGAGGCACAGTGTTTTACTTTCAGGGAGACTAGACTGATCCATGCTAATGGGGGCGTAGGAGCCATTGTTTGTTTTATGTAAGGTGAGGTGAATATGGAATCTGAGGCAGAATAGACGAAACTAGTCCCCTTTTTTTTCTTCTTTTTTTTTTTGTCTATTCTTCTTGCTCTATGTGAACTTGCGTTGTCTTGGAGAAAAATATAATGTTACCTATTAATGAGCATAGGGTGCTTTTCAACTAAACATTTATGACCACGCTGCTGGATGTAGAAATAAGCTTTTTGTGCTGCATTGCCTTTTAAGAAATCTAAATAAACGATTCCTTCCAACAACCCTTTTTTGTGTTTATCTCAAATTTTCGGGTAGGTTGTGAAGATTTACTTTTGCCAATCCACTGTTATTTGTGCTTATGATTATTGAAGGCCGCCTATTTTTCATTACCTGTAACGATATATTTATAAACATGACGATGCGTTATCATTAATATCTGTTAAGAACGGAACTTATTCAAAACTAATCGTTAAAAAATAATTATAGACTGTGAATTGATTGAACTTATCAAATTTACAAAAATATTAGTACTTTCAATTCGTGCCAGTTATGATTATGGGAATGATAGTCTTCGGCTTGAATAGTTTAGGCTCTTAAAATGTCGTTGGCAGAACACTTTTATCCAAGTGCTCACCTACGGATATATATATATATATATATATATATATGTGTGTGTGTGTGTGTGTGTGTGTGTGTGTGTGTGTGTGTGATACTCTTCAGAAATTAATTCAGTTCTTTCGGTGACTGGCGTGTGTATACACTGCTTATATACAACACGTTAAAAGTTCCCTTCTCTGATTCCATGCGCCTATGGCTTAGGGAGTAGCGACTCCGACTGACACCAAATCGCTTGAGTTTCGACTCCGGCCAGAAGCAAATGGATGTATCTAACCAAACTGATGAGCTGTGATACAGCGAAACAGGCTTATATGTGGATGAATAATATATATATATATATATATATATATATATATATATATATATGCTTAGTCATTTCTTTTCGCTTCCTTTGATACTTTCTGTGGGAGCTTTTGTAGTCTCCTTTCCGTGTCTGCTATTAACACTGTCATATCTCATGTCTTTGAGACTGTGTCCGTCAATCATGAATCTTGATAGGACTTCTAAATAGCATAAAATCTTCTTATAATGACGTGGGATACCAGTAACGAGAGATTTTCTCCATGTATGAAGCAATGCAAACAAGCGTAAAAGAAGAAATGAATTTGTGATATCCCCCAACACTGGAGGTAGGGTAGATAAAAACAATCTCATCACAGATTGGGAACATGCCTCGAAAAAGCTATTTTCTGTCGTGGTAAACATTACGCTACAAAAGTGGGATAATTGCATACGATTGTGCATGTAGTTTGTAGGTGGAGACGGTGTGGGTTGAAAATCAATTTCTGGGTGAAGTGGACCATTAGGTTGAAGGTCACCAGAATCTTGTGAATACACGTATTTCTAGTCGTATGTATTTTTTCTTAGTAAATATTGTAATTTATAAATGTTTTAAGGTATAAAGGATTTTATTATTGTTTATAATTTTCATAATTAGATATAGATAGATAGATAGATAGATAGATAGATAGATAGATAGATAGATAGATAGATAGATAAAGATAAAGAAAAGGAGAGAGAGAGAGAGAAATGGAGTGTGAGAATTAGATAGATAGATAGATAGATAGATAGATAGATAGATAGATAGATAGATAGATAAAAAAAGAAAGAAAAGTATAGAGAGAGAGAAAGGGAGTGTAAGAATTAGATAGATAGATAGATAGATAGATAGATAGATAGATAGATAGATAAAGAAACGTATAGAGATTGGGAAAGAGAGTGTGAGAATTAGATAGATAGATAGATAGATAGATAGATAGATAGATAGATAGATAGATAGATAAAATAACAAACAAGTCGGAAATAGTGTCTTTAATCTAACATGTTTCCCTTATAACAAGCTTCTTCAGAGATTTATTACACACGAATGATTTAAATATCCTGGAGACAATATGTTGATTGACGTATAGTTTCATTGGTCAGATACGTGTCACGTGTGATAAAGCAATGGATGACTATTAAATATAGAAGAAAAAACTTATGTTTGTTTAACTGTGTATGCCAACGCGTAATTTTAAATAAAATAAGAGAAATCAGTTATGAATTTATGCGTTGAGATAGATAGATAGATAGATAGATAGATAGATAGATAGATAGATAGATAGATAGAAAAAATAATATAGTAAAAATATGACTGGACTGGCGTACATACATACATATATACATACATACATACATATGTAAAAATATACCCAGTTATGATCTGGGATTAAGGACAGGATGGTTAAATAAAATAAAGACAAGAGGAAAACTGTATTTTAAATCGCCTACTCGTTTCGTCTTGTGATGGACTTTATGAAGGCAAAATTTTAATATCTCGTGACTTTGCACTACACATGAAGGAATTCAAAAAACTAAAATATTCTGTTAATCTTTTGAAATAATTTTTGAGCGTCTTTGTGGTTGCCAACACTGTTTGTTTATTGATACATAATTTAGAATAAAGCTCATTTTGTCTTTTTGCCTTGATAAAGTCCATCACAGGACGAAACGCGTAGGCGATTGAAAATACAGTTTTCCTCTTGTCTTTATTTTATTTAACCATTCATACATATACACATGCATATATTGATACATAGATATTAACATGTTAGATAGATAGATAGATAGATAGATAGATAGATAGATAGATAGATAGATAGATAGATTAAAAAACAGTAATATATATATATATATAAACTTATTTATAATTGGAACTTTGTCTGTGTGTGTGTATCCGTTAACTATAGACTCCGAAACGGCTGAACCGATTTTCTTGAAAATTTACACAGTTGTACCATAAGCGTTTGCGAGTGTTCTTAGCTAGGTTTTGTTTGAGGTACCCCCGATAAATATCGAAAATCGATAATCGAAAAAAACGGGTTATAGAAGGAGTGGTCCGATTTTAATCAAATTTGATATACTCATAGACAAAGACATAAGAAACGATATTCAGAAGTTTCAAGGTTGCAGTTCTTACAATAGTGCAGAAAATCGATAGTATATATATATATATGTATAAATCTATACCAGGAAATCAAAATTTGACTTACATCCATTCATTTTTCTTTCAGTCTACGATTTCGCTTTAACTGGAAATGTTTTAGTCTTTTGTGCCAACGTCCAAAGAGTCTGAGCTCCAGAACCATGGATTAGTTTTAAAGCTTTCATTACACCCGAGCAACGCCGGGTTATACTGCTAGTATATATATATATATATATATATATATATATATATATAAAGTGAGAAGAGAGAAAGATAGAATGACATATACATACACCCTTGCTCAAATTAACTGAAACAAAATGAAATAATGTCTTCTTAGAATGTTTCACACTTTCCCTAATCCTGTATTCGTTGTCTCTTGGTGTTGTTTTTTCTCTTCTGACCGTATTTTTTTAGCGTTTTGGAATTATGGATTCAGTCTGTACCTTTGCCTTGATCACACGACTGACAGTTGAAAGGATGACACCAACAATATCCGCAATCGTTCTGTAAGGCTTCCCAATTTCTTCGTGCAGCGTTACAATTTTGTACACTTCCTTGGAGTAACGTTCATCGCAGAAAATTGTCATAGGACAACTAATTAACGGTCGAGGCAATGGTGTCTGGAGATGATGAAAAATCTGATGCAATCATGGATGACGCAATATTTTTCAAGGCCAATAAAATTTCTTCATACATCCCGAAAAATTTTTTTTTAATCATATCACCCCAAGCAAGGCGATAACGCCACTGATGCGCAGGGGGCTACGTAAGAGCAAAAATATTGGAAAAGAGAAAGTCAGAAACCGCATCCTAAACAGGGATCAAGGGATGAGTCTCTTCACCTGTTCAATAGACGTGGGTGGAATGTGAACCGGGCGATAGTTTAGTCTATCTACTCCAATCGAAAAAAAAAATAAAGAAAATAGTGAAAAGACTGGAAAAGAAAAAACCGGAAACCGGACCCTAAACAGGAAACAATGGATGAGCCTCTTCACCTGTTCAATAGACGTGGGTGAAGTGTGAACCGGGCGATAGTTTAGTCTATCTACTCCAATTGAAAAATAAAATAAAGAAAAGAGTGAAAAGATTGGAAATGAGAAAACCGGAAACCGCATCCTAAACAGGAAACAAGGGATGAGCCTCTTCACCTGTTCAATAGACGTGGATGGAGTGTGAACCGGGTGATAGTTTAGTCTATCTACTCCTATTGAAAAAAAAATAAAGAAAAGATTCATATTATTGCACACCATTGCAAATTACTTAATCGGAGGAAAAAATAGAAATCGATTACATCCTGTCACTTCAGTGAGTCTAAAAGTGTTTTTATGGCGAAAGAAAAGAAATTAAAGCCGTTGTTTCAATTAATTTGCTCAACGGCATAGATATTAACGAGGCACCACCACTCACTTTCGATAACTAAGCTTTTAATTTGAATTTTTAAAATAAAACGTTTTCTTGAAACTTCTATTTTAGTTTTAATTGAAAGCTAAATGATTAAATTTATTATTTCAAGCAAACAAAATACTCTGGTTTCTTTTAAACAAAAGTTGTATTAATTGGAATCTAAAATTTTAATATTTTGAACATTTTTTAATTTTTCGTCTATTTTTGAGCAATCGACACATTTGTAAACAAAACTTAATTCTCATATTTTTAAAAACTTGCAAAAATATAATATATATATGTGATGCGCTGTTTTTTAAAATTAGCAAATTTAATGTTAAATTAATCTCATTTACTCAAGTATTACTTATTTATAGCATGAAATTTAGACTAAGACTATTTTGTAATCACATAATAATGATCTTTCTGACCTTTCCCGTATGTTTAGACAGGTGCCGACTTCCAGATGCGAGATAAGCTAAGTGTCTATGGTGATCACAAGTTACATAATTATCCAAAACTTTTTTCTGTAACGGGTGGGTATCGTGAAATACACGACCTTTTAATGTACACACGGAAATTACCGTACAAAAAGAACTTTAAATACACAAAAAAGACTATTTTTTAAAATACGAAATCACGACGATTTGTTTAAACTTTTCAGGTTTCCATTAGTTAATAAATCTTCACTTAATAACTTAATAATAAGCGCCAACAAATCTTTGCAGTATTTTAAAAATATTTTTGAAATTTTATAGATTATTATAATTAAAAATAATGAAAACAATTCTTTAAAAATGTATTCTTCAAACTCCAATTTATATTATTTATTGAAGTAATGAAAAGCTTATCTAATTAAATAATATTATAGTTTTATTGCATTTTTTATTTTACTATTATGAGTAGATTTTCGGAAATAGAGGTAACATGTTTCAGAAAATTAACAGATGATTTACATCCCCCAATATGTCCATCGTTTAACAAATAAAACTAATTTTTCTAACAAAATTTAATTTCTTAAAATTTCATGAATTTACGTGGAGAGAGGTAACAGATGTAAAAAAAAATACCAACACTTTTTTAAATTAATAATTTCAAAAATAATTTCTTTCGTTTGTGAATACGTCCTGAAAGTTTCATTAAGATCTGACAATTATTTGATGTTTGCAAGAATTTCAAAATTACTGTTTTCCCCGGAAAAAAACTGAGTGACGTAATATTACGTTATCCACTTTAAACTCTCGAAACGATTTTGTGACTCTCTAACGAAAATAAAAACAAGATTATTTATTAAAATTTCCAACTTGTTAGAAAGAATTAAATTTTTTTAATAATTAAAGAAATACTTTGATCTTTCCTCTTAATAATAACATGAACATTTTGATTGAAAAACTTAGTTTTTATTAAGTTTGAGGTTTTTCTACATACGATGCTGTTTTTTCAGCGATTTAGTGGAGGTACCTAAAACATATTCAGATAGATAGATAGATAGATAGATAGATAGATAGATAGATAGATAGATAGATAGATAACATGAAAATTTAATGCAGATCTGAGTAGACTGGGATAGATAGATAGATAGATAGATAGATAGATAGATAGATAGATAGATAGAAACAGATTACCATAGATAGAAACAGAGGGATATATAGAGTGAAAGAGAAGTTATCTCACCTGACACAGTGAATTGACTTTCCCAGCAGCTGACCTGGCAATGGATTCAAGATAGTCTTTCCACATCATGTCAGCTGAGAACGTTCGCCAGCCAGTTTTACTTTCCTTGATGTTTGTATCAGCCATGCTGATGAAAGTTTAGTTTCTTCTTCTTCTTCTTCTTCTATGTGCACTGTCTCTTCAGGACGTAGGCGATCATGGCTTTCCACGTTTCCCTATTCCTGGTGGCTCTGAGCACGCCTTCTCCTGTTACACCGTGCAATCCTCCGTCTGTCATCCACCTGATTAGGTCCTTCAAATATGTTATCCGTTGCTTTCCCCTGTCTCTTTTTCCCTCTATCTGGCCTGTTTGTATCAGGTTCTCCAGGCCCTTCTTCCTCGTTGCGTGTCCCAGGAACTTCAGCTGTCTCTTCCAAATTCTCAGTATTAATTTTCTTTTTGTTTCCATCATTTCCAAGACCTCATCATTGCTCACATGCTCAATCCATGATATTCGCAGCATCCTTATGTAGAACCACATTTCAGTTGCTTCAAGTTTTTTGCCATATCGAAAGACGGACATTACGTAGCAATCCATTACTCTCTTCCTAAGTGGGCCTTAAAAGTGACAAACCATTTTTGATGCAATTAGTGACGCAAATAGTGGTATCTATGGGCAAATAGGATTAAACATTATGATTCTTATTGTAAATTACCAGCAATACAGTTTTATATTAAAACGTGATCAACAATACATTATGTAGGAAAATAGCCAGCAATACATTTGACTGGAAACTGGCTAACAATTTCATTTTATAGAAAAATGACCAGCAATAATCTAATTGGAAGATGATCAACAATTCATTTTATGTGAAAATAACCAACACCACATTTTATAGGAAAATGATCTGCAGTATATTTATATAAAAATGACCAACAATATATTTTATAGGAAAATAGCCAACAGTTCATTTTATAGGAAAATGATCTGCAGTAAATTTGTAAGTAAATTACCAACAATATATTTTATAGGAAAATAACCAGTAATATATTTCAAAGGAAAATATCCAACAAGACATTTGATAGGAAAACGATCCACAATTTTATAGGAAAATTATTAATAATATATTTATAGGAAAATGACCAACAGTTCATTTTATAGGAAAATGATCTGAAGTAAATTTAAAAGAAAATGACCACCAAAGTATTTTACAGGAAAATAACTAGCAATACATTCTTTGTGCAGTTGAAGACTGCACTACTGCTCAAAATATATTTAGTTGCAGTCATAAAATGAGTTATCTAACAAGGAAATCTAAATATTTCCATAATAAATACCCCATAGTAGTTGGTATGAAGCTAAACAAAATCAACCAACCAATCCCAAATGAACACGTGTCTTGTTCCTGATTTCATTCACACCAAGCAACAAATCCGCATGCCATTGGATCGTAGCCGTCTTTTAGCAGCTTTACGAATTACGTATTTTCTATTGATTTTACGTTTGTTTTGTTTCCGGGTCGTAAGCACAGGAAATGGAGATAAAACTCAGTCAAGTAAACGTCGTTAATTGCATCCTTTTAGATGTTGTGTATTTTGTCTTGTTGAATGTCAGTTCGACCGTGGTTGGTCCTCAAGTAACATTTATTATATTCGAAACGTGAATATCTCCCGCAAGTTTGTTTTATCAAATCTTGCATTCTTAAACTCTTCTCGAATATGTTACAAAAGCTTTAGCAGTAATGATCTCTTTAAAATGAAATCATAACCTGTTATTTTTTATCAGCCATTTGGAAGCATTTAACAACAGGTAGAAAAAAATCGCAGGAAACAATTTTCTTCCTAGTATGGTACAGCTGTTCAATCGGCAACTTTTTTTTTTATAATCGTCTCACCCCGAGCAAGGCATTTCACTGTCACTATTGCGCAGGGGATTACATAGAGAGGAAAGTGGTGAGAAAGGATGGTTAGATATAGGAAATGTCAGAAGGAGGGTGACAGACGGGTAAGGATACCGATAATGAGGGTTGGGTAGATGGTGAGGTAGTGCACTTGGACTAGATTGTGTAAATTGTTTTGGTTTTCAAGGTTCGTTTTGATATATATGGTTTGAGGTTGTATTTGTTATTTTTGTTAATGATGGCTTCATATGAAAAAAAATTTTTAAGGGTCGTTACTCTTTGAATATCGGCCATTCCTCCCCACTCTTCTTCCTGAACCTGGCTACTGGACACTCGCTTCGTGATTTCTCTTCCCTCTCTGTCTTTCTCTCACTCTCACTTTCACCCCGTTCTAGCTTACTTAGCAGGCAGTTAACTTGCCTAAAATGTCTGGAAAAAAAGAGATTAAATTGCATTTTTGTAGCATGTCTTGCAAAATTTTCTCAACTTTTTTCAGTTTGTTCTCTGCACATGGTAAGTTTGCTTGAATTCGGTCTATTTCTCCGCTAACTTATTTTATTTTTTTTGGTCTTTTATTTTTACATTCAGTTTCCGCGCAACAACCGAATTCTAATTCCGAGAGGGAACCAGTTTTAGACTATGAAAAAAAGCATTTTGGTCATGAGCATATCTATAAATAAAGGAGTGTAAGTAACGATATGTTACATTATAACGTATGTGTAGTAATATTCTTAATATTCATAATAAAAGGATTTTTCGCTACACAAGAGTTGTCGTGTTCCAGCATATATTCAGCAGCTCCTCAGGCGATATATCACCTGATGAGGTGCTGAATATAGTACTGGAACAGGACAACACTTGTGTAGCGAAAAAATGTATTATTATAGATATTAAGAATATTGCTACAAATATTTCTATACTACGTATCAAGCACTGTTAAAATTAACTGGTACGAACTGCGGAATGTCATTTCATTAGTTCTTACTACTACTAAGACATTACAATAATATATATATATATATATATATATATATATATATATATATATACTTTTTTCTTTTTTTAATCATTTCACCTCGAGCAAGGCGGAAATGCTACTGATGTGCAGGGTGCTACATAAATGTAAAAAGATTAATTAGAAAAGAGTGAGGAGTACAAACTAGTAAGAAAGGAACAATAGAAAGCTGAGAAAGCAGGTGCGATGACAGATACATAGGTGGAGAGAAAGGGAGGGTTATACGGTTATACGGGGGTGGGGAGAGAGGTAGAGTCCAGTGGTTAGTAGATGAGTATTGACTTTGCATTTAAATTTCTGGAGGTTGTAGCCGTCAGGAAAGCAAGGGAACTGATCTCATCTGGGAGGTCGTTGATGAAAATAAGGAAGCGCGTCGGGCCCAGGATAGAGCCCTGTGGGACACCAGCATTCGTGCTGTAGGACGAAGAGGCACGCCCATTCAGAACGACCTTCATTTGGCGGTAATTTAAGAAAGATTGGATTAGGTCAAGCAGGCGATCGGTAATACCATAACCGCGTAGTTTGCATAGGAGGCCAGTGTGCCAAACCCTGTCGAAAGCCTTGGAGATGTCCAGAGCAACCGCGCGAGCCTCGTCAGACTCATCAAGGGCCTGTAGCATGTACTTCATTACGGTTGTTAGCAGGTCGGCCGTGGATCTGGCAAAGCGGAATCCATATTGCCTGTCAGAGAAGAGTTTGTGGGCGGTGAGATGATGAACTATTTCAGCATTGATTATGGCCTCGAATACTTTCCCGAATATCGGTAGAAGACTGATAGGGCGATAGTTGCATGGGTCCGAGTGTTCACCACAATTCTTAAATACAGGAACGACTGAAGAGAACTTCCAGCATGCAGGAAAGCAGGAAGCAGAAAGGCAGTAGTTAAATAGTTTAGAGAGGACAGTGGAAAGTTCAGGAGCACACCTCTTAAGGACTATCACCGGGATTCCATCGTCTCCACACGCCTTATGGAGGTCGAGTTTTGAAATTACTCGGAATACTACTGTTGGGGTAATATATACGTCGTGCAGTTTGGCCTCAGTTCTAATAGGGAAGTCGGGTGGGTGTACTCCGGACGAGTCGAATGTGGAGTTGGATGAGAATCTGTGAGCAAAGCACTCAGCTTTGTCCGCAGATGACGTGAGAACCTCAAATTCATAGATTAAAGGAGGTATTGAGGATTTGCTATTGTTCAGCACTCGTTTGCAAATCCTCCAATAGTCCTTGGATCCGAACTTGCGGTCAGCTATGCGATGTCGCATTCTCTCAGCAAACAACCGTTTGGCGTCATTTAGGATTCTCTTGCACTCATTGCGAGCAGATATAAACAGGCGCCTATTGTGATCAGTTGACTGTCTCTGGAATAGACGGAAGTAATGGTTCCTGTGGGCAATGGCGGCTGAGCAGGCCGGAGAGAACCATGGAGAGGAATGAGGTTTTAAGCAATACTTCCTGGTGGGTATGAAGGCATCAATGCCAGCTTTCACCCATGACGAGACCTCAGAGGCACAATCATCAACTGATAGGTCGAACACTTTTCCCCAAGGGATGTTGCAGAGGAAATCGCGAAAGGCATCTCAGTCAGCTTTTTGGTAGCGGTAGGAGTTCCTATAGGTAGGGGGCTCCTGGTTGGAGTGAGATTGGAAAGAAGTACTCAGAGAGACTACAGCGTGGTCGGAGTTGCCGAGAGGGCAAAGCTGCGAGACTTGACAGGCGTCAGGCGCAGATGTGAAACATATATCTAGTAGTGAGGAATGACCCGAGGGAGTGCTTGGGAAGCGAGTGGGGGAGTCCACCACTTGCGTAAGGGATTGGGAAATAGCGAAGTTCATGGCGTGAATGCCCGCTGGATCAGTAACGGCGTTTTCAAGCCACTCAGAGTGATGGGCATTGAGGTCTCCAAATACAAATATGTGGGCGAATGGGATTTAGAAAATAGCCTTATCTATGTCGTCAGCAATGCTATCTAGTAGGGAGCAGTCAGGAGAGGAGGGAGAACGGTAAAGAAAGAATAGGTAACTAACCGAACTAAGGAGAGACAGGCGGAGACATATGTATTGGTGGTCAGTGGATCCGAGTGAAGTCACCCTAGTTATGGGGAGGTGTTCGCTGACGTAGACACCCAACCCATGCATGTGGACAGTAGAATCCTTCCTTAAAAGGGGAAGATAACCAGGGATGGAGAGGTCGGAGGAGGGAATAGTTGAGTTGAGGTTAGTTTCGCAGAGCGCAAGGATGTCAGGGGACTTTTCATGCAGGAAAGTTAGTTAGGAAAGTTAGGAAAGTTAGTACGAATGCCCCGGATATTAGTGAAGGAAAGGTTAATGGGTTTAGGTGGTTTGGATTTAACTGGTTTAGGGTCATTTCTGATTTGTTTAGTCATGATTTTGTTTATAGAAAGGGACATAGGGTAGAGGATGCAAGCGGCCATTAACCACGATCTGTGCTGGGAGGGAAACTGGCTAGGGCAGCAACAAGGTGTGGCCTCGGGGTTGCACACCGAAAGCGCTTGCAGGGACACCTATCCATGCGCGACATGGCACGACAAGAACCCCGATATTATACAATTGTTGATCAGAGCAGCCGCTCTTGACGCTACGCAAGAGTTAGGGCTCCTAACTACCAGTCGGAAACAGCAACCAGGAAACTGCCAAACCTGTACCCTCAGAGTGATGAGCTGTTGCCACCAACCGGCCAGATCACAGGAAACTCACGGAAGCACCAATACCGAGGTCTGAAGAGAGAGAAGAGAAAGCCGGAAACCACATCCTAAACAGGAAACAAGGGGAAAGCCTCTATTCCAGTTCAATAGACGTGGGAGGAGTGTGGACCGAGCGATAGTGACCTATCTACTCCTCTTAAAAAAACAAAGTGAAAGAAAAAAAAAACAACTTCCAAAGGTGGAGAGTTAACTAAGTTTTAACTTAAAGTCCAAATGAAGCTTGAACGCCAAAAAGTGAGAAAAAAAAACGAAAAAAAATACAGATTTAAGAAACAATTCGTAACATACCACACAGTTTAACACAGGAAATTTGAATTAAGAAACTTTCATTCTTCAACAATCACTCCACCCACATCTGTTGAACAGGTGAAGAGGCTCATCCCTTGTTTCCTGTTTAGGATGTGGTTTCCGGCTTTCTCTTTTCCATTCTTTTTACCCTTACGTAGCCCCCTGCGCATCAGTGGCGTTACCGCCTTGCTTGGGGTGATATGATTAAAAAATATATATATATATATATATATATATATATATAACATATATTGTTAAATATAGCAGACAATGAATGTGTTTTATGGTTAATCATGAGCCGTTCTAAACATCATATTTTGGCTTAAATCTCAAGTGAAAATAAAGACAAAAATTGTCCAACATTTGGATAATTTTTATTATGCTGGTTCTAAGCTTTCGGCTCACATAAGTCATCTTCAGAGAGGTTACAGGGACGTTAACATAATGACATCCACCGTCATAAATATTACTTTGCTATGCAACGATAACAGTCACTGAATAGTATACACAGTTCGTAAATTTGTGATGCGGTTCTATGGCGTCACACCGCGTGAGAGACCGAAATGTTAACAGAACCATATATTTAAATGCAATATAATGTATTGTGACCAGATTGAAATGTGATTTTATTAAGTGTGGGTTGTTTTGATTTAATGTAGATGGCCTCTAATATATGAAGGTTCTTTTTACTGTATGTATGAGTATTATTGTGTTATCGACTAAAATCTGTCTAATATTACTTACATGGCTGTTTTTTTAAGAAATGTTGTTTAATTAAACTCTGATCAGAAAGGTGGCAGGTCAGTCTACGGGATAGTAATATATATATATTATCCTACGTCTAAACCACGACTCGGAGTTTCATGCACTACGCGATTATCAGGTGTATATTATAAACTGACTGATTTTAGATTTGAATTTGGTTTTTTGGTACTAGCTTTGTTTAAGTTCATTATAAATGATAAATCTGATATGTCAATATTTTCATTTATAAAATGCATAATTTTAATACCGAACCTAAAGATGAAAATTAAATCATAGCGTTTAAAAAAAATAAACATGAAATATTTTGTGGGGCATACTTAACGAATGTTATAAGGGGAGCATTTGTTTTATTAAATGTTTTTTTTTTCAGATGACGAATGCATTGAAAAAAGGAAAGAATAAAATATAAATGGATATATATGCATATGTATGTATATGAAATAATAATGAAAGAAAGAAAATAAATAAATAAAGTAAAAATTCTCTGAACTCGCAAAGCATTTTTACCTTATTTGCAGTTCCATTTATGGGTTGTGTGATTCATAATATTATTTTAGCATTTTTCTTCCCCTCTCAAAATCGCCACCTTTTCGCCCTTTCATTTAGGCTTGAATTCTTTAAATATAAGTCATTTGTATGTATTTTGCAATTTTTTATGTATATATTTATTTTTCTTAAATCTGCTTTTATGTCTTTGTTATGTTCAACTGAACGTTTGCCGTCACATGGTTTTTCCTTTTTTTAACTTGTTAGAAATTTCTGTTACAAGCAGTTGAACTTTAACTAACTTAAAACTTTACATTTATTTTTTTCTTTTCAGTTTTTTTAATTGGAATAGATAGACCCTACTATCGCCCGATTCACACTCCCCCCAACTCTATTGAACCGGTGTATAGACTTATCCCTTGTTCTCCGTTAAGTAAGTGGTTTCCGGCTCGTTTCCTCTCCTCAGACCTCAGTACTGGTGCTTCGGCGATTTTCCTGCGACGTGCGTGATCGGTGGCAACGTCTCTTCATTGTGAGGGTACCGAGTTGGCAATTTTTATAATTGCTGCTTCCGACTAGTAATTCGGAGCCCTAACTCAAGAGCGCTTGCTCTGATCAACAGTTGCAACATATCGGGGTTCTTAATCGTAACACTAGCGCTCTGTGTGACTAATCTCAACCCCTCAATTAACTTCCTCTGACGTTTCGATCTCTGGCTACCTTCCACTCTTAAGGAAGGACACCACTGTCCATAGGCATGGTCTGGGGGTTTACATCTAGGATGACATCTCTCGAATCCCCTGATCACCCATACATGTGTCTCCATCTGTTACTTCTGAAATCGGTTAGCTATCTTTTCTTTCTGTACCATTCCCACTCCTCTCTTGACTGCTCTCCTTTTACAGTATAGATAAGGTTACTTCCTCCCGCCCATTCGCTAAAAGACCTGTCACTGATTCAGCTGGCATTCACGCCATGAACTTTGCTATTTCTCAATCGCAAGTGGTGGATTTCCTCACGTGCTTTCCCAGTATTCCTTCAGGACACGATTCCCTACTAGATCTCTGCTTCACCTCAGTACCTGACTCCTGCTAAGTCTCTCAGCTTTGCCCTCTCGGTAACTCCAATCATGCTGTCGTTTCTATTAATATCTCTTTTCACTCTCACTCCCTCCAGGAACCTCCTACCAACAGAATTTCTTACGGCTACCAAAGAGCAAACTAGGATGCGTTTCGCGATTTCCTATGCGACATCCATTGGGAAAAAGTGTTCAGTCTCCCAGTTGAGGACTGCGCCTCTGAGGTCTCCTTCTGATTGAAAGCTGGATTGGTGCTTCATACCGATCAGGAAGTTTCTTTCCCAAACCTCATTCGTCCTCCTGGTTCTCTCCTGCCTGTTCGGCCTACGTTGTCCTCAGGAACCACTACTTCCGGCTATTTCTGAGCCATGCGTTTGCCCACAATAGGCGCCTATTTGCCTCTGCTCGTAATTAGTGTAAGAGGATCCTGAACAACGCTAATCTGTTGTTTGAGGAGATAATGAGGCAGCGGATAGCTGGCCGCAAAATAGGCTACGAAGACTTTCGGCTTCAATTCACTTTCTCACCGGCGGGATGTGGTTTCCTTCTGTCTCTTCTACAAATATTTTTATAACCTCGCTGCTGATCTCGAGAAAAACCTTCACTCTGGGTAGACTTGAGTAAAAAAAATGGTTCTAAATTTCAATACATCTAAAACAAAGCTGCCATCCCTGAACCATCGCAGGTAGTCTCTTCTACGCCCCCATAAGCATGGACAAAGCGAGTCTCATCCTATCTTCCGACCTCAAGTGGTATCATTACATTGAATCAATAGCTAAATTCACTGCTAGGAAGGTTCGGTCACTGTGTTGGACGAGGAATACATCTTGCACATATACAAATTAACCATCCGACCGTGCCTAGAATACTGTTGTCATATCTAGTCAGGTGCCCTGTTGTTTATCCCAGGGTTCTCCATACGCTCCAAAGGAGAATCTGTAATGTGATCGGTCCAGATCTAGCAGCTCGACTCCAGCCACTTTCTCACCGGCGGGATGTGGCTTCCCTCTGTCTCTTCTACAAATATTCTCACAGCTTGTGCTCCGACGAGCTAAGGCTTCCTTCATAAGAATTTACTCGAGCAACCAAACTGGTAACAAAGTACCACCCTTTTACAGTTAAATCAGCCGACAATTCTGTAAAATCAGCCGACAATTCTGTCAAATCAGCCGACAATTCTTCTCCACCAGCTTCTTTTCTCTCACTTGCTGCCCGTGGAACTTTCTTCAGTGTACTTGCTTTCCTGACGGATACAAACTCCAGAAATTTAAATGAAATGTCAATTCCCATCTCTTATCCACGTGACTCCAATCCTTCCCTAGTCCTTTCTACGTCAACCCATGTATCTTTTTATTTTCCTTTCTCTTTACCTTCGCAGCTGTCTTCACAAATGTGTTCCTATTCTTCTCTTGCCCTTTCTCTGACACCCCCTGTAACTGATTCGTCTTTCTCTTCATTTTCCTTCTGCCTAAACTTTTACTCTTTTATAGAGCCGCCTGTGCATCAGTGGCGGTACCTCCTTGCTTGGGGTGAAACAATTTAAAAAATACAAATCTAAACATATTTATAAATGGAATGTTGTATGTGTGTATATGTGTGCGTGTGTGTGTGTGTCTGTGTGTGTGTGTGTGTCCGTTACCTATAGATTCCAAAGCGGCTGAACCGATTTTCTTGAAAATTTACACAGTTGTACTATAAGCGTCTGCGAGTGTTCTTAGCTAGGTTTTCTGTCGAGGTACCCCCAATAAATATCGAAAATCGATAATCGAAAAAATCGGGTTATAGAAGGAATGGTCCGATTTTAATCAAATTTGATATACACAGAAACAAAGACATAAGAAACAATATCCAGAAATTTCAAGGTTGCAGTTTTTACAATGGTGCAGAAAATCGATATAATATATATATATATATATATATATATATATATATATATATATATATAAGGCTAGATGTTTGTGTGTGTGTGTGTGTATCTGTTTATCTGCCTATATGTCTGTATTTTTTCAGCCCTTTTATTTTAGTTTTTGCTTCGGGTTTGGCTCCAAGTAGGTATAATTGTAGTTCTTAGTCTCAGTCATGATACCATTTGCTCAGAGGACTTATTTAGCCTTCAAAATTCAGTTTACGACGAAATCTAATTTGATATCGATACCAGGAAATCAAAATTTGACTTACATCCATTCATTTTTCTTTCAGTCTACGGTTTTGCTTTAATTGGAAGCAACGATTGCTTTTTAGTCTTTCGTGCCAACGCCCAAAGAGTCTGAGCTCCAGAACAATGGATTAGTTTTAAAGCTTTCATTACACCCGAGCAACGGGCTATACTGCTAGTAGATAGATACATAATTAACAAATAAAGAAGTGAAGAGAGGTGTCGGGTTAGTCAGGGTCTAAATATACATAAGCAGATATTTATTTCTATATTTGCATGTGGTCATTAATTCACTTCATATGAGGGTCATTCAATAAATAAGGTGAACTTTTCGGTATAAGGACTCCTAATACAGATAGAAGCTTACTTTCTTTTCAACCTAGTCTCCCAGTAGTGTTACACACTTTTCCTATCTGTGCACAAGCTTCCGTATTCCCTCTGCGTAAAAATCTTTTGACTGATGTCTCAGACAATCGCTCACAGCACTTTTGACGTCATCATCACTTTCAAACTTCGTGCCTCTCGTGAACACTTTCAAGGGACCAAACAGGTGAAATTCTGACAGGACAATGCCTGGGCTGTAAGGAGGATGAGGGAGCAGTTCCCAGCCCAGCTCGTTGATGGTCTGCACCGTTTGGGCTGTTGTGTGAGGCCTTGTGTTGTCTTGATGCAAGACGTCTTCAATTTTATGTGCTGTCCCAACATATAGGCTCAAAGTCATTGCAATGTCATCCATGTCACACTTCTGTCAGACTGAACGAGGTCATTGACTGATTCGATCACCTCAGGGGACCTCACTTCTCTAGAACTCCCAGGACTGTCTTCATTCTCAACACTGTTCCGTCCTTCTTTAAACAATTTAGCCCATTTGTAGACATTTCTTTGCTGAAACATGTGACACCATACACAGTTGACATTCTCTCTTTTCAATCCTGGAGCATGCTTCTTGGTCGGCCATCTTTGTTAATCTCCAAAGCTTTCAAATTTTTTTTTAATCTGCAAAAAATATTAAATCCCCTTGAAAAAGAAGTAAAAGAAATCTTTTTTAAAAGAAAGTAAGATTCTATCTGTATTAGATGTCCTCATACCGAAAAATTTACCTTATTTATTGAATGTCCCCCGTAGCAGGGTTATTCAGGTTTTTTGAGATTACAAGTTTATCCAAAGGGCATAAGTTATATCCATTGCGCAGTGCATGAAACTCCGAGTCGTGCTTTAGACGTAGGATAACATGTATATTTATTAATATATATTTAATATCTATTATAATACATCAAACAGTTTTAATATCGTTGTGAACCTGTGCGTTACACATATATATACTTATTTACATATATATATATATATATATATATATATATATATATATATATCAGCATACAGTGTGGGTATAGAAAAAAAACTGGTTTATTTTTTCTTAAATTTTCTCTTTTAAGGGAGCGACCGTTATTTTTATTCGTTTTTTCATGTCTTTGTAAATCTCATTCGTGTAAAATCTTTTGTAAAATAAAGTCGGAAGCTGACGATGGTTCGCCTGAAATAGGCCTATACTTCCGATTTACCATGAAATAACGTCTCTGTCTTAAATTTTCTGATGTATATATATATATATATATAGGCTGTTGCAGCAAAATCCGACACTTGACATAAAGAAAATGAAATAGGAAATATAAATAAAAGTTATATATGCAGAGACCCGACAGTTTACTTAGCAACAATTAGAGTTACATACTACATTATTTTTCAATGTAACCGCGGCGATGACCATCTCAAGGCGGGCGCGAAATGAGTCACACACTTTGGCGACCATGTACTTGTTTATAGCGGCAAACGCCTCCAAGATGGCAGCTTTCAGAGAGTCGACCGTGTTGTGGGTATACTTGTTGGTCTTGGCCTCGATCACGCCTCAGAAAAAATAGTCAAGGGGGTTGCAGTTGGGTGAGCAAGACGGTCACATGTCCGGCGACCAGTGGTGAAGAACATTGTTGAGCAGTCACGCCCACAACACGGTCGACCCTCTGAAAGCTGCCATCGTGGAGATGTTCGCCGCTATGAACAAGGACATGGTCGTCAAAGCGTGTGACTCATTTCGTGCCCGTCTTGAGATGGTCATCGCCGCTGGTGGCGATTGCATTGAAAAATAAGTCGTATGTAACTCTGTTGCTAAATAAACTGTCAAGTCTCTGCATATACAACTTTTGTTTTTATAACCTATTTCGTTTTCTTTTAGTCAAGTGTCGGATTTTGCGGCAACACCCTATATATATATATAATAATTAATTATATAAATAATTAATCATATATATATATATATATATATATATATATATATATATATATATATGATTAATTATTTCTTTAGAACATGCGCAAACTACAAATTACTACAAAGTTGTACATTGTGTTTCAATATTGAAAGAACAATGTCTCATCAGGTAGTTTATAATGACTATTAATTCTTGCCACCTTAATTTTATTAGTCAATACATGTATATTCGATACAAAATTGGTGTTATTAAAAATTTCCTCACGAGAGCGTACAAGAATTAATCTTTCCAGCTGCTCTTTTTTAAATACACAATTTGAAACAAACGCTTATCAACAACGGTTTTCCAAATTATTTACTTGATTACCATTTTAAACTTTTTCTACGTAACGTAACCAATGGCAACCACAAAGACACAGACAAAAACTAAAACATTAATATTTTTTACAAAAATCAAATGTCTAATAACTACAGACAGGATGAATCTTTACTTTGCAATATCATCCGAGATTATGTAACACCGACCAATTCAAACAAGAAAATAAAATTAATTATCTATTATAAAATTTCGAAACTGCCAACCTCCTTATCAATAAGGATTCACCTAGAAAATATAAACTGCAGAGGACCAGTGTCGTTTACGAATCTACATGTCCTTTCAAGAACTGTGTTGCTCAACTATTCAAATCCGTAAACAATTACATTGGCTACAACAACACGAAATGGAAGAGAAGATTAATGTTACACCTTTTCCCCAACAGTTCCATCAGGTCGCATTTAAACACAGTACAGTTAGACATCCGATTGCTTTTTACCCAGGATTGAAACCCAACTAAATTGGAGTCAGTCGGCGATTCTACCTCTGAGCTATGAGCGCTCGGTAGAAGGAGGCAGACTTTTAGCATGTATTCATACGCCAGTAGTAAGAGTGCTCTAATTCATTACTGAATGAACATATATATATGTGTGTATGTGTGTGTGTGTGTATTTTTATAGATTTTCTTCAATTATAAATGAGTTTTATATATATATATATATATATATATATATATATATATATATTTTAATTAATTAAATTTGAAAAAGGTATGATTTCTATATTAGGCTAAATAAAATAACATAAAATCATCAACAACTTCCAAAAGTGATTTAACACAAGTAAAAAAATTAAAAAACACAAAATATCCCTATTAAAAGAGACAAATCCCACAATACTTTTTAAATAATCCCAAGTTAATACGAAAAAAAGATAAATGAGAAAATCACCTAATCCTCCAAAAGAATCCCGGATTCTTAAGGAAGCTAAAACTATTACAGATAAATTGGATTTAAGCCAAAAAATACAAATTTAACTCGTAGACAAGTTTTCTTAACAATCAAAAACAACAAAGAAGGTTATGTCGATCCAGGATGTTTTTTCCACCTGAATCCATCCTGCATATATACAAGTCAACCATCCGTCCGTGCATGGAGTACTGCTGCCATTTATGGTCAGGTGCCCCTGCCGTTCTCCTCAGTGTTCTTGACAAGCTCCAAAGGAGAGTCTGTAATGTGATAGGTACTGATCTGGCGACTCGACTGCAGCCACTTCCCCATCGTCGAAATGTGGCCTCCCTTTGTCTCTTCTATAAATACTTTCATGGGTTCTGCTCGGACGAGCTGAAGTCACTGATGCCTCCTCAACAGGTGTTTACTCGTGCAACCAGACTGGCAACTGGGTCCCACCCATTCACAGTCAGGTTAGCCAAATGCAGACGACAATTCTACTCCTGCAGCTTCCTCTCTTGCACTTCCCGCCTGTGGAACTCGATCCCGTATTCTTGCTTTCCTGACGGCTACAACCTCCAGAAATTTAAATGCAAAGTCAATACTCATCTACTAACCACTGGCCTCTAGCTTTCTCCCCTCCCCCGTATAACCTTCCCTTTCTCTCCACCTATGTATCTGTCATCGCACCTGCTTTCTCAGCTTTCTATTGTTCCTTTCTAACTAGCTTGTACTCCTCACTCTTTTCTAATTAATCTTTTTACATTTATGTAACCCCCTGCACATCAATGGCGTTTCCACCTTGCTCGGGGTGAAATGATTAAAAAACAAAACAAAAAAAAAAAACAACAAAAACTATAGTGGGCAAAATAAACCATCAAATATTAAAAAATATTTGTGACTCACTAAGAACTGCCACTTAAGCTAACCAGTAAAAGAACACAAGTGATCGCATTTCCTGGTTCCAAAAAATCCGAAAGAAAATTAAACAGGACATAAAAACTTTTACCCATTAATTTCTGAAAAAGGTTTGATACTAAATTTTGCTAAAAGGTACATAAACATACCATGTAAACATATTGATATAATCCTACATTGCCGCAAATTAATACTTTTCAACAATGTCAAGCATGGATTAAATAAATAAAATAACGACACCTTTGATGCACGACAACGATCGTATGACGCAGCTGAATTTTAGAATTTATGGGTATATACATTTCAAATAAAATCAACAAAATAATGCATATAGACAGCCACGGATTACACAGAGATGACGGATTAATGATAGCATTGGACAACAAAAGAGAAAATTATAAAATAAGGAAAGCACTTTACAAACTCTTGAAACAACTAGATTTTGAGATAATAGTCGAAACAAATAGAAATGTAGTCCAATATTTAGATGTAGAATTAAATTTGCAAACTGACAATGTGTCTCCATATATGAAAGTAAACACAAATTTAAAGTACATCAACATAAGATCTATCCATCCCCAAAAGCATAATCAAGCACATTCACAAAGGAATAGAGCACAGGCTATCAAAAAATTCGTCAAACAAAATAATATTTGACGAAAAGAAAAGAAACTTTGAAAATGCACTAAAAAAAATCTGGCCATAAGAACATTTTAGAATACAATCCCCAACCAAGTAGACAAATAAAAAACAATGAAATAAACGTTATCTGGTTCAACCCACCATTTAACTTAGAAGTAAAAACCAAAATAGGACAAATATTTTTTAAACCGATCGATAAACACTTCTTAAAAAGCTCAGAACTAAACAAAATTTTTAATAGGTATACAATCAAACTGAGTTATAGCTGTACTAGTAATTTTGAAAATTTCATAAAGAAACAAAACACCAGAAATTTAGATAGCATCGTACAAAACAAGATCATTAATAAAGAATGTAACTCCAGAGACAAAAATAAATGCCCTCCTCAAGGACTGTGCAATACAACAGAAGGCATTTACAAATTAAAAGTAGATGATTTAATTGGTCAAAACAAAATGTATTTGGGAACAACAAAAGATACTTTTAAAAAAAGATGGTTCAATCACAGATCTGCATTTAAACTAGAAAACTTTAAAAAATTGAACAAAATTGGCTAGCCAGGTGAGGAAATTGAAATTAAAATATGGAACAACCCAGATATAACATGGAGTATAGTGAAAACAGCCAAGCCTTATAGCGGTGGCAAAATATGTAGACTGTGCCAGGAAGAAAAGTTAATCATTATGTTATTCCCAAACAAAAATGAATTACTGAATGAAAGAAGAGAAATTATGACTAAGCCTAACCATACCATAAAATACCTATTAAGATCATACAACCATAGATGAAAACGTCACAATTTCTTCTAATTTTGGAATATTGTGCGTTCATAAAAAATATCCCCGTTACGTGAGCGTTCTTAAAAAAAGCGGTAAATTCAGTTATTGCGAATCGCCTGAAGACACCTCATAGTAGAAACCTAGGTCGCGTAATAACTCGTTTACAAATTAAAAATATGGTAAAGTTCTACAATATAGTTGTACTGAATACTTTTAATACAACTGTGTACTGGTCTAATTTAATTATGTCCCAAAACTAAGTAATTAAATTATATATATATATATATATATATATATATATATATATATATACTACAGCTTTTGAGATTTCACTCGCTCGATCGATTCAGTCAGTTAAAAACTTAATTGGGCGATTAAAGTCTATTGCTTTAATCGCCCACAGTCGATTAAAATCTCGCAATGAAATGTGTCCCTTCAGATATAGAAAAAGGAAACCTGATTCCTTTTATAACCCAAAAGTTTGCCATTAAGGATTCACAAGTTACTTAGAATGACCTACAATGACATTATTAAACTCTTTGGTATTATGCATGGCGCCTGATTTACGTCGAAATGTGTGGTTAAATAAAACACAGTGGCATCCTGAATTCATCAAAGCAAGATTCAACAAATGGAATTTGGATTGACAAACTCCTGTCTCGCTTTTATCGTCCCGGTCAGTGTAAACATTCGTTTAATTAACGCTTCCAGAGAAGAGCCAAAATGTCTCTGTCACCCAGATTAAAAACGCTCATAGATTTTTAGAAACTCATTTAGAAAAATATTATCCTTGACTCAATATCTATATTTCCTCCTTGGTTACGAAAAGTAAAAACGAACATTTGAAAGAAAGAAAATAAAATACGCATACCTCTTTCAACCACGAACCGAAAAACAAATTATACAAGTAATTTTTTTAGAAAATCGTTTAGAAAATCAGATTTGTTATTTTTTATCATCTATGGGATGGAGGCTGTAGTCAAAAAGAAGAAAGAAAGTATGAATTTAGGTACCCCCACTTTATTGCCCCCCCCCCAAAAAAAAACAGCATATCATGCTGTTAAAAGGGCTCAAACTTAATAAAAACAAAGTTTTATCATCAAAATGTTTATGCTATTATTAAGAGAAAAGGTCAAATTTCGTTGTTATTATTTTTAAAATTTTAAAAGTTCTTTCTATCACATTCGAAATTTAATTAAAATTTCATTTTTTGTTTTCCGTCAATGATTCACGGTATTTTTACGTAAGGCGACTATTATGAAACTGGAGTCGGTTGAGTAAAGCGATTTTGGGGCGAGTCAATTTTCCATCGCACTCGACCGCCGGTCAAATGTTTTTTGTTTTTTTTATCTCAAAAGCTATATATATATATATATATATATAGCCTTTGAAATTTAAAAGAAAGTATAAATATGTTTATTATATTATTATATTAATATATATATATATATATATATATATATTAATATATGTATATATATATATATATTTATTTTATATATATATATATATATATATATATATATATATATGTACATACAGACAGACAGACATGAATATATGTTTGTACGTGTGTGTCTGTGTGTGCATGCACGAGCTAAAAATTACTTTCATCTCCAGAAAGCGATTGCATATATACATATCAAGTTGTTCTTGATTGATGTTCCTATCAAAAATATCTCTGTGCCTGTTTGTCTTCTGAAGCAGTTGCATTCTCTCATCATCTGACATCTGTCTCTTTTCTTGCTTCCTTTTCCTATTTTATATTCTTTCCAGGGTGAAAAGCGGGTGTCAGTTTTCCTTTGAACTTAAGAAATTAATTCTGTTTTTCACGCAAATAGATTGAACATGACAAATGCAACAACAAAGAGACCACCTTCAACAGTTCTTTTCAAAAACCAGGCTTCATTCTGGAAGTCGGTCACGAATGACAAAATTTTGAAGAAAAAATCCGTTATAAATTACATGATCACCATGTAATTTTCGAAGACCGCTTTTAATTTTTCAAAAGACGTTGAGCGCGGTTTTTAAAAAATCTCCAAAATTATGTCCCTGTGCCAGACTCAGTTAATCTTAAAAGCAAGTCTTTCATTCAATAATAGTCTTCTTGCAGACTACTCATCAGTATTTTCATTTTTATCTTCAGTAGATGCTCCATTTTTATGAATGATTTGATTTTATGTATTATCAACTCTTTGCAGGTTATTTAAAGCCAGAAAAAATTATACTGTAAGATTATTTTGGAGATAATAATGATTTACTAATACAAGCTCTAGAAACTAATCCATTGTTGTGGGGGAAGAGACGGGTTTATATCTTTCACAAGAATATTGGCGCATGAGTGAATATAACGAACCCGACTGGAATTAGAACGCGGCACTTCAATTTCCAATTCCGAGCCATAATCCATAACCCCATCAACTCATCCAAACTTACAGCATCTGGTATTTTTAAGTGGTCACCCATCTAGCTACTGATCGACGTTACTTAACTTCGGTGATCATTTTCTTTTAATCATTTCACCCCAAGCAGGACAGAACTGCCACTAGTGTGCAGGGGGTTACAGAAGAGGTAAGTGATGAGAAAGAGGAACAAGTTACAGGGGAATCAGAGAATGAGTAAGAAAAGGGTGAGAATACAGGTGTGAAGAGGGCTGCATGAAATTAGAGTGGAAAGGAAGATGAACATGATACAAGCGTTGTCAGGGAAAGGTTGTGAGTCAAGGAGATAAGATATGGCAATTGATTTTGCATTTAAATTCTTGGAGATTGTAATTTTCAGGGAAGCAAGTATACGGAAAGGAATTCCATTGGCGGGAAGTGCGAGTAAAGAAGCTATTAGAGTAGAAATATGGATTGTATTTGATTGCTTTCACTGTAAAAGGTTGGGACTTAGTTACTAGTCTAGTAGCTCGTGTGAATTCCTACAGTGGGGACACGTCAGAGCAGAAGCCGTAAAGGTATTTGTAGAATAAACAGAGGAAAGCCATATTACGTCGGTGAGAACGTGACTGGAGTTGAGCTACCAGGTCGTGATCATTTACATTACAGAATCCTTGTGGGTCTTTTTCTAGAAGCACGAGATTAATAGAAGGTGCATCCGACCAGATGTGACAGCACTATTCAGTGCACGGGCGGATGGTAGATTTATATATGTGCAAGATATATTTAGACGAGAAAAAATTCCTAGCCCTACAAAGGTAACCAACCTTCTGAGCAGCAGATTTAGCTATGGATTCAATCTATTCATTCCACTTGAAATCCGCAGATAGATATCGACATAGGAGGCGAAGTGTTTTGCTCTCAGGGAGACTAGCCTGATTAATTCTGATGTTGGGTGGGTAGAAGCGGTTGTCTATGGTAGTTAAATGATAGCAGCTTCGTTTTGGAAGCATTAAAATTTACGAGCTATTTCTTACCCCAGTCCACCACAGATTGGAGGTCCTTTTCAAGATCAACAGCTAAATTTGCTTTGTCAGAATCGGCAGGTATCTTACGAGGCGGGAGTTAATTGTTGTGTCGTCAGCATAAATGCCTACTTGGGATCTGATTACATCAAGGAGATCATTTATAAAGATCAGGAAAAGCGTAAGACCTAGAAGAGAGCCTTGAGGGACACTCGCGTTCGTATGATAGTATCTGGAAGCATGCCTATTCAAGAATAACTTCATTACGCGATTTGAAAGGAATGACTGGATTAGGTCCAACAATCGTCTATTTATATATGTGTAGACTCTTTCAAAAGCTTTAAAGATCTGTAGTGCAATAGCTCGAGCTTCGCCATTATTTCCGATAGCCTGGTATATATACTCTGTGATGGTCGTTAACATATCAGCAGTAGACCTGGTGAAGCGGAAACCATACTGTTTATCGGAGAAGAGGCCATCGACTGTGAGATTTTGAATCACTTCAGCATTAATAATATCTTCGAGTACTTTGCTAAAAATAGGTAGGAGGCTGATAGCACGATAATTGGAGGGGTCTGATGGTTCTCCAGCATTTTGAAATACAAGAACCACGGAGGAGGACTTCCAGCAGGCAGAGAAACAAGAAGCAGAGTGGCAGTAATTGTAGAGTTTAGAGAGGACAGAGGAGAGATCTTCAGGACAGTGATTGGGATTCCGTAACCTTCGCTCGCCTTATGAGGGTCAAACTTGGAAATTATCTTAGAGATAGAAAGCGATTAATGTGAACGTCACTAAAATGAGCCTCAGTTCTAGGTGGGAAGTCGGGTGCGGATACTCCAGACGAATCAAATGTCGATTTGGTGAAGAATCTGCAAGCAAAGCATTCAGCCTTGTCTGCTGAAGATATGAGGACTTCAAATTCTTTGATTGAAGTGGGAGATTGAGGGCTTGCTGTTATTTAATACATTTTTACATAGCCACCAGTGTTTTTTGAAGCCGAGCTTGTGCGATGCTATACGCTGTTTCATTCTCTCAGGAAACAAAAGCTTTGCATCATTCAGGATCTTCTTGCACTGATTACAAGCAAAGGCAAAAAGGCACCTATTATAGTCAGACGCGTGTCCCCGCTAAAGCCGGAAGTAGTGATTCTTGTGAGAAGTAGCAAACGAGCAAGCAGGAGAGAACCTGAGGAACTAATGAGGTTTAAGTCGTAACTTTCTGGCTGGGATGAAAGCATCGATGCCAGCTTTAACCCATGAAGAGACCTCGGACGCACTGTCCTTAACGGGAAGACTAAAAACTTTGTTCCAAGGGACGTCACTGCGGAACGACTCCCAGTGCGCTCTTTGGTAGCAGTAAGATATTCTGCTGGTCTGTGCTTCTTAGGAGGACGGGATGTGAAAATATATATTAACGGAAACCACAGCATGATCTGAGTTTCCAAGAGAGCAAAGCTGTATAACATGGCAGGAGTCAAGAATAGAAGTGAAACAGAGATCTAGTAGCGAGTCAGTTCCATTAGTGTAATTAGAGAAACGTGTAGGGAAATCAACTACTTGCATAAGGGATTGAGTAATTGGAAAGTTCATGGTGTGGACACCAGCATGATCTATCAGAGAGTTTTCCAGCCACTTTACATGGTGGGCATTGAAGTCTCCAAACTCAAATATATGAGCGAATGGATGAGAGGAAATGGCCTTATCAGTATTTTTAGATGCTGTCAAATACAGAACGATAAGGAGATGAAGGGTAGCGGTAGAGAAAGAAAAGATAGTTAACCGAGCTTAGTAGTGAGAGGAATGTAGGAATGTAGCAATGTAGGAATAGAGATTCAAGAGAAATCACCCTAGCTAGAGGGTGATTCACTGACATAAATACCAATTCCATGCATATGGACATTGTAGTTCTATTCCAGATAAAGATTAATCAAAAACCGATTATTATATGACCCTAAAAGCCCTCCACAACTTCCCGCACTTTCCAGCTCTAAGCAACTCTAGCAACCATCATTGTCCGGAATTTTCATAAATGTCAGCTGTTTCAGAATTTTTAGCAGTGTTAGAAATGTCAAAATTTTCATCAGCGTCTGAAATTTGAAATTCTAATCACTGTCAGAAATTCCAGAATTTTTATCAGCATCAGGAATTTCAAAATTCTCAACAGCGTCAGAAACTTCACAATTTTAGGATTTTCATAAACATCAGTAATTTCGGAATTGTCATCACCGTCAGAAATTTTCAAAATTTTCATCATCGTCAGAAATTTCAGAATCCTCATCAGCATCAGGAATTTCAAAATTCTCAACAGCGTCAGAAACTTCACAATTTTAGGATTTTCATAAACATCAGTAATTTCGGAATTGTCATCACCGTCAGAAATTTTCAAAATTTTCATCATCGTCAGAAATTTCAGAATCCTCATCAGCATCAGGAATTTCAAAATTCTCAACAGCGTCAGAAACTTCACAATTTTTAAGAACTTCTTTATTTTTATCGAAGTCCCCAGACCAACACTTCTGCTGTTCAGAATTTTTGTTTTATTAGAAACGATGATTCGCTTGAAAACGATACGCGAAATCGTAAAATACTTTTAATATATTAGAACGATGGTCGGCCTCATAAATAGTTTCTTTTCTCAAATTTTCTACGTCAAGATCTAAACCGATATAAATATCAGTTATTTGATCTGTGAAATATTTTACGGAATCTAACCACTTAAGTATAACTTGTTATTGTAGAGTGAAATTTGTGTTTGTTACATTTGTTTTATACTTATAAGTTCAAGGTCGTGTCGAGACTAGACTTTTACCGAGAGCTTTTTTTTTTCAATTTATAAATGACGTTCATTTCTAATACGTAGATAGAAAGCGGATTGTATTCAGCTGAATGATTAGTTATTTCTGAACGAGTTCGGCGCCATACATGATCGAAATAGGAAAGTTTCGAGTTGATTTAACGAGGTTATTTAAGAACAGTTAATATTTTGGTTTTGTAGCAGTTGGCGGTGTTGGGTGAAACTAATTCTTTCTCACCCTATTTTATTTTCTTATCTCCAACGTTAGACTTGTAACTGATCCATACACCGAGTTATTTAAAGTGTTTAATTTATATAGGGTGTCCATAAACTCTCTTGCACTTTAAAAAATTTATAACTTTATTTGTATTTGTGATAGAAATAATCTGTGTAAATGTTCTAAAGTTTAATGTACCTAGTTTTAAATATAGTTTTTTTTAATCATGTCACCGCAAGCAAGGCATTCCACTGTGATGGGTATTGACATTGCATTCAAATTCCTGGAGGTTGTAGCCGTCAGAAAAGCAAGTATATGGAAGGGAGTTCCACAGGCGGGAAGTGCGAGAAAAAAACTGATGGAGTAGAATTTTAGGCTGCATTTGGTTGATCTAACTGTAAATGGGTGGGACCTTGTTACCAGTCTGGTTGCACGAGTAGATTCTTGTGGAGGGAGCACCAGTGACTCAAGTTCATCGGAGCAGAAGCAATGAAAATATTTGTAGAAGAGACAGAGAGAAGCCACATCACGCCAGTGAGAAATTGACTAGAGTCGAGCTGCTAATTCGGGACCTATCACATTAGAGAACCTGTCAACAACACTGAGATGAACAGCAGGGGTACCTGACCATATATGACAGCAGTATTCTAGAGATGGTTGATTTGTATATGTGCAAGATGGATTCAGGCGGAAAAAAACTTCCCAGCCCGACACAGTGACCCAATCTCATAAGTTCGCTAGTTTCACAAACTAGAACAGATATTTTCATTCTAATCTCGTCCCCTGCTGCTAGAACCTTGTGCCATACTGTTTGAATTCTCTTTCTTCTGTGTAATAATTCGGTTATCTCTCTTTATTATCTGTCTACTGATGACAAGCTTTTAAGAACGAATCATGGTCTCCACAGACGCTACAAAGCGATTGCCTCTCGACTCAATCATTTGCACAAAAAGCTATCGATTTTATTTATCATACATTTTTATTATTATCTTTTTTATTTTTACCAATCAATCTGAAATTACGGAATCCCTTTTCAGGACTTGTTCGATCTAGTTCTTATTTACAACATCCTAAAGAGTTCTATCCACAATTTTGTCGTGGTTTCCTTGAAACGCATTCGGCACTTTCCCATAAATATCGTTCGGCATCAAGGAAATTGGCATCGCCGTCAATGGAAATTACTTTAAAAAAAAAAAGTCACTCGGATGAAATAAAAATAATAGTAAAAAGAGCAACGCCTGCGAATCTCACAAGTATAAACAGACACGCTGCTTTATTGTCGGTATTCCTTACACGAAGCCGGTTGAAATAGATTGGAGTTGGCACTAGATATGTAAAATCGGTTATCATGATAATCACGCCTGGGACTACTATTTGTTGTATGATGAACAATTTAATGCTATCATCAATGAATATGAACATGGCATATATATATATATATATATATATATATATATATATATAAACTTATTTATAAATGGAATTTTTTCTGTGTGTGTATGTGTGTGTGTCCGTTACCTATAGACTCCGAAATGGCTGAACTGATTTTCTTGAAAATTTACACAGTTGTACTATAAGTGTCTGCAAGTGTTCTTAGCTAGTATTTGCGTCGAGGTACCCCCCGATAAATATCAAAAATCGATTATCGAAAAAATCGGTTTATAGAAGGAATGGTCCGATTTTAATCAAATTTGATACACTCATAGACAAAGACATAAGAAACGATATTCAGAAGTTTCAAGGTTGCGGTTCTTACAATAGGGCAGAAAATCGAGAATATATATATAAAAGGCAAGATGTTTGTTTATCTGCCTGTAGGTCTGTATGTTTTTCAGCCCTTTTATTTTAGTTTTTGCTTCGGATTTGGCTCTGAGTAGGTATAATTGTAGTTCTTAGTCTCAGCCATGATACCATTTTACTCAGAGGACTTATTTAGCCTTCAAAATTCAGTTTACGACGAGAACAATTATTTGATATCGATTCCAGTAAATGAAAATTTGACTTACATCCGTTCATTTTTCTTTCAGTCAACGTTTTCGCTTTAACTGGAAACAACTATTGCTTTTTAGTCTTTCGTGCCAGCGTCAAAAGAGTCTAAGCTCCAGGACCATGGATTAGTTTTAAAGCTTTCATTACACCCGAGCAACACCGGGCTATACTGCTAGTATATATATATATATATATATATATATATATATATATATATATCTTTGAATTGATTGAATATATATATATATCTTTGAACTTGATTGAATAACTGTTTTCCCCTACGGGTTTGCAATGAAAATACTCCATCTTTATAAACAGTCACGGACTAATTAATAATGAAAGCAATTTTCTCAAGTTTTGTAATGTAGATGTGTGGTGTTGTTCAGCATAATAAAAACGATCATAGACAATGTCAGATGTTCTTTTTGAAGCCATTCGTCTTACAATAATATCAGTATTAATGTGCCGAGTCTCTTCAGGGTGTTGGCAATCATGGCTCTCCACATTTTTCCCTCCTTAGGAGCTATTAATTATTTTCCTTTTTTTTTTTTTATCTCTCCTAAAATCTGTTCCGCCATCCATTTATTACTTAAATTCACTAAATATTTTATGCGTTGTCTTTCACAGTCACCTGACCTGTTAGTATCATATTTTACAATACTACGTAAAAGTTAAGATAAAAATACCATTCGATTTCTCGATTGTACACTATTTGCATTACTATTGTCCTCATCGTTGTTGCCATTTGTACGACGTTTTGGCCGTTGTACGCCCCGGCCTTCTTCATGTGTTAGGAATTTCGAACCGAACCATTTATTACAATCACTAGGGTATATCATTCTCATCCCTTGCGTAGAGCCTCTTTTGTTAGTCATGTGTTATTTTCCTCTAACCGTCTAAGTTACTTGTTCACCACTGCTCTAGCCTGGTACTGAACTCACAACTCTTTGGGTCAAGTCACAGGAACTAACTAGTGTCCATATCCACTGGGCCATGTGTCCTTAAGGCAAGAGCGTACAACGACCCAAACGTCGTACAAATAGCAACAAAGATGAAGACAATAGTCTGAATAATGTAAATAGTGTAAATACTACCTCATATCAGAACTATAGACAAATTCTAGATCGTAATAGCTATTTTTATTAAAAATGTTCCTAATAACGTTTTAGTCATGTTGTGATTGAACCCTGCAGAGAGAGAGAGTGGGGGGATTTCATAAACAGCAGTTATGTTCTCTGGTTATGGTTTAGAAGCGGTTATAAAACAGAACATTCTCACTTCTGACGTTGTTGCCATTTCGTAAAATACACTACAAGCTACAAAATCGGCCTTTTTCTAACGTTTTACCAATGGCCTGGTGGATGATTATCCTGCTGCTGTCAAATCAGTCAGATGTCGGGCGCGGCTTGAGGCAAAGCGGTTAATCTAGATACATTGATGAGTTGTGATACTGCAAAACGGGCCTGTCTGCGGATGATACGTATATATATATATGAATAAATATAGTTTTAAGGTATGCTATATTTATAAGATAAAGTGCTCAATATCAGAGATAGAGCGTATGTAAATATAAAAGAGTGAACATTGACGTCAACACTCAGGGGAGACAGAATATTTCATGCTAAGCGCAATCAGTTTTCCCTCAGCTATTTATATATCCTTCTAACGGTTGTTTTGGCGGGAGTGGCTTGATTATTTATTTATTTATTTATTTATTTATTTATTTGAGTAAATCTATTTGACTTGTTATTTGTTTATTCTTTTGTTTTTCGATGATTTTCATGCAACTTGATGGATGTTAATAATCAGTCATTTAATTACCATGCGTGATGTACGTTTAGTCGATCATGTCTCTTTCGAGACACGACTGACTAGGTAGATTTTCCAGCAGAATGTTGCTATCTCTTTCTGCAGGAGTCGGGTTGCCAACCAAGGCTATAGAACCCGATCTGTCTCGCTATTCAACCTTTAGCTGGAAGGTAATGAGATGGATTAATATATTTCACAAGGGTATTTGCACGTAAGTGAATGAAACGAATTCGACTGGAATTCGAACTCAGCTCTTCGATTTTTCATATTGAACCGATATCCATTACACCACAATGTACTTGCAATAATAATATTTGTCCAAAAACTAATTACTTACTTCTCCATTGTGAGTTATGAATCAACCAACCTTAGGCGAAAACAACGTTGAATGGTGGAAACCTGCGTCAAGAATTATTCTTTCATCTCTTCTATTAAGCTCTACCGAAAGTAAAGATGTATTTCACTTCTATGAATTAGGAGTTAACCAACCAAATCAGAATCAAGACTGAAAGGCAATAAACTGCGTCATTAATTAGTTTTTCATGTCTCTATTAGGTTTTTCTGAACGTAATGACGTATTTCCGTGTTATGAATTATGAGTGGGTCGTTTACAGTGAATTTCAGAGATGTAGGGTTGTAACTTTAACCACCATAGAGAAACCTTCCTACCTACCACCAGAATGAATGACGCTAGTTTCATAGAGAGCAACACACTGCGCCTCCCTGGCCTCACTCTCTCAACTGACCTAAAGTGGAAACGACTACATCGAATCTACAGCTGCATCTACTGCTAGGAAGGTCGAGTCACTGTGGCGAGCCAGAAAATTCTTCCCGTAAGAATCCATCTTGCAAATATATAATCTACCATTTGTCTGTGCATTGAATACTGTTGCCATATCTGGTCGGGTGTTCCTGCTATTCACCGTGAGGTTCTCGAGAAAATCCAAAGAAGGATATGCAATGTAATCCATCCTAAGTTGGCAATCCGCTTTTAGTCACGTTCTCATTGACGTAATGTGGCGCACCTCTGCTTTTTCTGCAAACATTTTATGGCAATAGTTCAGAGAGCTTCTTTTCCTGGTTCACCGACCACATGTATTTACGCGTGTTACTAGATTGGCATCAAGGTCCTACCCTTTTATCGTTGAAATAGCTAAATATAACCGTCTTTTCTACCTAACAAGTTTCTTTGCACGTACTTCCTGCCTGTGGGACTCCTTTCCGTTTACTTGCTTCCCTGATAATTACAATCTCCAAATGTTTAAATGCAACGTCAATTGCCATCTTCTGTTTCTTTGATCCCTGTCCATCTCTTATCCTTTCTTTAACATTTTCTTTTTGGTTTTTGTCTCAATATAACTCTATGCGCACAAGAGGCGGCCCGACCTAACTTGGGATGAAATGATTAAAACAAACTGTAAAAGGCAACATTTTTGCCATCTTCTTGCCATATGAATTTTTAAAGAGTGGTGTAGCTATGAAGACATTTAAAAACATTTGTGCAGCGTGAAGGCATGCAATGAAGGATTTGAATGCGTTAGTTTTACTTACAAAATTTTAAAAATAACTACTGCTAAAATATCCGAGAAACCTTGTTCTGAAAGATGATGAACTTTGAATGAAGAAATTTTGAAAGAGGCCGTTGAATTGGATTTTTTCAAAGCGCAGTAATTCAACGTGTAATGTTTACATGACTACGAAAACCTCAAGCGAACTGGAAACACTTGCAAAGAGAAAGTTTTGGTTCTACACGAACTTTAGTGTCACAAAATCTCAAAATATATAGCAGAAGCACACATTCCCCAGTGAATTAAAGGGAGATAACTACATGACATCTGGAAGTGGCATCTCACTTGGAATGCGAATAATATACTCCCGTGATCGAAATAAAGGTTTCAGTTCGAAATTCCTAACACCTGAAAAATAGGCCGGAGCGTACACCAACTGAAACGTCGTAAACGCGGCAATAAAGATAAGGACAGCAGTCCGAACAATGTAAAGAATAAAATATTTCTATTTGTCGTATATCTCGAAATATAGATATCGAGACGAATGTGTGTTTAAAAGCACTATTCGGACTTTTTTGATCTGAAGGTTCTACGTAACCGAGCAGTCAAGGCCCGGTTTTCCCTATTGGAACCAGGTTCGAATCCTGTGGGTGGGCCCATATTTTTCTAGATTATTAATGAAATTTATCGAATATTCAGGCTGCTAGATGTAAATAATGAACTATACTGTTTAATAATAAGACAGATCATCTACTGAACTATGAGCAACCAGTAAAAAGATATTAGACAAATAAATTTAAAATATCTCGGGTTTAATCCATTTTCTAAAAATTGTCTTTGTTTCCGATCGGATACAAAACAGAGCAGATATGTATCTTTCGAGAATCGGAAACAACGTGTGTTCGAAAACACTCTTCGGGTTTTTTTTTTATCAGGAGGTCCTACATGACCAAACGGACAATGATGGATTCACCCGTCGAAGAGTGTTTTTCTAACACGATTCTCGAATATTCAGGCAGGTAGTTGGAAATAAATATACTGTTTAATAATAAAAACAGCGTTTACTCAAATATTAATATTTACTAAATATAATGTTTAAACAAATCCGACTGCTGTTAAATCAATTGTGTTTCAGTCCCAGCTTGAGGCAAAACAGTTAATCTAGCCTCATTGAAGAGCTGCAATACAACAAAACAGGTCTGTCTGCGGATGGTTTATTTATGATCTTGCTTGGGATTGAACCCTGCAGAGAGCGAGAGAGAGAGAGGCGGGGGATATTTCATAAACAGCAGTTATGTTCTCTGGTTATGGTTTAGAACGCCGCCTGAAGCGGTTTTAAAACAGAACATTCTCACTTCTGACGTTGTTGCCATTTCGTAAAATACACTACAAGCTATAAAATCGGCCTTTTTCTAACGTTTTACCAATGGCCTGGCGGATGATTATCCTGCTGCTGTCAAATCAGTCAGATGTCGGGCGCGGCTTGAGGCAAAGCGGTTAATCTAGATACATTGATGAGCTGTGATACTGCAAAACAGGCCTGTCTGCAGATGATACGTATATATATATGAATAAATATAGTTTTAAGTATGCTATATTTATAGGATAAAGTGCTCAATATCAGAGATAGAGCGTATGTAAATATAAAAGAGTGAACATTGACGTCAACACTCAGGGGCGACAGAATATTTCATGCTAAGCGCAATCAGTTTTCCCTCGGTTATTTATATATCCTTCTAACGGTTGTTTTGGCGGGAGTGGCTTGATTATTTATTTATTTATTTGAGTAAATCTGACTTGTTATTTGTTTATTCTTTTGTTTTTCGATGATTAATTTATTTATTTAGATTTGTTATTTATTACTTATTTTAATACTTTTTTATTTTTTATTAAGATTTGTTATTATTTTATTTAATTATTTATATTATTTTATTTATTATTTATCTATTGTAATTTATGTTCTATCGTCGGCGGTTTGTTAATTTGCTTATAATTTGCTCCTTATGTTTTCTATTTTTAAGCAACGTAGCAAAAATTTGTTTTCATGTCTGCATTTTGATATTAGTTCAGATCGTTTATTTAGTAGTTTGTTTTGGTCAAGTTAGGTAATAATAGCTATTTTTTTACTCCAGGCAGAGTCTACAGGTTTTTGATTGATTGTTGTAGGTCGATGTTCTTTTTCGTTTCTTCCATGTTATTTTTGGGGTGATTTGGGTTTTGTTTTTGACTTCCCAGAGGTACTTAGAAAGCACTGTGCTGTTCGCGTGTTATATATATATATATATATATATATATATTCAATAGGAAGCAGCCTAATAGTAAAATCCTAAAAGATATCCTATTAATATTAATTGTTTCAAATTAAAAATGATCCAGTCACGACAGCTCAATGTAAATAAAATTATTTATTAACAGTGCCAAGAGGTATTTCTTATCTATAAAAAAAACTTCGAAATTTATGATCGAGTTATCAAATCTGCAAATTGGATTCGCTTCCTCAGCGATATTTAATATTATGGAAATATTCAAAGATTTGCATGTGTTTGTGTGTGGGTAAAGAAAACGGAAGTCAGCTTGCCAAAGAAAAAGTGAAAGGAAGAAAGAAAAGAAGACTGGAAGAAAAGAAAAAAGAGGAATAGCGAAATGGGAAAGGCGGAAAAAGCGAGTAAAAGGTATGTTAAATCAGCATACGGGAGGGAACGCTGGGGAGATGGGCTACTGACAGTGTTCTTTAATAATAAATGGGTCATTCAAAAATTTACTTGAGTCTAGAAATTAGTAGAAAAGAAAAATCAAAAAGCGGAAAGAGAGGAAGAAAAAAAAAGAAAAATGAGAGAATAAAAGAGGAAGGGAAAGAAAAAGAGAAGGGAAGCAGGTATATATATATATATATATATATATATATATATATATATAAATGTGTGTGTGTGTGTGTGTGTGTGTGTAATGTGCTAAATCTCAGGGAAAAGAGAACTCACTATTGGTAACATCGTTTATAGAGGCATATAGTATAAGCATATAAATTACTACAACCTCTTGTGCGTTAGTTTGATGAAAGATCTACAATGTAATCGATCCTGACTTGATTTCCGGACTTCAGTCACTTATTTGCCGACGTGATGTGGCTCTCCTCCGTCCTTTTGTACAAATATTTTCATGACAGCTACTTTGAGGAACTGTTGTTCGTTGTGTTCCGACCACAGGAATTTAAGCTTGCTACTAGATTGGCATCTAGGTCCTACCCTTTTACCGCTGAAATAGTTAAATGTAACTCCTTCGTCTACATTAACAGTTTCTTTTCCCACATTTCCTGCCTGTGGAACTTCATTCAATTTAACTGCCTTACTGATAGCTACAATCCCCTAAAATTTAAATGCTGCGTCAAATGCCATCTTCTATCTCCTTGAATACAATCGATCTTTTATTTCATCTACACCCACTGTACCCTGTCTTTTCTCTCACTGTAACCCTCTACGCACTTGTGGCGACCTCGCCTTGCTTAGGGTGACATGGTTAAAAAATGCTTGGATGCCATTTTCAGCATCAAATTCAACAACTACTTTGTGTGTGTTATGTAAAGCGGATTGATAAATAAACAGTTTTATCATTTGTGGGCTCGTGCCGCTCAGCTCAATATTAAAGAGAAAGCCTTCTTCAATAAAGAAATGACCGTTGCCATATATGCATGTATTCGTAAGTTTACCGACTGAAATGAAACCTCACCAAACCCGAAGGCAAACGTGTCAATGAAGTATTATTAACAACAAAATTCTCCTACGCGCAAAAATCATCTGTATTCTCATGGCCACTAAGTTCAATATTAAAGAGATGACCTTCTTCTGTAAAGAAATAGCTCTTACCATGTATATATGTATTCGTTAGGCTGCCGAATGAAATGAAACCTCGCCAAACCCCATATAGCAGGTGACTAGACAGGATCATTAAAAACGAAGCTTTTTTTCTTTTCGCACAAAAGACATCTCTAGTCTCGTGGCCACTCAGTCCAAATTTAAAGAGATGGCCTTCTTCTCTAAAGAAATGGGCGTTGACATGTATGTATGAATTCGTAAGGTTACCGACTAAAATGGAACCTCGCCAAACTTTACGAAACAGATGAAAGGATCTGATCATAAACAACAAAATTCTCCTCCACGCAAATATCATCTGTGGACTCATGGATGCTCATTTTAATTTTAAAAAGATGACCTTATTCTGCAAAGAAATGGCTGGTACTATATTTTTTATGTATTCGTAAGGCTACTAACAGAAAGAAAACCGGCCAAAAATTACCAAGCAGTTGATAGGACCGGATTTTTAGCAACGAAGTTCTCCTCCATGCTAAGATCATCTATAGAATCATGTCCGCTCAGTTGATCTTTGAAGAGATGGACTTCTCCAAAGAAATGACTCTTACAATGATTGTATGTATTCGTATGGTTACCGACTGAAGTGCAACCTCGCCAAACCCTGGTGGAGCAGGTGCTAGAACTGGATCCTTAACAGCGAAATTGTTCTCCGGTCATTTATGGGCTCATCGCCGCTCAGTTTAACGTTGATAAAATGGCCTTTTTCTACAAAGAAATTTCTGTTACCATGTTTGTATGTATTTGTAAGTTTACCGCATGAATTGAAACCTCCCCAAATACTATGGAACAGGTGACAAAACCGGAGCATTAATAAAGTTTTTCCTTCACGTAAAATCATCTGCGGACTGATGGCCTCTCGGTTCAACGTTGAAGAGATAGCCTTTTTCTGTAAAGTAATGACAGTTGCCGTGTAAGCATGTATTCGTAAGGCCGTCGACTGAAATGCAGTCTCGCCATTGCCTACCGATCAGGTGACAGAACCGCATTGTGAACAACGAAGTTCTCCGCTAAAAGATCATTTGTGTGTTCATGGCCGCTCATTTCAACGATGAAGAGACGGCCTTGTATGTATTCGTAAAGCCGCCGACTGAAATGAAATATCACGAAACTCGATGTATACAGGTGAAAGAATCGAATTGTGAATCACGAAGTTTTCGTCCGCGCAAAGAAGGAGAAACTAGATTCCATCATGCCTCTCGATCGACTTCTCTGAGCCGGATACCTTGTCTCGTGGTTGGAAGGTAATGTCTTAGGCATCGAATATTGCAATATTTAACGTAAAATATCTTGTGCAAATTTTGACAAACCAATCTGGATACTGAAGTGGGATAATCAGCAAACAAGGACTCATCTTTTGTCAGGTATTAAAGTCGTAAAAAGTGAATAGACCCGTTATATTTATTAGTCTATATTTCTGAGATGAGGTAGTATTTACACAATTTACACTATTCGAACTATTGTCCTCATCTTGGTTGCCATTTGTACGACGTTTTGCCGGTATACTCTGCGGCCTTCTTCAAGTGCTAGGAATTTCAAAACGAACCCTTTATTACGACCATTGGGGTATATCATTCTCATTCCTTGTGATAGTCATAAGTTATCTCCCTCTAACCAGAGTCTCTAAGTTATTTGTTGACCACTGTTGTAAGGATACATGTTTCCAGCCGATATAGGCATTGGTTAGTGTCAGTGATTTGACCCAGAGTTGTGAGTTCAGTACCAGGGTACAGCAAGGGTGAACAAGTAACTTATAGTCGGGTTACAGGGAGATAACTCATGACTAAAAAAGTGGCTTTGTACAAAGAATGAGAATGATATACCCCAGTGATCGTAATAAAAGGTTTGGTTTGAAATTACTAGCACCTGAAAGAGATTGGGGCGTACAACAGCCGAAACGGCGTACAAATAGCAACCAAGGTGAGGACAATAGACCAAATAATGTAAATACCGTTATATTTACAACAGAAAAGCATTGGTAATTTTTTGGCTATAGAAATAAAACACAAATAATACAGAATTTCGGTAGTCAGGAATTGAGGGATGTCTTACTAACTGCGTTGTGGTGCCGTGGATATCGACTCGGAACTAGAAATCGGGGAACCGAGTTCGAATTCCAGTTGAATTCATTACATTCACTTACGCACAAATACCCTTGGGAAAGGTATTAATCCATTTCTTCCCTCCAGCTATACGTTAAATAACAGGACAGATTGGGTTCTATAGCTTTGGTCGGCAACCAGTCTACTGCAGAAAGCAATGGCAACCTACTGCGGGATAATCTTCTGCCCAGTCTGTCATGTCTCTTTGGAGACATGATCACCCAAAGCGTGTATTACGTATTGCACTTAACTGACTGACTGATTGATTGACTGACTGACTTACTAAGTGAATAGAACAGTTACATTTATGCTGTATTTTTTAATTCAACGTGGAATCCTACGCAACACACGACGGGACCGGATTGCGAACGAGAAAGAGCCTAGAAATCATTACGACTTGTCACCAACCTTTATGGGCCGCACAAAACTGCCCAAATATTGAACATCTGCCATCCCAAGCAAATCTACTTCTTAGATTTCGCATCTGGCAACAGACTACGTGAATCCCCACTTCGTCGATTCAATGATCAGCTCAAAAACATCGATCCGGTCAATTGTGTCACGGAAACTGTAGAAAGAACTAATTAGAACAATCGACGTAAAAGCCAGCATACTTCAAAAACTCCAGAAGGCAAATACAAAAGACGAAGAGAGCCCAAAGAAAATCCAGAGCTCCCCATCCTTAAACGCTCCTACCCTACGATGTGTTTGTTGTGGATGTCGTTTCTGATCCAGCATAAAACTAATTTCTCACTCGGCAATATATACTGAGCACTCGGCAATTAGTTCCTCTAATGACAATGATTTTCGAATAATAATATTTTAAATATCTATAACGTTTCAAAACTAGAAACAAAGCAAATTAA
This sequence comes from Ascarosepion bandense, assembly GCA_037127315.1. Lineage (NCBI taxonomy): Eukaryota > Metazoa > Mollusca > Cephalopoda > Sepiida > Sepiidae > Ascarosepion > Ascarosepion bandense. The sequence goes on from JBBBDQ010001968.1 coordinate 318,782, forward strand.
AAAATCAATCCTGTAAATAAATAAAAGAAAGTTATCCCTTCAATTTATTTCTTCTATTAATAGAGCCCAACATAAATTAATTCTTCAGAATATTCCTGGGCATGACGGTAAGCTGCATCCAGCAGCAAGACCTCTGATTGGGAGGTTGGATCATGGAACCACCTCGTAATTGCTGTTGTTCCCAGGTCAGGAGTGGTTGCACCTTTGGTACCATATTCAACCCCACGCTTGCTGCTATGGGCAAATATTCAACCCCCAAACTGGGGTCAAAACACTATGAAAGTATAAAAATACACTTTTATAGAAACATATACATAAAATAGACCTTTATAGAAAAATATACATTTTTAAAGGAAAATATTGACAACAATACATTTTTGAAAAAAATACGATAAAACATTTTTAATACAAAACTAAAATAAATTTTTAGTTTTCTAACATAAAAAAGAATAAAACAAAAGATTTCTATTAAAACCTTCGCACTATAACCGAACATAAATAAAAAAAATACCTTAAAACCCCACCTTTTTGACATTAAATAACCCACAGATGTTGATATGCCGTTAAACGAAACTCAAAACTCACAAAAGTCAAACCCCTCAGAATTAATATTAAGAATGATTGATTGTTCTTGATCCCACATAGGACTCATTTTTTACGATGAGTACTTCAATACTCGTCAACCAGTTTCATCAAGGACTGTCTTCTTCTTATTATTATTATTATTATTATTATTATTATTATTATTATTATTCTATGAACCATGTCTCTTCGGGACGTAGGCGATCATAGCCTTCTATGTCTCTATATCCCTGGTAGCTCTGGGCACATTTTTTCCTGTTACCCCACCAAAATCCTGCTCTACCATCCACTTGCTCAGGCCCGTCAAATATGTTATCCGCTGCTTTCCTCTGTCCCTCTTTCCCTCTATCTGATCTGTATCAGATTCCCCAAGACTTCCTGCCTCATCACATGTCCCAAGGAACTTCAGCTGTCTTTTTCTGATGCTCAATATTAATTTCCTCATCGTTTCCATCCTTTCCAAAACGTCATCATTACTCACATGCTCCATCCATGATATCCGTAGCATTCCTCTATAGAACCACATTTCAGTTACTTCAAGGTTTTCTTTCATCTTTAATGCTGTTGTTCAGCATTCGCTGCCATATTGAAGAATAGACATCACATAGCAATCCAGTTCTTTGTTTCTAGCGAATTTTTCCTGTCTTTTAATACTCTGCTCAGCTTCTGTAATGCGTCCTTTGCCATGCTAATTCGCCTTCGATTCGTCGCAAATAACACAAAAATGCATAAAACGAAGATTGCTTCACATGAAATAGACGAGTAAGAATTGGAAAATAAGATGACCTATTTATTTATTTCGATCAAAATCTCCTCCGTTTGATTCAATGACATTTCGCCAACGGGTCTTTTTAGGGAATATCTTATTTTTATAGAACATAAAATATTCCATTCGGAAAAACTAGTAATCTATTCGAATACGAAAATAATCAACTTCCAAAGGTTGAAACTTTTTTCGTGGATGAAATTCTCTCTTTACTTGGAATGATGATAATCTATTGAGAAAAGACACCTGAATACATAGGATATTCAAAAATTTGATATCCTAAGGACATCCGTTTAGTTAAAAAGATTCCAGAAAATAAAATATCGAGCAAGCAGAAGCATTTTTTCTTTTTTCTTTTTTTCATTCCCTAACAGCATTGTCCACAAGAGCGTAAATTATAGAAGATTTTTCCTCCGTTCCAAATGAACTAAAAAGAAATACGTCTAAGATTCATTCACAGGATATGAACGAGTATTGATGGGGAAAATAAAATACTGCCATTTGAAATGCAATTTTATCTCTTTATCCGTTTCATTTTAACAGAATAACACGACTAAAACTTTCTCCAGAAAATATTCTGTTTTATGGAGATTTTTTAATTTCTTTAGAGACTATAAAATATTCATAGCTTTAAAATAATAATTTTTTCGGAAGAAAATAACAGCATTATAGCCTCAGAACTTAAATGTCTTCACTGCGTCACGGTGATTAACTAAGAACTGTCATAGCATATTTTAAATCAAACTACATTCGGTAGCAAGTCCTATCATTGCGTGGTTAAAGGCTTTAAGCAGTGTTGTTCCGGTCTTATCACCAAGGCTAGATCTAACAAGGTAGGTCCTGAGCATGACAGTAAAGTGCATTCGGCAGCAAAGATCCAGATTGGGAGGTTGTGAGGAGCATGGAACCATATCTTAATTGCTGTTGTTCCCAGGTCCACCCTGACCAGGACTGGTAGCACTGCTAGAGACCCAGGTATGGGCAAATAGTTAACCCCCAAACTGGGGTCAATACCCTATGAAAATATAAAAATACCATTTTATATAGAAATACTAGCAGTATAGTCCGGTGTTGCTAGGGTGTAATGAAAGCTTTAAAACTAATCCATGGTCCTGGAGCTCAGACTCTTTGGACGTTGGCACCAAAGACTAAAAAGCAATAGTTGTTTCCAGTTAAAGCGAAATCGTAGACTGAAAGAAAAATGAATGGATGTAAATCAAATTTTCATTTCCTGGTATCGATATCAAATAAGTTTTTTTCGTGGTAAAATGAATTTTGAAGGCCAAATCAGTCCTCTGAGTAAATGGTATATTAGCTGAGACTAAGAACTACAATTATACCTACTTAGAACCAAACCCGAAGTAAAAACTAAAATAAAAGCGCTGAAAAAAATACAGACATACAGGCAGATAAACAGACACACACACAAACATCTTACCTTTTATATATATATATATATATATATATATATATATATATATATATATATTATTGATTTTTTGCACTACTGTAAGAACTGCAACCTTGAAACTTCTGAATATCGTTTCTTATGTCTTTGTCTATGAGTGTATCAAATTTTATTAAAATCGGACCACTCCTTCTATAACGCGATTTTTTCGATTATCGATTTTCGATATTTATCGGGGGTACCTCGACACAAAACTTAGCTATGAATACTCGCAGACGCTTATAGTACAACTGTGTAAATTTTCAAGAAAATCGGTCCAGCCGTTTCGGAGTTTATAAGTAACGGACACACAGACACACACAGACACACACAGACACGCACACAGACAAAGTTCCATTTATAAATAAGTTTAGATAATAAACAAAATGATTGACGTAATATATTCCAACGCTTAAGAAAGAGCACGATTTAAGAAAAGAGAACACAGTTTAACAATATTTCCACAATATATCTGTCTTTTTCAAGCTGTTTTTTAAAATTCATACAAGTAGAGAATTATATATTGTAAAAGAAAACAAGTCTTTGTACAAACGTCACTTAACTTGAAAAAAAAAACCCGGCTGTACTGGTAATCAACACGTCAAGGCGAATAAAACGCGGCTAGTGTTTAAGAGGAATGCAACTGAAACGTGAGTAACATGATGGAGTGTGTTCTCATCTTAAAATGTTCCGTCACTTAGTAAAAGTAATTAATAAAACAGTTTAATATAAATGTTATGGAACTTTCTTCTTTTTGTTTTTTTGTTTTGTTTAAAGGATCAATTAGCCAAAACAACTTGGGAGTTACATCTAGATATTTGAGTTCGCCTTCAATCGGAGACGGTCAGAAAGGCCTGAGTTGTTCGTTTGCAGGATATTTCTAACTGGGACTCTTAAACAAGATCATGCGTTACTTTTACTAAAACCTGTCTCCATATCAACTATATTTGGTTCAGATGCATGTAACTGTTATACATTTTATCGGGTGTTATACCGAGTATATTTTTGACTTCGTATATTTATAGACCAGATTAATTTTGTTAGAAAGCATGCACTTCTCTCACTTAATAATAATAATAATAATAATAATAATAATAATAATAATAATTTCACAGCACTAATAAACTTAAACGTATGTCAACTTTTTTCCATTAATTTTTTTTTCTTTAACAAAATACTCTAGTAGTGATGTTTTGTTTCGTTGAGGCGTTGCTACGCCCAAGTTTTATTTTTTTTTTTTTTTAACCAGCGTCTTTCTCTTTGAATTCCAATCGCGTCTATGTCAGCTGTCGCTTGGCAGCCCATTTAGGAGAAGGAAACTCGAACAACAACCCGCAACTTAAGGTGTTAATCGTGCTGAGGAGTGAATGGCTACTGCGTTATGAGGTCACAAACGATCCCCTACAGGCTTCGGGAACCCTGTTTGTAAAAGACCGTTACCCAACCGTGCCGGGCAACTTTGGGTGGACTTTTGGACCTGTACGTCACTCGTGGGAAAAACATGAGAAATACAAATAGAAATAAAAAGTCCAGTATGGCTCTTCCAGTGGATAAACAGGGAGCCCGTCCTTCAGGAGGGAACCTACCCTGAGGTCGAAAAATCTGCCATAGGAACAACTCCTACACAAAGAATGAATCTTCAGGTCCCCACAACCAGGATAATCCTAATGATGGTCCTGAAAATTCTCCAGCTAGATCTACAACCGTATATTTAAAGAAAAAAAATGGTCTCGTGAGGAGTACAAAGTCGTTATGACTGCATTTCATGAAGCGTTACTCAAACCTAAAAAAAACATGACTCGCCAAACATTATGACATTTGGCGTGAAAAAGTTGGTCAAGCAAATAGAAAGTATATTGACGAAAATAAATTAGCCAATGTACCAAGGTACATTATTCGTAATAACCGATTGACAGAGGCTGAAATTAATGAAATTAAAAGAATTGTAACCAGAAGAGACGAATCAACAAAATATGAAAAGGAACCGGAATCAGAAATAAAAAGTAATAACATCAAACAAGCCACAGGTCATAATGTAGAAACCGTGATACAAACACAAATCACTGTGAAGATAATGCTGTAAGTTTAAAAGTGCTGGAAAGGTGTGATCGGAGTCAGTTAAAAGACGAAAATAAAACGCGTTCAGAACACATTGAACAGAATTATTTGACGGAAAATAAGAACAGTATACAAGAAGCCAAGGAAGAAATCAAGAACCATATAAGTCAAATACAAAATATTGCAATTGAGGAACGAGAACAGCTCCCAAAATTACAACCAACAAAGCATAACCTCCGAACTATTAAGCTCTACAATTCAGTACTCAAATTAATTTTGAATGAAGACACTCATACAAATCTCAATGAAGCAATATATGCATCAGCAATAGCAGCAACAAAAAAATTGAACATCAAATTAAAAACAAGGCAGTCTCGCAGACATGAAGATCCACCTTGGAAAAGAAAAATAGAAAAAGAAATCGAACAACTTAGAAGCGAACTATCAGTACTGGATGAACTGAGTAGAGGAATAAATGTAAGAACTAGGAAAAGCAGAAGAGTCGAAAGAAAATACATTAGAAATGAAAATGAAGTCCTATCAAAAAAGGAAAAAAATAATGCAAAAAATACAACTGAAGGCTCAAAGAATAAGACGCTATGAGAAAAGATCAAGATTTTACAGACAAAACAAGATTTTTCAAACCGATGCAAAGAAATTTTACAGGGAAATAGGTAAAAAAAGAATTGAAGTGAGAGTCCCCCCACCCCAGAATGGAAGAAGTTACACAGTTCTGGGAAAAGATATGGGCTTGCCCTAAAGAACATAACAAAGAAGCAGATTGGATTGCACAAGAGATAGAACGAATGAAAAATAAACCAGAACAGACATGGGCTGGAATTACAGAAGAGGATGTTACATTTGCACTAAAAAAGCATACAATTGGAAATTCCCCAGGTATAGATAAAATTCCTAACTTTTGGCTATATTATTTAAATACAGCACATAAAAAACTAGCCAAAGAACTTCAAGAAATGGTTGACGATCCCACTAAAATTCCTGCATGGATGACCAAAGGAATTACATTTCTTCTACCCAAGAATGCTGACACAAACTACCCGAAAAACTACAGACGAATTACATGCCTTCCGACAACATATAAACTATTAACATCTATTTTAACAAAACAGACATATTTATTCTTAGTAAGAAATGACATGATACCGCTTGAACAAAAAGGGTGCAAACGTGGCTGTTATGGATGTAAAGAACAATTGCTTATTAAGAAAATGATCCTGGAAAACTACTGCAGTACAAAGAAAAATCTTAGTACTGCCTGGATAGATTATTGTAAGGCATTCGATAGTGTGCCACATTCCTGGATTTTAAAGACTTTAAATATATACAAGATATCACCCGTCTTCATCAATTTCATCAAACAGTGCATGTCTATATGGAAAACAACCCTTTACCTCAATCATATAAATGGAACCTATAAGTCTGATGAAAAAACATCAAAAGAGGTATATTTCAAGGTGATTCTTTGTCTCCATTACTATTCTGCATATCATTAATAGCACTAACCATTCAACTTAATAAGACAGTATGTGGTTATAAAATAGGCCAAAAGAAAATTAGCCATCTATTTTACATGGATGACTTAAAGTTATATGCTAAGAATGATAATGAGCTGGAAGGTCCTCTGCAAACTGTAAAATGCTTCAGCGAAGACATTGGAATGAAATTTAATTTGAATAAATGTGCTAAAGCTACAGTTTTACGTGGATCAATACAAGAAACATCCTCAATTAGTTTAGACCCTGCTGTAACAATAAAAGAATTGAAACCAGAAGAAGCTTATAAATACCTAGGTGTAAATGAGAGTGAAGACATTCACCATAAAAAAATGAAAGAAATAGTGCGTAAAGAGTACTATAGAAGGCTACGAATGATATTAAAAACTGAATTGAATTCTCAGAACAGAGTTATGGCCATTAATAGCCTTGCAATCCCAGTTGTCCAATATAGTTTCAACACCTTAAACTGGACTCTAAACGACATCAGGCGAATGACTTCTAAAACAAGAAAGCTTCTTTCTAAGCATAAGAGGCATCATCCAAAGGCTGATGTAGACCGTCTATACATACCCCGTAAAAAAGGTGGAAGGGGTCTTATTCAGCTGGAATTGTCATACAAGACAACAACTATTGGCTTACTAACATACATAGAAACAACAAAGGACTGGATGATACAATTAGTAAGGCAGCATGAAGAAAGAAAGAAAAATATTCAATAATAAAAGGAGGCAGTAAATACAAACAAGATTTACAGTTAGTAGATTCTGTAGAAAAGCAAAACAGAAGCCAAGAACCAACTATTGCGGCAAAAAATATGAAAATGAAAGCCAAGGATAAAGCTCTTGAACAAATGAAACAGCGCTGGCAAGACAAACCTCTGCATGGCCAATTTCCAGAACGTGCCAATAAATCCAATGTTGACAAAGTTAATACTCATCGATGGTTACGTGCATCTGGATTAAAGTCTGAAACTGAAGGCTTTATTCTTGCAGCACAAGACCAAAGTCTTTTCACGAGAAACTTTCAGGCAAATATTATGCATAATAATATAGATCCAAAATGCAGGTTTTGTGATAAACACGAAGAAACAATAGACCACCTAATCTCAGGCTATTCTGTGCTTGTCCCAAATGAATATAAAATTGCCACGATAGAGTTGGACAATATTTACATTGGACAATGTACAAACATTATGGAAAATCTGTAAACAAACACTGGTATGAACATCACCCAGCACCGGTTACAGAAATAGAAGATGTCACCATTCTATGGGATTACACCATCTACACAGACAGAAAAATTGAAGCAAACAGGCCAGACATTATTGCTAAAAACCAGAAAGAGAAAACTTGTCTATTAATTGATATGGCTTGTCCAGCGGATTGTAACATAGCAACCAAGGAATTTGAAAAACTGTCAAAATATAAAGACCTGGAAATTGAAATAGAAAAAATGTGAAAATTGAAAACAAGAGTTGTGCCAGTGATAGTAGGTGCACTTGGAATGATAAAAAATGGAACAAAACAACACATTGAAAGAATCCCTGGAAACCCCAGCTTAAGAGATATACAAAAAATTGTCTTATTAAGTACAGCCCACACACTAAGGAAAACTTTATCTATGTAACGCTAGGGATGATAGGGAAGATAGAAAAACATGAAATGGGGCCATAACAACACGCCACGACCTGCCTTAGGTCTCCCTGCAGACTTGGTTGGTAGTGAGGTCAAAGCAGAAATCGAAATATGATGAAAAATGACATAATAATAATAATACTACTACTAATAATAATAGTTCTATTTTGTTTCTCTCAGCCTTTTTTAGTTCGCAAGACAGTTATGACCAGTCACTATCTCATAAATAATGGATTATTCCATTTTGATTTTGTGGAAAGAGGGGAAAAAACTACGCGGCTTCAACGAAAAAAAGAAAGAAAGAAAGAAAGAAAGAAAGAAAAGGACAATATAAGTGTTTAGGTTCTAATGTTAATATCTTATGAATAATAGACTATTCCGTGTTGATCGCGTGCAAAAATGGGAAAAGACTCTACTTGGTTTCAGAAAGAAAGAAAGAAAGAGTGTTTGTTTTACTGTTAATAATTCATAAATAATGGGCTATTCCGTTTTGATCGTGTGAAAAGAGGGGAAAAGCACTACTTGGTTTCAGCAAGAAAAAGAAAGGAAGGAAGGAAGGAAGGAAGGAAGGAAGGAAGGAAGGAAGGAAGGAAGGAAGGAAGGAATATAGAAGAGTTTAGCGGTTGTTTTAGTGAACTGGAAAAGGATGTCAATTACAAATGCTTTCATTTGTACATCCTTACTTCCTTCAAATAACATCTAGAATTCCTACTCATGATGTTTACTGCAATATTTTGCTAAAGTCTTATGCTCCAATATTAAATGATGCGATGGAAGAATTACTGTAGATACTGTATTGTCATAGAAATCGCCAATTAATCATTAGCTCAACAATTAAGAATTATCGGAAATTTAAGCTAGGAAAAATGTAAAATTTTCAGGGGTTAAAACTAGTCATAATAATTCGAGATAACATCCGTTTATATTTTATAGGATAAAGGATACATTTCCAAATTCTCTTTATTTAAATCTTTCCACTTTGGCAAAGTTAAGAAATTCTATATTGCTTCTTGTAGTACTTTTTCAAGGACTTACCATCCGTGATTTTATCGCAATGTAAAAGTTCTTAAGTATTAAAAAATAGTATTGCAGGTAAAGCTGTGCTTTAAATTGAGTTAATTATCGTATGTACTGAAATAATACGATAGATGTGAATGCCAAAATTTAAGTTTTTGCCGATGTAGAAAGTAATTCTAACTTTTCTTACATCCGGTAAGAGATAGTCAGTCAGATAAGTGCCATACATGAAACACGCTTGGACGATCATGTCTCGAAAGAGACATGACTGACTGGGCAGAAGAGTATCCCACAGTAGGTTGCCATTGATTCCTGCGGTAGACTGGTTGCCAGTCAAGGCTATAGAACCCAATCTGTCCTGTTATTTAACCCATAACTGCAAGGAAGAGACGGATTAATACCTTTCCTAATGGTATTTGCGCGTAAGTGAATGCAATGAATTCAACTGGAATTCCAACTCAGTTCCTCGATTTCTCGTTCCGAACCGACATCCACTGCACCTCAACGCACATAGTACTAAGCCAAAGGCAAAAGAAAAATAATAATTTATACAAAAAAAAAGAAATTTTCAGAATGTGACATTCCAAAACTATCGTGCGGTCGGTAGTTATTTGAGCACTGGGAATGAGTTCAAAATGTGCAAGCCAATATGTACCATTGATTTTGTCAGTCAGTCAGTTAAGTGCCATACGTGATACACGATTTGGGCGATCATGTCTCGAAAGAGACATGACTGACTGGACAGAAGATTATCCCGCAGAAGGTTGCCATTGCTTTCTGCGATAGGCTGGTTGCCAGTCAAGGCTGTAGAACCCAATCTGTCCTGTTATTTAACCCATAACTGGAAGGAAGAGACGGATTAATACCTTCCCCAAGGGTATTTGTGCGAAAGTGAATGCAATGAATTCAACTGGAATTCCAACTCAGTTCCTCGATTTCTCGTTCCGAACCGACATCCACTGCACCACAACGCACATAGTACTAAGCCAAAGGCAAAAGATAAATAATAATTTATACAAAAAAAAAGAAAATTTCAGAATGTCACATTCCAAAACTATGGTGTGGTCGGTAGTTATTTGAGCACTGGGAATGATTTCAAAATGTGCAAGCCAATATGTACCAGTGATTTTGTCAGTCAGTCAGTTAAGTGCCATACGTGATACACGATTTGGGCGATCATGTCTCGAATGAGACATGACTGACTGGACAGAAGATTATCCCGCAGAAGGTTGCCATTGCTTTCTGCAATAGGCTGGTTGTCAGTCAAGGCTATAGAACCCAATCTGTCTTATTATTTAACCCATAACTGGAGGGAAGAGATGAATTAATAAATATTTGGGCGTAAGTGAATGCAAGGTATTCAACTATAATTCGAACTCGGTACCACGATTTGTCGTTCCGAGTCGATATCCACTGCACCACAAAGCACACTCTGACTGAGTGCTTTTGTAGCTATCTCAAAACAAGCTAATCGCCAAAGTGCAACATCATGTATCTTACGCATACCCCGGGCCTCTTATGGAAATCTCACTTCGCGTAGATAAAAGATGTTTTAAATACATGAACATTTTATGAATTTTCTTCTTTCTTTTTCAAAAAAAAAAAAATGATGATTTTGTAAGATAATAATAATTTTTTTTTTAACATCTGCAAAAATTTGAAACCTTTTTCCACCCCTACAAGATACATGGCAGACTCACTTGTTAGCACTTTAGGAAAAAAAAATTACTACCGCTTGAGGTTTCGACATGGGAGCAGCTTGCAAAAAACAAAGCAAAAGAAAATAATGCGATAATATGGCTTCCCCAATGGACTGTAATATAGCAACCAAGGAAATTGAAAAATTATCGAAGTATAAAGACCTGGAAATTAGAAAAATGTGGAAATTGAAAATAAGAATAGTGGTATTCATAGTAGGTGTGCTTGAAATTATAAAAAAAAAAAGGGACACAGAAAGGCATTGACAAAATTCCTGGAAGTTTCAGTTTAAGAGATATACAAAAAATTATCTTGATAAGCACAGCCCACACACGAAGAAGAACTTTGTCCATGTAACGTTAGTGGTGTTATGGGAGTTGGAAAAACCAATGCAATGTAGCCATAACAACATACCACTACATATATTCGGTCATACCGCAGACTTGGTGGGTAGTGTGGCCATAGCCGAAATTGAAATATAATAATAATAATAATAATAATAATAATAATAATAATAATAATAATAATAAAAGCAAAACAGTAGCCAAGAACCAACTATTGCGGCAAAAAATACGAAAATGAAAGCCAAAGATAAAGCTCTTGAAAAGATGAAACAGCGCTGGCAAGACAAACCTCTGCATGGCCAATATCCAGTACGTGCCAATAAATCCAATGTTGACAAAGTTAATACTCATCGATGGTTACGTGCATCTGGATTAAAGTCTGAAACTGAAGGATTTATACTTGCAGCACAAGACCAAAGTCTTTTCACGAGAAACTTTCAGGCAAATATTATGCATAATAATATGGATCCAAAATGCAGGTTTTGTGATAAACACCAAGAAACAATAGACCACCTAATCCCAGGCTGTTCTGTGCTTGCCCCAAACGAATATAAAAATCGCCACGATAGAGTTGGGCAATATTTACATTGGGCAATGTGCAAACATTATGGAAAAGCTGTAAACAAACACTGGTATGAACATCATCCAGCACCGGTTACAGAAATAGAAGAAGTAACCATTCTATGGGATTACACCATCTACACAGACAGAAAAATTGAAGCAAACAGGCCAGACATTATTGTTAAAAACCAGAAGGAGAAAACTTGTCTATTAATTGATATGGCTTGTCCAGCGGATTGTAACATAGCAATCAAGGAATTTGAAAAACTGTCAAAATATAAAGACCTGGAAATTGAAATAGAAAAAATGTGGAAATTGAAAACAAGAGTTGTGCCAGTGATAGTAGGTGCACTTGGAATGATAAAAAATGGAACAAAACAACACATTGAAAGAATCCCTGGAAACCCCAGCTTAAGAGATATACAAAAAATTGTCTTATTAAGTACAGCCCACACACTAAGGAAAACGTTATCTATGTAATGCTGGGGATGATAGGGAGGATAGAAAAACATGAAATGGAGTCATAACAACACGCCACTACCTGCCTTAGGTCTCCTCGCAGACTTGGTTGGTAGTGAGACCAATGCAGAAATCGAAATATGATGAAAAATGACATAATAATAATAATAAAGAAGAGAGTGGAATTTTTAAAAAAAGGAAGATGAAGAAAAGATGTATTGTCAGATACTACGTTCGTTCATTTCTTTTTTTTTTCTTAACTCATGATATTCTTTAACTGTTAAAAATATTGGAAGACGCTAGTATTTTGCTTTATAATAAAAATAATAATTGTTATGATACCCTCCTACGAGGAATAGACTCTTCCTCTTCCTATAAATTTACCCGCAGTTGACAGCAGTCAATTACGCAGCGTACAATTCAGGCAATACGCAGCGTAACTAAACCGTTCCGACTTACTTATTTCTCTTTACTGATTGCTAACATATACCTTGTACGTTGTTCTATGATACGAATACACTGTTTTAAACCTACCTTCTGTGTTCCGTGTTTACTTCCGGCACTAACCGGTCACTACAACTTTGCGGTGAAGTTTCTCCACGAAAAATTGGCAGTACAACCCGGTGTAATGAAAGCAATAATACTAATCCATGGTCCTGGAGCTCAGACTCTTTGGACGTTGGCACGAAAGACTAAAGAGCAATAGCTGTTTCCAGTTAAAGCGAAATCGTAGACTGAAAGAAAAATGAATGGATGTAAGTCAAATTTTCATTTCCTGGTATCGATATCAAATAAGTTTTTCGTCGTAAACTGAATTTTGAAGGCTAAATAAATCATCTGAGTAAATGGTATCATGGCTGAGACTAAGAACTGCAATTATACCTACTTAGAGTCAATCCCGAAGCAAAAACTAAAATAAAAGGGCTGAAAAAAATACAGACATACAGGCAGATAAACAGACACACACACAAAAATCTTGCCTTTTATATATATATATATATATATATATATATATATATATATATATATATATATTCTCGATTTTCTGCCCTATTGTAAGAACTGCAAGCTTGAAACTTCTGAATATCGTTTCTTATGTCTTTGTTTGTGAGTGTATCAAATTTGATTACAAAATCGGACCATTCCTTTTATAACCCGATTTTTCGATTATCGATTTTCGATATTTATCGGGGGTACCTCGACACAAAACTTAATGAACACTCGCAGACACTTTTAGGACAACTGTATAAATTTTCAAAGAAAATCGGTTCAGCCGTTTCGGAGTCTATAGGTAACGGACACACACACACACACACAGAAAAAGTTCCATTTATAAATAAGTTTAGATCATTTCGTATTTTGAGTTGATAAAGTCCATCACTAGATGAAACACGTCGGCTAAAACAAAGTTTAGTTTTCCGCCTGTCTTTTTTAAAAATACAATGATACCACAACTAATGCCTGCAAAAATGTCTTAAATGCCGCCTGGCGTTTATGCCATAAATGAGATGAAACTGTTGGTTACATAGTATCAGGATGCCCAGTCCTTGCTGAGAAAGAATATATTATTAGAGTTGAAAGACTAGGACAATATATTTATTGTCATGTCTTTCCGTCTATGGTATTGAAATCCCGAATACATGGTACAAAATATATACAGGGTCTCGAGTATTTCTAAATGTCAATCCTAACCTGCTCTCCTGAATACTGTGAAAAAGTCTTTGGTAAAAGACGAAACTAGGTTTAAGTTTTAGTCGGTTTTTCGCCATCTTTTTCTTCTTTATGTGCCATGAACATTCAAGACGTAAGCGATCATAGACTTCCACCTGCCCTTTCACATGTCACTCTTAACATTTCCTCTTCGTATCTCTCCCAAACCCCCGTCCCGCATTCCAATTGCTGAAGACTTTCAAGTATCTCTCCCGTTGCTTTCCTAGTGTCACTTTCCCCCATCCGTCCTGTGAGTATCAGATTCTCCAAGCCCTTCTATTTTATTATATGCCCTAGAAACCTCAAGTATCTCTCGCGTTACTTTCCTAGTCTCACTTTCTCCCTAACCGTCCTGTGAGTATCAGATTCTCCAAGCCCTTCTATTTTATTACATGCCCTGGAAACCTCAAGTATCTCTCGCGTTACTTTCCTAGTCTCACTTTCTCCCTAACCGTCCTGTGAGTATCAGATTCTCCAAGCCCTTCTATTTTATTACATGCCCTAGAAACCTCAAGTATCTCTCGCGTTGCTTTTATTAGTCTCACTTTCCCCCTATCCGTCCTGTAAGTATCAGATTCTCCAAGCCCTTCTATTTTATTACATGCCTTAGAAACCTCAAGTATCTCTCGCGTTGCTTTTACTCGTCTCACTTTCCTCCTATCCGTCCTGTGAGTATCAGATTCTCCAAGCCCTTCTATTTTATTACATGCCCTGGAAACCTCAAGTATCTCTCGCGTTACTTTCCTAGTCTCACTTTCTCCCTAACCGTCCTGTGAGTATCAGATTCTCCAAGCCCTTCTATTTTATTACATGCCTTAGAAACCTCAAGTATCTCTCGCGTTGCTTTTATTAGTCTCACTTTCCCCCTATCCGTCCTGTAAGTATCAGATTCTCCAAGCCCTTCTATTTTATTACATGCCTTAGAAACCTCAAGTATCTCTCACGTTGCTTTTACTAGTCTCACTTTCCTCCTATCCGTCCTGTGAGTATCAGATTCTCCAAGCCCTTCTATTTTATTACATGCCCTGGAAACCTCAAGTATCTCTCGCGTTACTTTCCTAGTCTCACTTTCTCCCTAACCGTCCTGTGAGTATCAGATTCTCCAAGCCCTTCTATTTTATTACATGCCCTAGAAACCTCAAGTATCTCTCGCGTTGCTTTTACTAGTCTCACTTTCCCCCTATCCGTCCTGTGAGTATCAGATTCTCCAAGCCCTTCTTTTTTATTACATGCCCTGGAAACCTCAAGTATCTCTCGCGTTACTTTCCTAGTCTCACTTTCTCCCTAACCGTCCTGTAAGTATCAGATTCTCCAAGCCCTTGTTTTTTATTACATGCCCTAGAAACCTCAACTGTCTCTTCCTCATGTCAAGTTGCTCACATGATCGTTCCATGTTATCCCTTAGCATCCTTCTGTAGAAACACATTTCTGTTGCCACGAGTCTCTCCTTCATCTTTGAGGTGTTTGTTCAGCATTTGCTGCCATATAGGAGGTTAGATATCACATAACCATCCAGTACTCTTTTCTTTGTTTCAGGACGTAAATCATCATAGACTTCCCCTTGTTCTTATCCCTTATTGTTCTTAACATTTTTCTATTTCGTATCTCTACCAAACCCCTCTCCGCCATTAATTTTTCCAATCAAGTATGTACTTGCGCTGTCTCTCTTTCCCTCTATGAGTATCAGATTCTCCAAGCCCTCCTTCTTCATTACACGTCCTAGGAACCTCGCTGTCTCTTTCTGGTGCCAAGTATATTTGCTTTTCGTTTACATCGTCTCCAAAATCGTTGCTCACATGTTCGGTCCATGGTATCCTCAGCATCATTCTGTAGATCCACATTTCGGTTCCTTCGAGTTTCTCCGTCTTTGAGAAGATTGTCCAGCATTCACTGTCATATAGGACAGATATTGCATAACATTCAAGTACTCTTTACTTTGTTTCCAACGAAATATTTCTCTCTCAATGCTCTGCTAAGCTTTTGAAAAGCATCTTTCGCTATGTCAATGCGCATTCAGATCTCAGTGGAATGTAAATTAATATTTGTATCGAATAGATTTCTGACTCCATCTCTATAAACTTAAATAATACTTTTGGAAACTTTCTTTTTCTGTGTGCCGTATTCATTCAGGACATTGGCAATCATCGCTCTCCAAAATGTCCTATCTTTGTAGAGCTTAATAAATTTTGTCTTTTTGGTATCTCTCCTAAATCTTGTTCCGCCATGAATTTATTTACTCAAGCACACTAAGTAGGTTATGTGTTTATTTTCCTCTGTCCTTCTTGTCTTCAGTCTTCCCTGTGAGCATCACATTTTCTTAGCTCTCTTTCTTTCTTTCTTTCTTTCTTTCTTTAATTTCAGCCGCAAGTTCTTTCTTTAATTTCAGCCGCAAGTTCTCCTAAACCTCGTTCCGTCATCCATTTATTTACTCAAGCACATTAAGTAGGCTATGTGTTTATTTTCCTCTGTCCTTTTTGTCTTCAGTCTGCCCTGTGAGCATCACATTTTCTTAGCTCTCTTTCTTTCTTTCTTTCTTTCTTTATTTATTTATTTATTTAACTTCAGCTGTCTCTTCTTGATGGTAAGTATAAATTTCCTTTTTGTTTCCATTTTCTATAAAACTTTGTCGTTATTTTCTTGTTTTATCTATGGTATCCTCCTCCTCCTCCTGTAGAACTACATTTTTGCAGCCGCAAGTTCCTTCTTCATCTGTGAGAAGATTGCCCAGCATTCGCTGCCTCACAAAGGGGTCTAGTAATATGTTATGTATTATGTATTATGTTCAGAAGTCTTGTCTATATTTTTAACAAGATTTTTCCTGTTTCTTAATACGTTTCTTAGATTTTGAAATATATCCTTTGCTATTCAAATGCCCTTTAAGATTTCAGTGCCGAACTTTACGTTCCGTCTGCTGCAAAACACTTTACAGATTTTTTAAATTATTTCACCCCAAGCAAGGCAGAGCGGGGAGTCAGAGAATAAGTAAGAAAAGGATGAGAATATAGGTATGAAGAGGGCTGCATGAGAGTGGAGCGGAAAGGAAGCAGAATGTAATACAAGGGTTGTCACAGAAAGGATGTGAGTCAAAAAGATAAGAGAAGGCAATTGACTTTGCATTTAAATTCTTGGATATTGTAGTTTTCAGGGAAACAAGTATATGGAAGGGAATTCCATATACGAGAAGTGCGAGCAAAGAAGCTGATAGAGTAGAGGTTGTGGTTACATTTGATTGGTTTCCCTGAAAAAGGGTGAGACCTTATTGCTAGTTTAGTAGCTCGAGTAAATTCATACTGAGGGGGTAATCAGGGAGCTAAGCTCGCCAGAGTAGAAGCCGTTAAAATATTTGTAGAAGAGACAGAGGGAAGTCACATTGCGTCGGTGAGAAAGTGACTGGAATTGATCTACCAGGTCAGGATCAATTACATTACAGATTTTTCGCTGGATTTTTTTCAAAAAGCCCGAGATGAATAGCAAAGGCGTCCGACCAGATGTGACAGCAGTATTCAATGGACGGATGGTAGATTTATATATGTGTAAAATATATTTAAAGGAGAAAAAATTTTCTAGCCCTACAAAAAGAACCAACCTTTCGAGTAGCAGATGTAGCTAGGGATTCAATGTAGTCATTCCGAAGGTCAGCTGATAGATTTCGGCGCAGTGTTTCGCCTTCTGGGAGACTAGCCTGATCCATTCTGATGGGGGATAGAATATATATCTAATGTTTTATTCTTTTCTGATTTTGGTATCTCCCATTTGTAATTTGTACGGAGGTCTGTTATTTTGTATGTATTTTATCTTTCATTTGATGTTTAGTCCTTCCTTCTTGCTTTCCTTCACTACCTCTACAGGCGTTCTTGTAAATACTTTTGCGTATCTGCTATCAATACCGTGTCATCTGCATATTTTATGTTGTTAAGATTGTGAATCAACAGAAAAAAGAAAGTAAACTAATATGTTCCATAATCGGGTAGCGGCTGCATTTGAATTGATCTTCCTTTCCCACACTATGTGAGAAAATTAATAAATTATCATGGGATATTGCTGCTGTGCTTCGGGTTAATGGTAATCAAACTTCTGCCTCGAAATCATACCGAGTTATCATCTGATGACGGCTTTGTCGGAGGCATTATTACCGTTTTCACAGCAGTAGTTTTATGAATTAATAAGCATATAAGATTACGGCATATCAAGTTTTCTTGAAAGTCGAACATTATTTCAAAGGTTCCCTTAAGGTAAAAAAAGAAATTAGAAAGTTCGGTCTAACGATTCTTCTGATGGCCGCATAAAATGGTAAGATTAAAAGCTTTCCTGTCATTTGAAAATGTGCATTCAGGGGCTTTTTACGCATGTTACAAATACCAGCGAGAAATCTATCAATAACTGTTGTGTTCCCAACCTTAAATAAGCGAATGTTCAGGTCAAAGTTCACTAGGTCACACACTAATCGATGAATTCCTGATTGATTGTTGATCTGTCGCGTGCTTTGCTTATTTCAACTACAAAAGCAACTTCACCTTGCTTTTTTGCTTTTCTTTCTTCTTCACACACATTTTTGTTTGATTACATTTCTTTATTTGTTTGTTTTGTTTTTTTGTTTGCTATTTGGCGTAATGGTTATGAGAGTGGAAAATAGAAACGGCAGACCATGTTCTAATCGAAACATTTTAAAGATACTTAATAATCTTAGTGTGGTGCAGGGTCATATAAGTGTGGCGCTCCTACCTGATCTAAAATTCGTCAGTATTCAGATCGAAACGGTTATTAATTTCCAAACGCAGCATTTATTTATGCGATGTCTTTTCAAGAACATTAGTGACGACGTCTCTTCAAATTCCAAGGAAATATCCGACTTAGAATCTCGACTTCAATCCTTTTCCCACCGCCTTAACGTAGCTTCCCTGTGCTATTTCTTTACTGTTGAAATTATTAGATACAACCGTAAGTTCTATTCTAATAGTTTCTTCTCTCGCAATTTTCGACTCGGAGTGATTTGTTAATTTGTTTTTTTAATTTTTTAGTTTTTATTTTTGTGCTGTTTATCACCTCATTGCGAGTTATGTAAACCTGAAATATGTTCTTGGACTGTAAAACTAATTATTTATTTTTGCGAACGAATATTATATTAACAGTTTTTGAAGACAGTAATGCATGTTCCAGTCACAACTGCTATTATTTAACACATAGCCGGAGAGAGAAGAGAGGGATCCATTTCGTTCCCAAGCGTAAATGACTATAACTAACTCGACTGGAATTCGAACTTGGTTCTCAGATTTCTCCGTTATCCATTGAACTACCCGCACACCCTTCTCAATTATGAAACTGTCTTCCAGCTTCTTACCTTCCAACGTCTTTTATATTAGTTGTAAAGTTTTCTCAGACTCTTTCAATCTAAGTACAGATCCTCGTCGACTTACGACCTATGGGAATTACGAATGTTCGACTTTACGACGACAGCTGTGAATTTGTATGTCTGGCCGTCTGGTCACGTCTGCCACGACCTGAATAAACTCTGAAAGAATGGAGACAAACATTAAAAAATCTGCAAGAACTGAACGGATGTCACACGATAAGTTTTCTTCTCGTTTTCATCCTCACAAACGCCTCGTTGTTGCTCAAGCGCTCGGTCCATGGTATCTTCAGCATCTTTCTATAGAACCACATTTCATCCTTGAAGAGATCGTCTAATATTCACTATCATACAGAAGAACAGATATTACATAGCAGTTCAGCACTCTTTTCCATGTTTCAAATGAGATTTTTCCTGTCTCTCGGTGTTCTGGTTAGGTTTTTAAATGCATCCTTTGAATCCCAGTGTAGCACTTTTCATCTTCTGCAGATAGACAACAAAGCTACTTTGCCGATAAACATAAATAGTGTTTTAGAATTATGAATATACAGGGTGTAACGAGTAAATAGTCGCCATTTTATATTTTTAATTTTGCGCATGTGCGTTGTTTGTTTTTTATATTATCGACTGCACAGTATAGTAGGGTTAGTTGGGCACCGTTTGTGAGTAAAAGAGCACCATAGCGCAATTCATTCCGCCAGAAAGCATGCTGTACAATTTAGCATTCGCACCGGAAACCGAATACGAACATTTCAGAGTGCTTAAGTGTCAATCTGGAGAAAATGCAGAGGATTCGGATAGAGTTTGATGACTCTAATGGTAATTACGAAAGTTTTAGGAGTGATGTCGACAGTATGTCTCCATTCATGTTCAAACAGGGTTTCAGACTCAACACTGAAGCTTACATCAAGTGCCTTGAGGAGGTAGTGTAACTTTTGAATTTTTATCCGTCCCCTTTATTCCCCACGATTCACACCAACATGTTAAATGGTTTACTCACTGCTTTTTACCTGCTCCACTTCCCTTTAGTACGTCCTGTGAGTTTTAAAATCTCCAGCCTCATTTTTCTCGTTTATGCATCATAAGTGTTTTAGCAAATTCGTTCTGATTGTAAGTATAGGTTTTCCTTGTGGTTCCTATTTTCCCTAAAACTTCCTTGTTGCTGGCTCGCATTGTAATCTCAGCATTCGTCGATAGAAGAACATGTCTGTCTCATCAAGTCTCTTTTTTCAAATCGAAAGGTTTCAATCGAAATGATAAAGTGGTAAAATTCATATTCCATTCAATTGATTGAATAATGACAATAGTTTATCTCATAAATGCAGACAATATTGGGAAGCGTCGTTGTAGGCATTGACTGGAAAAGTGTATTGATAAAAACCAGCAAAGATCAGGATTCTAGTCCTCATAAATCATAATTTTGGACAATCGTTAATCTCAAAAGTGCAGACAAAATTAATTAAATGCATCAATTCCACTTTATCTGCGGTTTCACTCCTGGGGTTTCAGTTATCCACAGCTAAACCCAGAAATAAGTTATTCATAACTTTTATTTAACAATTAAGAATAGTCCCAATGCTCAAGATAAGTAATTGGTTTATACCAAAGTGAAGCGGCTCCTTTTAAGTGAAATGGGACAGTTTTCGGCATAATAAGCAAAAAACATCGTGGCTGAGGACTGGTAGGATATACAGTATGAATGTATTATTCATACATATTTTTTTAATACTGTTAAAATTGTTTTATAATTTACAATTCTTAATCACTTATTGGAAAATCTTTTTTTTAATCATATCACCCCGAGCAAGGCGGTAACGCCACTGATGTGCAGGGGGTTACATAGGTGTGAAAAGATTGGAAAAGAGAAAACCAGAAACAGCATCCTAAACAGGAAACAAGGGATGAGCCTCTTCACCTGTTCAATAGACGAGGGTGGAGTGTGAACCGGGCGATAGTTTAGTCTATCTACTCCAATTGAATCTACAGTAAGAACGAATTTTCTCTCCGTCGCAGAAATTTTATTACAGTATATTGTTCTATTTTATTATTGTTGTTGTTAATCTCTTATTGTACCTAATAAGATCTACTGTGAGAACGAATTTTCGGTGCCTATTTTTTGAATGTTGTCTACTTTTTGAATGTGGCTTACGAAAATCTGTCACTGGTATAGTATGTAGCCTACATTTAAAGCGTATTGTAAGGAAGTATTATAACTGTATGGTAACTATTTACTTCAATTAAAGAATGCTGCTATAGTATGCTTAGTAACCGGTAGTTAAAAATGTTGTTTTAGTATGTTTAGTAACAAGTACTTAAAGAACTGCTTGTAACAGTTAAATAAATAGCCGAATACTTATATTTATAGATGTACTCTTACTGAGGGAGGACACATTCAAATGGATTAGGCCATATACTATGCCAGAATCAAGCAGGTAGGCTACATACAATGGTGATTCGGGGGGGGGGGGGGGGCAAAAGTGGCAAGGCCTCTCCAGAATTTTGGCTGGTTTCCTCAGTTGCCTCCGCTTTTATAAGCTTCAAAAATTTATGAAACTTAACAGTCTCTGATTTTCATAAGATTTGATCTTCAGCACTTTTACCTCTGCATTTTCTTTTTCATTTAGCTTTTTAAGGACAAAATACAGAGAACTTTCTAAAAGAAAAACAAACAAAATAAAACAAACAGATAGATAGAAACAGTCATTTGATTCTGTTTTGAAATTGACCTCTCTTGTATTCCAACAGCTTGAGAGCGGAAAAGAGGGCAAGAGTAGATTAGAACTCCACCACATTATTTAGCTGTCCCTTCCCAGTAAGGGCAACATATCACACATGGTCAGTTTATAACTGGGATTTCCGGGCCCGGCCATAGAGCTCCACTACTATGAATGAAAAGTTATTCCGTTTAATTTATACTCAAACCTACGATAATGGTGTAGAATGAAAATGAAGACGCTGTTTGAGTATGCCTCCATCCTCCTCAGAAAAATCTCAGCCCCTAAGTGATCCACCCACTTTCAGGAATCCAAAATCGCCACTGGCCACATACTTTATCGGTACCGAATATTTATCTGTCACGAAACTTATACAGCAACATATATTTATAATTATTCTCTTTTATTATTACTCATTGTTATTAATCTCCTATTGTGTCTAATAAAATCTACGGTAAGAATGAATTTTCTATCTCTCACATAATCTTTATTAGAGTATTTTATAATTATTCTGTTTTATTATTAGTTTTGTTGTTAATATCTTAGACGATAGAGCTCACTACTTAGTTGTAATTGTTCTAGCGAGATATTGTTCTAATCATAACACTATGTCGATTTGCCCTGTGACGTACGTATGTATTGTTTGCCGATTAATTAAAACGCTTGCGACCTTACCGTAAGACTCGTGTTCAAGTCTCACCTGGGCCGATTTGTCTGGGTTGTGACTTCTTGATGTTATCGGCTTTGACAGACGATTCCAGGGTGCGACACCGTTGGGAAGCGCCTGAAAACCAAGCCCGGTTTTGACGCAAACCTTGTGCGTGAAACTGGGAAGAGGGAAATGTTTGAAAAGCCGTCTCTGGTTGGACTAGACTGTAGTCACAATTCATTGTGACCGAGGATTAGACTTTACTGGCTTTATTTAAGTTGTTCATCAGTCCAGATTATGTGTTTACTCACCGATTCTGTTGCTACAGTTTGCTTGGCATAGACGCCGCAAGTTAATTCTGTGGGTGTTAAAGAAACAAAAAAAAATTGCCTGGGCGGATTTCTGTAGCTTAGATTAGCTAGATACCCCAGCGGATAGGTATGCTCAAAAACGACCAAGAAGTCTTTTTTTTTTTTACTAATGTTCACGCAATACAAGGTCCAAGTGTCACTCGAAGTAGGTGGCTATTGTGTGAAGTTGTATCAGCGTAAGAAAGAACAAGATATCAGGATAGATAGACTGATAATTCTAGACTTGAAAAAATCAAGATTTTATTTGCGAATAAAATTCCAGATTTCAGCTCGAGATGTTAGAATTATAGACTTAAAATAGACATTAGAATGGACCGAAAACAGAAAACAAGAGCTGAACCTTTACTCGTGTTCATAAATAATGAGGAGTTTGAAGCGGACGGTCGGCAAAACTGTCTACTCTTGTTAGTGTTGAAAAAACACAGAAATGGAGCTGAACTAATGTCTGAAGAATAAATTAGCTAGATAGTCCAGCGGATGGTCATACTCGGAAACAAGCATCAAGCTATTATACTGATTGGTTCTTTTGTTATCATTGCTTTGCAAAATTTTACAAGGCAAGGAAGCAAAGATGAACTCGTCCGAATCACCCTAAATTTTCTTTATTCTTTGATTGATGAAACTGCAATATAGGTAATTATTAAATATTTATAAATTCATTTGATGCACATGTTATTGTGCAGTATTAACAAAAGAACCATTCTATTTTCATTTACAGTTATTCACTTGGCAATAAATACTAAAAAATAGGATGAAAAACATCATTTTTTAAAACACTCTGGTGGCCTAATAATTATGGCCGCTAATGCATATATATATATATATATATATATATATATAGTCATCCACAGACAGATCTGTTTCGTTGTATTACAGTTCATCAGTACGGTTATACTCCGATTGCTTTTAACCCAGGATTGAAAACCCGACTGAATTGACGTCAGTCGGCGATTCTACCTCTGGGCTATGGGTGCTCGGTAAAAGAAGGCAGACTTTTTAGTGTGTATATTATCATTATACACGTCCAATAGCCAGAGTGATCTAATTCATTACTGAATGAACGACAGCGAGTGAAAGTGAGAGAGATGACAGAATATTATGAGGAGTGAGAAAAGGACGAAAGATGGACGAACTTCAAGAAGAGAAAATATGGTGACTACATTTTTAAAGATTGTAGTTGGTAGAAAGGAAAGAAAGGGTAAAGAAGTTCCACGGGTGAGAAATGTAAAACAATAAACTGTTCCAATAAAAGTCGCGATTGCATCTAGTTACCTCAATAATAAAACGGTGAGACCTAGCTGCCAGTCGAGTATCACGCTCAAATTCATATAGTCGAGAAACTAGGAAAACAAACTCATCGGTTGCGATGGAAATATTTCTAGAAAAAACTGAGGAAAGCAATGTCACGTCGGTGATAAAGTGGATAAAGTCGAGATTCTAGGTTAAGATTGATTGCATTAAAGATCGTTCTTTGGATTTTATCAACATTTTTAATTCTTTTTTTTTTATCAAGCGGAAATGACACTAGTAAGTAGGGGGGTGAGAGAGGGAGTGAAAGTGAGAGAGATGACTGAATATAGAGCAGATTAGGTAAAGGAGGAAAGATGAACGGGATTCAAGAAGGCAGAAGATAGCAATCGATTTTGCATTTAAATTTTTGAAGAACGTAGTTACCAAGTGAACGGGAAGGATGTTCCACAGGTAGGAAGTGATTTTAAAGAAACTGTAAACAATTAGGCGGACGTTGGATATGGGAAGGGATAAGGAACAGACTGGGAAGATACAGTTAAAGGTTGAAAGAAGAGTAGAGGCGTGGGATAATGGATTGTCTTAGATGCCAACACCCGTAAAATTGCCAAAAAGGCGAACAAATGAAGTAAAAAGCAAGTTTTTAAAAAAAAAAAGAAAGAAGTATTTTAGCTTATTTAACGTTCTTTATATATTGTTCCCAGAATTCTAACCACCCGCGAAACCATCCATCAATTTATAATGGCATGTGTAAAATGATTCTACCGGCAGAAGCTTCCCAACAAAGAAGGTGCGGTACAGAATTTGAATTTTTTCTTTGTTTTTAATCAAAATATTTCTGCGAGGAATTATTTCATTGCAATGTGGGATTTCATCTTGAATTCCTGGGGAAACAAGAATCTAGTTATTAAAATTCAACGTATCATGTTTCCGAAAAACCTCTTGAAGTAAATTGAAAGCTATATCCCTAAACAATATTGATACGATATGAATCATACGCCCAGACAGACACATATATGTTTCTGCATGTGTGTGTGAGCGTCTAAATATTTTCAGATAGAGTATATCTGTAGAAGAGACAAAATTAAATATATATATATATATATATATTCATATATATAGTCATCCGCAAAGAGTCCTGTTTTGCCGTATCACAGCTCATCGGTACGGCTGAACATCCGATTGCTTCCAGCCCGGATTGAAACTAGACCATCAGTCGGCTATTTTACTTCTAAGATATGGGCGCTCTGTGGAGGAAGGCAGACTTTAACGAGTTATTTACACAATCTCCCCGCTACGGGTAAATAGTTAAAACCTCCAAACTGGGATCAAAACAATATGAAAGTAATAAAAAATCCACTTTTATAATGAAAATAGCAGTAATAGATTTTAATATTAAAAACATACCAAAGCTCCCAAGAAAATTAAATTCGGTATTAAATGACCCATAAGAAATTGATATGCTGTTAAACAAACCAACCAACCAAACCAGCTCATGATCTGTGCTTACATCCTCATCTTATGTACATATAAAAACTTTTTTATAACTCTCAGCATTGAGTGGCTCTGTGAGATTGTATTGGGTGAACATTTAATAAAAATGGTCAGAATTTGAACTACTAGCAGTAGTTTTTAATAAAAATAACAATTATTATTTGCCATCTGTATTGTAATAAAGACCGTTATATATATATATATATATATATATATATATATATATAAAGACCGTTATATATATATATATATATATATATATATATATATATATATAAGAAGGATTAAGGCAAACCTTAATCCGTGTAAAATTCTTTGTACAATAAAGACGGAAGCTGATGATGGTTCGCCTGAACTAGGCCGATACTTCCGATTTACCATGAAATAACGTGTCTGCCTTAATGTTTCTTCTATTTGTTCGGTATGTATTTATATACATATATATTTAGAGCTCTCTTAAAGGGTTATCCTACCAGTGTATGTACAGGATACTCCTTTGGATTCTTCTATACCCGCACTGCATGTTGATTATATATATATAGATATATGTCTTTTCTCTCCTCGTTCTATACTCACTCGGAGATATATATATATATATATATATATATATTATGGTACAAAACTTAATTATGGCGTTAAAGACGCTTTAAAGATTTTTTATTATGATCGGTCATACCAAATTTTATAACAAAAACACCAGTCGATTGGTTTCAATCGCCTCTCATTAGAACTGTAAACGAGGAAAAAATGAAAATCAAATCTGTTATGGGTGACAGGAATGAAAGGAAGGCGGAAAATGTTTGATTTTACTAAGGGTTATTACATCAGAAGATCCTAGAAACTTAGATGCTCAAGCAAACACTCCCTTTGTTTACAAAAAGAGGATCATCTAGACCTGATAAAAAGCGTTTCCAACACCTTCAGATGGAACAACGCGTGTGATTTGGCAAAAAAACAGTCCACAGTAAAATCCGCAGCACAACTCGGATTATTTATCAAATGATCCGCAATCAAAGACCCGTATGTATTTCGAATGGTATTACCAGGCAAAAAATTCTTATTGAGTATTTTAGCAGGCACATGTTGTTTAATCCTAACATCCAGAAACTGTATAGTTCTACCTATGTAGTCGACTCCACAACTACATTTAAAATGGTATATAAAAAATTAATATGGTAGGGGTGATGTATAACGTATTTACTCATAGATGGAAGGACAGGTCTAGTTTTAAACACAATAGGTACGTTATCTGCATAATAACACTCACGTGAACTTAATGAAATCGCTTGGCATAGGTTTCACTAACCCTACCCAAGCACGGTATTTGGAGATAAACTGGATATTTTCTAACTGCTGCAGGTTTAATTTTGTTAAACTCAGCAATAATCGAATAACCGACTGAACAATGTCCGTGGAAAAGCCATTGTTCACAAAGATACTACTTATACAATTAATTTAATCTTTCATGGTATCATCTGAACAAATAATTAGCGCCCTATGGGTCAAAGTCTTAATCAAATTAATCTTTTGTTGTGTAAGAAAAAAGAATCCTATCGAGTGTAAAGGCCCGTAAAGGTCAGTCAGTTAAGTGCCATACGTGAAACACGCCTCAGGCAATCATGTCTCGAAAGAGACATGACTGACTGGACAGAAGATTATCCCGCAGTAGGTTGCCATTGCTTTCTGTGGTAGACTGGTTGTCAGCCAAGGCTACAGAACCCAATCTGTCCTGTTATTTAACCCATAACTGAAAGTATAGATGGATTAATACCTTTCCCAGGGGTATTTCTGCGTAAGTGAATGCAATGAATTCAACTGGAATTCGAACTCGGACCCCGATTTCTCGTTCCGAACCGATATCCACTACACCACAACGCACATAAAACTGAAGCAATAAAAGGGGAAGGTGTTCTATGAATCAGAACATCTAAGAAGCAAAGAATAATTGACCTCCTTATTTACAGTAAATTTAAGGACAGAATGAACACCATTGTGTAGATAGAAGAATTGATCAACCTCCGATTCATTGTTGAAAACACAAAAAGTATAATCAACGTAACGGAAGTAAACTGTGCGCCTAAAAGAACCTAAATATATGCTACCCTCATGACGCCCACAGATGAATTAGCCAAAACTCGGCCCAAACGGGAACCCATCGCTACACTAACAATCTGACGATACATAATATTGTCAAAACTGAAATCGACAGACATGGTGGCAAATTTCATGATTTTGTCTTTTTATTGTCCTTCAAAAATTGAACTTGTTATTTTGGCCCATAGCCTAGATCTCAGCATTCCTCCTACCTCTTTTGATAGAAACAGATTTTTTTCGGAGTTTGAAGTATTTTATGCTCAACTCTCTAAACTTCATCGGCTCGGAACGACAAATCGGGTTAGCCGAGTTCGAATTTCATTTGAATTCCTCGCATTCACTTACAAATACCCTTGGAAAAGTTATTAATACGCCTCTTCCCTCCAGTTATGGGTTAAATAATAGGAGAGATTGGGTTCTTTAGCTTTGACTGGCAACCAGTCTACCGCAGAAAGCAATGGCAACCTACTGCGGGATAATCTTCTGCCCAGTCAGTCATGTCTCGAAAGAGACATGATCACCCAAAGCGTGTATCACATCCGGCACTTAACTGACTCTAAGCTTGAACCCTTGTCTATAGATAAATTCAGTGACTTTCAATCTAAATTAAATGACTCGGCTCATTTCTATGACGACACTCTTGTTTCTTCCTCTGAATCAAAATGGAAATGTGAACACCATCGGATCATTAAATTCCTTAAGAATAACCTCACTTTGGTTATTACGAAACCGGATAAGAGTTCTGGTGTTATCCTTACAGACCGACAGGATTATATTAATAAAATGTTAACTATACTTAATGATCCTTCCAAGTTTCAACGTCTTGGTTCCGTTAACACACATGATTATACTCTGACCTCTGAAATCCGATTTCAGAAAAGTACCTGTCAAATGGGTAAAAAGTGGTGTTCTTTCCTCTGAAATGTCTGAGAAATTAATTCGTCCCTGTCTTTATGTGTAATATAGCAATCTGGCCCCACCCGAGGAAGGTTGATGCAATCGATGGTGTTTCCCGTCGGTGAAGGGGTCGGCGAACGACAAGACAGGTGTTTGAGAAATACATCCTGTCGGGGCCTGGAGCGGATGTCGCAGGGTTATGAGTCGGGCTCGTTTGACCTTATTTCCGACAGCGGCGGAAATGACTACGGAGGCAAACAGAACATTCTCTTGGAATTACGTGGGCGTTGCGTGGGCGAGGCAAAACCGGAAGGAAAAGTCCCGGTTCTAGAAGACTATAAAAAGACCTCGACACACAGATTCGCCAGCAGAGAACGGCCAGTGGAAGCAGAGAGACACCACCGGCAAGACTACACTCCCGTCGACCCATTCCTATGTGCGCTCTCACTCTTCCATTCTCTGTTCCACACGGGTTCGTCGTCAGGAATAAAAATATAACCTTATATTTTTATATATGCGTGTTCTCGTTGTTTGTCGTCGTACGGCGATATATAACATATGGATTACCTAAGATTCACAAGGAGAGTGTCCCGTTGAGACCAATTCTCTCTATGATTGGATCTTCCAAACATAAAGTCACAACGAGGCTGACTATAATGTTGCAACCAGTTTTGCAGCATTATAGTTCACTAGCAGTATAGCCCGGGGTTGCTCGGGTGTAATGAAAGCTTTAAAACTAATCCATGATCCAGGAGCTCAGACTCTTTGGACGTTGACACGAAAGACTAAAAAGCAATAGTTGTTTCCAGTTAAAGCAAAACCGTAGACTGAAAGAAAAATGAATGGATGTAAGTCAAATTTTGATTTCCTGTATCGATATCAAATAAGTTTTCTTCGTCGTAAACTAAATTTTGAAGGCTAAATAAGTCCTCTGAGTAAATGGTATCATGGCTGAGACCAAGAACTACAATTACACCTACATAGAGCCACACCCGAAGCAAAAACTAAAATAAAAGGGCTGTAAAAATACAGACATACAGGAAGATAAACAGACACACACACAAACATCTTGCCTTTTATATATATATATATATATATATATATATATATATATATTATCGATTTTCTGCACTATTGTAAGAACTGCAACCTTGAAACTTCTGAATATCGTTTCTTATGTCTTTGTCTAAGAGTGTATCAAATTTGTTTAAAATTGGACCAATCTTTCTATAACCCGATTTTTTCGATTATCAATTTTCGATATTTATCGGGGGTAGCTCGACGCAAATACTAGCTAAGAACACTTGCAGACGCTTTTAGTACAACTGTGTAAATTTTGAAGAAAATCGGTTCAGCATTTTCGGAGTCTATAGGTAACGGACACACACACACAGACACACACATACACACAAAGTTCCATTGATAAATATGTTTAGATAGATTTTGTATTAAAGATTCATTTTTTTCTCAATTTTTTCTGAATTGGTGATGCCACCGATTGATTTATGTGTTCTTTTGACATTTGCAGCCTCTTTACGTGTGTTTCTTTTGTCAAATATAGATATTGAGCTCAAACAATACATCTGTCTGAAATTCACTTCCGGACAAAATTTAAAATTTCTCTCTCTTAGACGTTTCCATTGGCTCTTTCCTCTCTATATTTTCTTACTTATTTTCCTCTTCACTTTCTACTTCTTCTGTATCTTTTCCTTTCCTCTTTTTTTCCTTTTCTTGATTTCTCATCTTATTTTCTTATCTTTTTCCCTCTTCCTTTCTCCCATTTTTAATGTTTTTACCTCGTCAGAAAAAAAATCCCCCAAAAATGGAAGTAGTGTTTTTAATTTTTTTTTAAATAAAAGTTTTATTACCATTATTGCTAACTACCTGATGAGACATTCTTCTTTCATTGTCAAAACAGAATGTACAATTTTGTAGTAGTTTCTAATTTGCGTAATGTGCTAACGTAATAACTAACAATAATAATAATGATAATATATATATACTTTCCTCCTGTTTCGCTCAGTGATTTGGATCATTTTGTTTTTGTTTTTTTCTTTATGTCTTAATTTAAGATACATAACAGTAGATATATCAATATATATGTTGGCGTCATTTTAGATGGCAAATCGATATAAATATTCTGCCGTCATTTTTGACGGCACGGGCCCAGTCGTTTTTGCTTTTATCTTAATTTTTATTTGGTTTACATTTACTGTCATGATTGACTGCTGATCTTGTTGGCGGAAAGAGATCCATTTATGGAATTTATAACGTGTAAACAGATAAAATTTAAGAGAAGAAGAAGTGAAAAAAAAGAAAAATGGAAGATATAATGGAAATGGAAAACTGCTTGTAAAAAAAACGCGTCTTACAAAAGAAAAATGGAAAAAAGAAGATTAATATAAGTACTTACATTGATGAGAATATATTTTTTTCATAACTGAATATGTACGTAATTTTCGTAGATAAATTAATTTATCTGCACGTATTTCCAAAGTCCATCGATCCAATTCACTTATATATGTAAATATAAAATATGTTTCTTTATTTTCTTTTTTTTTTAATCATCTCACCCCAAGCAAAGCAGTAATACCAGGGGTACGCCGAAGGTTACGGGAAGTAAAGATAAAAGAGAAGGCTGAGATGAATGAGGAAAAGACAAAAGATGAACGTCGTTCAAGAAGACAGAAGATGGCTATTGAAGTTACATTTAAATTTCAAGGGAAGTTGGTTCCTCAATCGCAAATTTTTTTTTTAATCATTTCACCCCGAGCAAGGCGGAAACGCCACTGATGTGCAGGGGGCTACATAAATGTAAAAAGATTAATTAGAAAAGAGTGAGGAGTACAAACTAGTTAGAAAGGGACAATAGAAAGCTGAGAAAGCAGGTGCGATGACAGATACATAGGTGGGGAGAAAGGGAAGGTTATACAGGGGAGGGAGAGAGCTAGAGGCCAGTGGTTAGTAGATGAGTATTGACTTTGCATTTAAATTTCTGGGGGTTGTAGCCGTCAGGAAAGCAAGAATACGGGAGTGAGTTCCACAGGCGGGAAGTGCGAGAGAGGAAGCTGCAGGAGTAGAATTGTCGTCTGCATTTGGCTAACCTGACTGTGAATGGGTGGGACCCAGTTGCCAGTCTGGTTGCACGGGTAAACACCTGTTGAGGAGGCATCAGTGACTTAAGCTCATCCGAGAACAGAATGTATACTTATCAGCAAGAGAGAAATAACCTAGTTACGAATTGGAGCTGTTAAAATCAAACAAGTACAGAAGTTTATAAATATATAAGGAGTGTTTTAACAGAGAATTAAGAAAATGCAACACCGAAATCCGAAGTCGAATTGGAATGATGGTATTCCAAAGGATGGTATTCTAAAACACGAAGAAACAGGAAATTACGATGAAAACAAACAAAATTCTTCCTTAATTGCTACGTATGGCAGTGAATGCTAGGCAATTTCTTCACCGGTGAAGAAACAATATAAGGTTCTACAGAACGATGCTGAGAATAACATAAAGAGGTGCGTTAGTAGCGAAGAAAACTGTTGGGAAGTCACCCCTTTTCACACACTCTATGGACTCTTCCATGGTATACAAATAATCCTTCCTACACAGAATTGGTTGTTGTTGGTGTTGTTGTTGTTGTTAGAGATGGTGTTTGTCAGAGCGGTTGAACCGCCACTCGTTGGTCAGCAAGACTTCTTGTATATATTTGACTCTTACTAACAAGTATTCCTTAATCTACTAACCGCGGACAGGTTGTATATCTTTTATTCAATATACTTACCTTTTTCCTCTCATATCTGTTTTGTTATTTTTATATTGTGTGGTTTTCTAAACAATAATCCACAACAATTTGGCGACGAAGATTCAAAGAAGTTCAGGCGAAGGAAAAAATATGTTCTCAAAGCAGTCGCCAAACAACAATTTGGCGACGAAGGATTCGTATAAGTTCACGCGGAGGAAAATACGTGTTTCACGTCAGTCGCCAAACAACGAAGGATTCTAACAACTGCACACAGAGGAAAAAAAAGACGTTGTCACATCAGTCGTAAAAAGCAAATTGGCGACAAAAAAGAACGAACTTACGCATAACACCAAGGAAAAAACACTTAGCGTCGAAGACCTCGAAAATCACACAAGAGAAGTCAACAACATCAAACTGGCGAAACAGATTCGTGCACAAGTCACACAACAAAATTGTGACGATTTTTTCTCCCAACTGAATCACTTTAACAAAGTGTGCTATAAACTGACTCAAACAAGTCGACCACAGACAAGTTGTTGACACTAATATCGAAAAGAAAAATGGAAGATTTTCAAAAGGAAATACTCAAAATTATAAAGAGAACTGAAGAAAAACAATATCAATTAGAAATAAAACAGATCGAAATGCAAAAGGCTAACGAAAAAAGACAAACAGAAATGCAAAAGAGACAAATAGAGATGCAAAAGCAAATTGAAGAAAGACAAATCGAAATGCAAAAGACAAACGAGTAAAGACAAACACAACTGCAAAAACTGTTATTGAAATTAACAAGCACAGCCATGGATAAGAACACGGGGAAAGGGGAGACATTTTCACAAGATGCTGTGTGGAACGCGATTGAAATTTTTAAATACTCATTAGAGGAAGATACAAATTTCGGAGAGTATTACAAGGATATTTTTAATATCGACTGTCAGCACTGAAACGAGAAGAAAAAATTAAGACTTCTACTCCAGAAATTAGGCACAAACGAACACACTAAGTTCGTAACATTTTTTCTCCCTAAAAAAAACGAATGATCTAACGTTCGATGAAGGCAGTAACAGGCCTTACAGAGCTATTTAGCCCCAAAATCTTGTTGTTCCATAAAAGGTGGAAATGCTTTAATCTCAGAAAAGACGAAAACGGGGACTATTCTACTTTTGCAGTTATTGTCAATAAACATTGTGACGATTTTAAATTGTCGGAACTTATCCCAGACAATTTCAAGTGTCTCATATTTGTCCAAGGACTAGTTGCTGCTAAATACAGCAAAATGAGAAAACGCATGCTAACCAAACTGCAAAACGAGCCAGGTCTAACAAAAACTGTCAGAAGATTGCCAGAAATGCCTCAGCATAAAGAAAGATAGCAAGGATATTGAAGCCTCAGTAGTAGCGTACATTCGAAAGAAAAAAAAATTATGTTTTTTACCCACCCCACAGACAAAAGAAAATTATAATGCCAAAGAGAAAAATACAGCATGACGGTTGACAAGAATCCAGTAAAAAACAAGCCTCCCCCTTCTGCATGTTACAGATGTGGTGGATGCATTGGTTTAAGGATTGTCTTTTTAAATACAAAAATTGCCGAGAATGTGGTAAGATGAGCCACACAGCTATGGTATGCAGAAATAAAAATCAACCTAGTAGGGTAAGGTCTACTAGAGTGGAGGATGAAAATAAAGAAACTATCAGAAAATACGTTGAAATGGGAATTCCGAATAAAATAATAAATTGCATCTGGATTCGGAATCTGATTTGACGATTATAAACTTACAAACATGGCGGAAGTTAAATAGATCGACTATGCTACACACTAAAAAATTGCTAAATCCGTAACGGGGAAAAAGATAAATTTCGAAGGCGAAATTATAGTGAACGTAAAATTTCAAGGAGAAATAAAAAAAATTAAAAATCTATGTGATGAGAAATTCAGACAACCTAGTAGGAACGAACTGGATGCAGAAATTCAATGCATTGGATTTACCTATTAGTTCGTTTTGTAAAAGAATAGACTGTGAGTTTTCGGAAGCCACAAAACTAAGGAAATTATAAATAAATTGACATCAGATTTAACCTTAACACATTTCAACCCTAGGCTGAAGATTATTGTAGCAAGTGATGCAAGCTCACACGTTGTGGGAGCATGCATTTTACATAAAATGCAGGATGGTACTACAAAACCGGTAGGCCACGCATCGAGAGCATTACTACCGGCCGAGAAAAACTATTCGCAAATAGAAAAAGGACCTTTGGGAATTATTTTCACCGTAACTCGATTTCATAGATATATATACGGTAGAGAATTTACACTACAAACGGACCATAAGCCGCTTCTTACCATATTTGGATCCAAGAAAAGTCTACCTGTATATACCGCGAATAGACTCCTGAGGTTGGGCACAATACTAATAATCTACAATTTTAAACTAGAATATTTACCATCGAAAAAAATAGGGCACGCAGATGGACTATCGAGGCTGATTTCTAAGGTAAGTGAACCCTTGGAAGACTCAGTGATAGCAGCGCTGAGAGCTGAGGATGAAATCAGCAAAGTACTAAGTAACACGGTTAAAGAACTGCCGGTTACATTGCTAGAGATAAGAAGAAATGCAGAAGCGGATGAAATTATTAACACAACAAAGAAATAAATTGAAGACAGAGACGCAAAATTGGCAGATAGTTTCTCAATTTATGACAATGTAATGAAAGGGTCGGGATACCAAAGTCATTTCAAAGGAGAATCTTAAAAGACTTTCATGTTGGACATCCCAGGAAAAATCGCATGAAAGCACTAATGAGAAGCTTTGTGTACTGGCCAAAAATGGATGAGGATATCGCACAAATGGTGGAAAAGTGTTAGAGCAGTGCGGCGGCGGCAGCAAAACCGCCACCGATTATGCAAAAACCTTGGCCAAAGGCGGACAAACCGTGGTCAAGAATACACGCAGACTACACAGGGCCTATAAATGGCTACTATTATTTTACAGTAGTAGACAGCTTTAGTAAAGTTTTTAGAGTTTTTAGATATAAACACCCAACAACCGACAATACTATAAGCTGTTTGCATGAACTATTTGCGGGGATTGGCGTTGTTGACGTTTTAATTACAGATAATGGTACACAATTTACATCAGATGATTTTAAAGCTTTTTGTGAAATGTATCTAATAAGACATATAAAAACAGCTCCATATCACCCAGGATCAAATGGGCTTGCCGAAAGATTTGTAAGGAGTTAAAAGAAGCAATAAACACACCATCAGAAAAAGCATTACAGTAATTCCTACAAGTATACCGTATTATGCCAGACCAGAACACACCATCAGGACTGTCACCGGCCGAGGTGATGCTCGTGCAAAAAATCCGATCGGTTTTCAAGAAATTACTACCAGGCAAAAGCAATAATCGGAATACACCTACAATAGTTCAATCCCGGCGAAAAAGTATATTTCCAATTTTTTAATAACAATATGGCGTATTGGGAGCCAGGAATAATTATAAGCAGAATTGGAAGCGTAATGGGAAAACATTCACGCATAGAAGACACGTGAATCAAATCCGAAAAAGAAGATGTGAAGAGCCAAGCTCCTCACCTTTAGAATGTGAAGATTCTATGGAGGAAATCTTCGAAGAAACCAAAAGCTAACACGAAATCAGAAGAACCAACAGGAAGCGGAAGTTCACAGAGCCTTTCATTATAGATCCAAAACGAAAACAATATTAACCCTTCTTAAAAAGAAGCCAGGGAGGGGGTTGTTGGGGAGTCACTCCTTTTTACACACTCTATGGACTCTTCCATAGTATACAAATAATCCTTTCTACACAGAACGGGTTGTTATTGTTGTTAGAGTTGGTGTTTGTAAGAACAGTTGACCTGCGGCTCGTTGGTCCACAAGAATACCCGGACTTACTTCTTGTATCTATTTGACTCCAACTAACTAGTATTCCTAAATCTACTAACCGTGTACAGGTTGTATATCTTTTATTCAATATACTTACCTTTTTCTCTCATATATGTTTTTGTTATTTTTATATTGTGTGGTTTTCTAAACAAGAATCCACAACAAAAACTTACGGAAAATGAGAACAAAAACAACACTTAAACTCAGAAAGAAGCAGTCGACATTCATTTGGGACACATAATAAGGAAGGTGGGCTCGGAAAATTTGACACTCATAAGACAAGAAGCAAACGGGGTGCAGGGAAGTTACGAGTCACATGCCTGATGGGCTTACATGAATGGATGATGGAAAGGGGCGAGAGTTATCACAAAAAGGGAAACGTTACGAAGAGCTACAAGGGATAAGAAGTTGTGAAGAGCCTTGATCGCCTGTCTTGAGGGGACATGGCATATACGAGAAGCTCTGTTAAAAAATGTAATTCTTTCTCTAAAAGGGACAAATGTTTCACCTCCTATATATGCAAATTCCAGTGATATTGCCTGTAAGATTTTTGCGATCATCTTCTGTCGTAAACCGTTTTTATTTTCCCCTCCAATGTGAGAAGACTCCCAGGCCTGAAAAGCATAACGGCCTTACTCCGAAATTGTTCGATTTCCGGTTCTACTTTCCTTTAGATGAACACAATCTCCGTTCTTTCTTTCTTTCTTTCTTTCTTTCTGTTTTTTGGGGGGTTTTTTACAACATTCTTGACACGCCCTAAAGGAGACGTTTCCGACTTACGCTGATTTTTTCCTCTTATTTTACTCAAAATAATTCATTCGCTATTTCATTTTTTTTTCTTTACTAGAGGTATTTGATTTCCATCAAATCTTCCATTGTTCCCTTCCCTCTCCCATCTTCCATTTTTAAACTGTGTCCGTTCATACACGTTCTAAATTCCACAAATGGATCTCCTTCCCGCAAATAAGATCAGCAGTCAGTCATGACAGCTTTGTAGTCGACCGACACATTCGTCGCCATTTTTAAATGCTGCTATAAATTGTTGGCAATGGCGACCGCTGTGAGAGGAGTACTCAAAGAAAGCTTCATTTTTTTAACGCTATTATTAATCAATATACTTCAAATGTAACTCTTTTTTTCACGAGAGTGAAATGTCATCTGAACGTTCTACCACCCCGTCAAAAAAACATCAGAGTTGTCACACGTTAATTCTACACAAAGCATTCAAAGAAAACGTGGTTAATCGAATCTAAGCCGACCTGTCCGCTTCATAATTCTTTTTTTTTCCGACATTGCAGTGATTGGTGAAAGCAGTGTGTTATTTAACGATGCATTTAGATGGATTTGAAACTTCTTTTCCTAACGTACAGAAATCTCCTAAGTGGACAAAATTGTTCAATAATTCTTTGGCCATTTAGAGTCGAATGCATAATTTGAATCGCATTACGCATCTGTAGCCTCTTACAAAAAAAAATATATATATATATAAAAATAAACGCTATTTTTTAATGTTCTCGGTGGGTAGAAAATCACATCTCACAAAAGAAAAATGGAAAAAAGAAAATTAATATAAGTACTAACCGAAATATGAATATTTTGTCACATAAATGAATATATACATAATTTTCTTGCATATATAAATTCATTTATTGCGTGCATGAATTCTAAAGATCAGAGCTCTAATTAACTTATTTGCTTAAATATGAAACATATATCTTTCTTTTTTTTTATCATCTCACCCCAAGCTAGGCGGTAATGCTATCAGTACGCAGCGGATTACAGGGAGTGAAAGTAAGAGAAAAGACTGTGTCTAGGGAGGATTGAGGAAAGAACAAATGATGAATGGGATTTAAGAAAACAGGTAGATTATGACAACTGACATTGCGTTTAAAACTGAAGATTACAGTTATCAGGGAAGCAAGGAAACGGAAAAGACTTTCATGGGCCTGGATGCCACTAGTACGCAGGGGGCTAAAGGGAGTGAAAGTGAGAGAAAAGACAGAGTATAGGTGGTATTGAGGAAAGGATAAGAGATGAATGGGATTCAAGATAGAAGATTGCAACTAACGTTACATTTAAATTTTTGGAGATTATATCTATCAGGGATACAAGTAAACGGAAGAGAGTTCTACAAGTGGGAAGTGCGAGAAAAGAAACTGTTGGAGTAGAAGTGGCAGTTGATTGGCGCTAAATATTATCACAACGCAACACAAAATTTTTATATAATTTTTTCTTGTACGCCAATTTTAATGAGATAAGCAAAGTGCGATGGGTAAATTATCGCCATTTTATATATTTTTTCATTTTGTTTTGATTTGATTTTGCTAAATGTACAGTATAGTAGGGTCAGTTTGGCACCGTCTGTGAGAAAAAGAACGTTATTTCGAAAAAGTTTGGCTTCTACTCCATCAGCTTCTTTTCTCGCACTTCCCGCCTGTAGAATTCCCTTCCGCATACTTGCTTTCCCGACAGCTATAATCTCCAAGAATTTAATGTAAAATCAATAGTCATCTCCTGTCTCACTAACTTACATCTCTCTCTCTCTCTCTCTCTCTCTCTCTCTCTCTCTCTCTCTCTCTCCCTCTCATGCTTTTTTCTCCGTCCACCCTACTCTTATCAGTATTCTCTTACTTCTCATACTCTCTTCCTGGCACCACCTGCAACCTGTCACTCTTTCTCAAAACATTCCTCCTATGTAAACCCCTGCACAACAGTGGCAGTAAAATGCCTTGCTTGGGGCCACACGAATATAAAAAAAAAAGCTATGGCAGTAAAAGTTTGGAGTCTAAATGCCAATCTAGTATCACACTTAGATTAATTTAGTCGAGCACAAGCAAAAAGCCTTGCCTGTTATTCTTGCATAAAAGAATGCATTTCTTAAACTAGCCAAATACGGTCAGTTAAAACTAAGTCTCAATAAAAATGGATTGAATGATGTACAAGAACAACAGAGATGAGTTGGCAGATGGAGAAGAAGAATTTAGGAAAAAATGAATACATGTCTTTATAAAAACAAAAATCGAATAGGGCAATACAATTCTCATTAAACCAATCTATATTAACTTTGTACACTGGGGAATGTTTTCACAAATGACCTTAGTTCGATGAGAAATCATTTAAATATAAATTTCTTTAGCAAAACATCTTGTAGATAAAATTCTCATTCTGAAAAGCATCTCATTGTAAAATAAGGTAATTATAGCGCTCTTTATAAAGTATTTTAAACCAGCTCTTGATATCTTTTGCTTCTCAAAAAGCTGGAATTTGTTTGCGGTGTTCTGAAGTCAGCACAAAATGGAATTACTACTACTCCCAATCAACACCGCTTAGAATTACTACTAATTCGATCCAACACCCCTTAGAATTACTAATACTTCCATCCAGCCACAGCTTCGAATTACTTCTTCTATACAATACAAATTAGAACATAAACATATCAAAATATACGAACAACAAACCCTTGAAGATGGCTAATGAATTTACCAAAAGCGCCTAGGACAATAAATATCGTGATTATTCACTTGGCAATAAATACTAAAAATAGTATAAAATACATAATTTTTTTCTAAAATCTTGGATGGCCTAATAATTATATATATATATATATATATATATATATATATATACCTGAGTGCATGGGGATGAGTAGAGAGAGAGAGCGTAAACTGACAGAGGAATAAACGATCATTGGTGGCTAGCGGTGCCACCTCTCAGTGATCCAGATCATCTATATATATATATATATATATATATCAACAAAAATATTTATACAGATGACATAAAATTTTGTCATTACTATTACTCTCATTCTATTGTCAGCCATTTCCCCATTTTCCTCAAATAGGTTACTCACTGCTTCTCTGTACCTCCTTGGTTTCAATTTGTCATGTGCGTCAAATTTTCCAAGTAGCTTTTTCTCATATATATATATATATATATATATATATATATATATATATATATTTATAAGGCATCAAAATAAAGTTTAAAATCCCCCCTGTCCTAACACTTTTGCACACTACCGGTGGTATGCAAAGGTATTAGGACAGGAGTGATTTTCCTAAAAACCTCTCTGAAATTCAAATAGAGGGCGAAAGCCAAACCTTTGTAAGAATTATCTAACTAAAATGGAAGAGAAAGGAAGGCTTCGGAATTTGAATTGGAACCCACAAAGCCCTGATCTCAATCCTATTGAACATCTATGGAATATTTGGGAACAAATACAAGCTGCTTGTCAGAAGATACCATTAGATACATTGAATAAGATTGTGATGTCAATACCTGACAGAATGAAAACTGTGATCAAAGCAAAAGGCTATTATACTAAATATTAAATTTGTTTTGTAACGAATATTTGTTCCTGTTAAAGCATTTGTTGAGTAAAGCTCTCTCTCTCTCTCTCTCTCTCTCTCTCTCTCTCTCTCTCTCTATCTCTATCTCTCTCTCTCTCTCTCTCTCTCTCTCATCCGATTTCAACTAACCTAAGATGGCGGATAACACCAGTAAATTCTCTGGGAAAATTAAAGAACAGAATCCTAGTTCGGTATTTCTGATCAACTTTTTCAGTGTCTTACCTAACTGGTATGTTGATTTCTGCTTTTTGTTTTAATTTTTTTTTTTTTTAATTTTTGTCTGTTTAATTTTTGCATTTAATTTGTCTGAATTTTTTAACAGGGGTAGTATTCTGCTATTGTAAATAATTTTTGCGTTTAAATCTCGTTTCGATTTATACTAAGTTAAAACTTTTTTTTTATTGGAGTAGATAGTACCCACCATCACCGGGTTTTACAATCTACCCCCTTCTTTTGAACAGGAGTAGAGGTGATCGCCTTGTTTCTTGTTTAGGAAGGGGTTTCCGGTACATTTTCCTTCGACTTCGGTCGTGGTTTCCAATCTTCTCACTTTCTTTTTTGTTTATTTTTTTCAAATGGAGTAGATAGACTGAACTATCGCCCGGTTCACACTCCACCCACATCTATCGAACAGGTGTAGAGGCTCATCATTTGTTCCCTGTTTAGGATGTGGTTTCCGGTTTTCTCTTTGCCAATCTTTTCACTTTCTTTTTTGCTTTTATTTTATTATTTTTTTTTTCAATTGGAGTAGATAGACTGAACTATCGCCCGGTTTACATTTCACCCACGTCTATTGAACAGGTGTAGACGCTCATCCCTTGTTCCCTGATTAGGATGTGGTTTCCGGCTTTCTCTTTTCCAATCTATTCACTCTTACGTAGCCCCCTGCACACCAGTGGCCTTACCGCCTTGCTTGGGGTGATGTGATTAAAAAAAAATCAAATCAAATTACTTTAATTAAAATGTTTATTTTCTGTCAATATGCCTCATAAAAGATAAAATAGTTCTTGTCCTAATACTTTTGTACAGAATTTATATTTATATATATATATATATATATATATATATATATATATGCTGTTTTAAAAACTTTAGACGCTGGCTCCTCACACTAAAACAAGGATACAATTCTTACGGTAGATGGCGCTGTGTTGCCATGTAAACTAGGTAACATTTGTCATTCGCATACATTTGTGGCTACTCTGTCTTTAAGGTCCAAAGTGTGCAGTAGTGAGTTAACTGAGTGAGTTATTCCGTTTAGCAATGGCTGGATATTCGTACCATGTGCTGGCAGATATTTTTACATCCGGCCGTGCGAATGATAATGGGCATGAGGTTGCACGGCTGGATTAGATTACATTTTCAGACCGAAGGCAGCCGAGTCATCCAAACTTTGCTACTGTTTATCGTCAGGATCCGTGGCTCCACAAACTACGGTTCAAAGAAGACCGTGATCCGCTTGTACGATTGACCATGAAGGACACATTCTACGGGCTGTCTGTGACGATCCAGGATGTACGACATGAGTTTTTTCTTTGTTTTGGTGTGAGGGCCCGGCCTCAACGTTTTTAAAAGTAGTACTTCATGTCATTTCCATCCGGGGCGAATTTCATCATAGTGTTGTTTTTCTCACAGACGGTGCCCAACTGACCCTACTATACTGTACATTTAGCAAAATCAAATTTAAACAAAGCGAAAAAAATATATAAAATGGCGATAATTTACCCATCGCACTTTGCATATGGCTCATTGAAATTAACGGACAAGAAAAAATTATATAAACATTTTGTGTTGCGCTGTGATAATATTTAGCGACAAGATTGATGTTTTGTTTTTTGTTTCATCGGAAGTTTTACTGATAAAAAGTATTTTGGCATGCAGATTTGTTATTGTAAAGTGCTGGATATCGGGATTGAAACAGAGCGTTGATAGTTTTAGTACAAAGAATTTGTGGCATCAACTGAGCAGGTTCATGCCTACTTCCAAATTTCGTAAGAACATCGTGATGACGACTTCATTCATCGGTGCTGGGTTTCCTCCGATAAATGAAGACATCATAACGGTGTTCTCAGAAAACATCGAAGTCGGTATGAATCTACTCGGTTAAAAGTTTTTTGCACTTAAACTATTAAAATTTGTTATTAATAATAGATATACATTTTCGTATACCGTATGTTACAACTCTGAGTTTCATTCGCGCAGCAATCTTCAAGAAACTCAGAGCTGCACTATAGACTGAAGAAAAAAGTGGAAATTTATTATTAACTTGGGTTCTTTTTAAAAGCAGTTCATGACAAAATGAGATAATAATATTATCAGTTGTATTTTTAATTACGCATATTTTTTTTTTATAAGCGTTTCACCCCGAGCAAGGCATGTCACTGCCACTACTGTGCAGGGGGCTACATAGAGTGGAGAAAGGCTGATTAAATATAGGAAATGACAGAGGGTGGGTGATAGGCGGGTAAGGATACCGAGAATGAGGGTTGGGTAGATGAGAGTGTTCTGAGAATAGTTGGGAGTTAGTGTGATAGGAGGTGTCTATTGACCCTACATTTAAACACCTGGAGATTGTAACTGTCGGGAAAGCAGACTTGTGGAAGGGAGTTCCACAGGCGGGAAGCGCGAGAAAAGAAGCTGTTGGAGTAGAATTTACGGTTACATCTTATTTGTTTAACTGTAAAAGGGTGGGACCTAGTTGCTAATCTAGTATCTCGTGTAAATTCGTGCTTAGGCGGCACCAGTGATCTAAGCTCATCGGAGCAGAAGCCATGAAAGTACTTGTAGAAGAGGCACAGGGAAGCCACATCACGCCGGTGAGAGAGCGGCTGCAGCCGGTCTGCCAAGTCAGTATCAACCACGTTACAGATCCTCCTTTGTATTTTGTCAAGAAGCCCAAGGAGAGCAGCAGGGGCACCCGACCAGATATGGCAGCAATATTCAATACACGGGCGGATGGTAGATTTGTATATGTGCAGAATAGATTCAGGTGGGAAAAATTTCCGGGCCCTGCACAGGGAGCCGACTTTCATAGCAGCAGATTTGGCAATGGATTCAATATAGTCATTCCATTTGAGGTCCGCCGAGAGTGTAAGGCCAAGGAGGCGTAGTATTTTACTCTCTGGGAGGCTAGCCTGTCCCATGCTAATGGGAGGTAGATGCGATTTTAATTTTTATTTTTTTTATAGTTATTGTAATAGTCATTATTACTTGTATTAAACAATATTACTTGGATCGAACGCACTAATTAATTCATAAATGGAAACCTTTTCAGAATTTCAGAATTTGTGAAAATAATGCATTCTCTGATTCCCAGAATAATAGAATAACAGATAAAAACGACAAAACGTTCAGCATATTAAAATTATTGATATAATATCCTAGAAATACAATTAATGAAATTCAACCGAAAACTCGATCATAGACATTAAATTATCAAACAACAGACATTCAAAACTAACAAAAAATCAACAATACCAAAATAACACTGGCTTATCATTTTTCCAGGATTATAATCTAGATTTAATTTGAAATTTCTCTTTAATGCAAACATTGCCCTGCAGAATAATGTTTACTTTTATGTACAATGGAAATGCAAACTGATATCGCACTAAAGGCTTTTCTATTCAAGTAATAGTAGCCTTACGGTTACAATTTATACCAATTTTCGTAATTACCATATTATAATTTTCAAAGGTGAAGGTCATTCAAAAACAAACAACAAGCGTACGTTTACGGAGATTCATATTTTTTGCAATAACATAAATCATGGGTGACATTTGTTTTGTTTTTTCATCTTTTTTCTAGATAATTTTTTTCAAAATAATTATATATTTCATTATAAACAGTAGCGGCCATAATATAAGGAACGGAAACAACAAAGACATAAATATGTGTATAACTTAAAAAGTAATGCATCATTAGCAATGAAATTTTCACCGAATAGAGATTAGGGTGTAATGCATAAATACTATACAAAGTTACAAAAATTTACATCATAGTTTT
This sequence comes from Ascarosepion bandense, assembly GCA_037127315.1. Classification (NCBI taxonomy): domain Eukaryota; kingdom Metazoa; phylum Mollusca; class Cephalopoda; order Sepiida; family Sepiidae; genus Ascarosepion; species Ascarosepion bandense. The sequence continues at coordinate 363,400 of JBBBDQ010001968.1, forward strand.
CTTTAAATAAAGATTAAATGGAATAAAGAAAATAAGCTACTGGACACACGTTAAGGAATGATGTCGTTAATACTTGATTGTAAACAAAATATCAAAAAAATTTAATATTATTTTCAATGACTTCTCTGCATCGTCGACCACATGATCTAATTAATTTCTTGCAAAAATCAGCAGTAATTTCCTCCCATTCGTCTTTCAATAACTCCCATAAGTGATCCTGGTTTTCCGTGTTTCTTTTCTGAGCCCTTTCTCCAATTATCTTCCAAACATTTTCTATTGGATTCAGGTCAGGGCTCTGGGCTGGCCACTTCATTAGGGCGACTCCTTCTTCTTCAAATAAAGTCATAATCTTCTGAGCCTTGTGGCAAGGTGCATTGTCCTGTATGAAAATAGGAGATTCGTGAATATTATGGTGTAATCTTGGTACCACTTGCTGCTGAAGAAGCCTTTTGTAAATCTCAGCATTTATATTGCCATGTATGCGGATGATAGGGCCAACCCCTGCAGATGAAATCATTCCCCACACCATGACGCTGCCGCCACCAAACTTAACACATTGACACATTGAGAAGACAGTCTTTTACCTGTTCTACAGCGTACATAAGTTTTGCCCTCAGAACCAAATATAGTAAACTTGGACTTGTCACTGAAATGAACTCTATCCCATTGTGCGTCAGTCCAAACAACATATCCTCTCGCATACTCCAGGCGTGCCCTTTGGTTTCACTTTGAAATTAGAGGCTTCGAAGCTGGAATACGGGCATCGAATCCTGCTTTTTTAACCTGCGAGTAACCGTTTTTCTTGAGATCTTATTATCTGAGTCATTAAATTTACGGGCAGTTGATGTTTCAAAACGGTTTTTTGTAGATATTCTAACAATTCTTCGATCTTTTCTTTGCGCTGTTTTTGGAAGTTTGCCAGTTTTTGGTTTTGCATATAACGTTTTATCGGTTTTATACCTGCTAATTACACGATGAACGACACTTTTAGACCTATGAACAATATCAGAACTTTCTGAAATTGACATTTTTCTTGATAGTTAACAATAATGCGTTTTTTTTCAAAAGATAGAGTTTTGCGTGTAGAATTTGCCATATTGCTTAAAAATAAATTCCTAATGATAAATGAACTTTTACTTATTGTTGAAAAGCTCCATGGAGGTTTTAACAATGTAAATTAAAAGTTTATGCAGATTATTAACATCATTCCTTAACTTTTGTCCAGTAGCTTATTTCCTTTGTTCTATTTAATCTTTATTTAAAAAACACTATTATGTAAATTTTTGTAACTTTGTATAATATTTATGCATTGCACCCTTATCTTTATTCGGTAAAAATTTCATTGATAATCATGCATTACTTTTTAAGTAATACTTATATTACTTTGTTGTTTCCGTTCCTTATATTATGGCCGCTACGGTATACCTGTTTCCTCCTCACATTCATACATAAATCTACCATCTGCTTTGATGAGCTTAGCTCCCTGGTTCTCCCTCTGCATGAATGTACACGAGCTACTAGACTAGCAACAAGGTCCCACCATTTTACAGTGAATCCAATCAAATGTAACCGAAACTTCTACTCATTCAGCTTATTTTCTTGCACTCTCTGCCTGTGGAATTCCCGTCTTTATACTTGCTTCTCTGAGAGCTACAATCTCCAAGAATTTAAATGCAATGTCAATTGCCATCTCTTATCTCCTCGATTCACATCCTTTCCATGACAACCCTTGTATCATGTTCTTTTTCTTTTCCACTCCACTCTCATGCAGCTCTCTTGACACCTGTATTCTCATCCTTCACTTACCCATTCTCTGATAACCCCTGTAACTTGTTCGTCTTTTTCATCACTCATCTTTTATGCAACCCCCTGCGCACCAGTAGCAGTACTGCCTTGCTTGGGGTGAAATGATTATTAAAAAGATATTTATTTTAGAATGCGTAATAGTTGCAAATAAGCTTTCATCTATTTATTTACCATGAAGTCATGTCATGCAATTTTTCAGCCATGGAAAATTTACAATGACACACCCTCATAGCTTCTTCACCTGTAAAGTAATTGCCAAAAATCCGCGATATTTTTTTATAAAAACATTCTATGGAGTGTAGTAAATTTTAAATTTATTTAATAACGTTTTTAAAATGTATTATGAATGTTTATTTTTCGCATAATTATAGTTTGATCTCCCTGATGTCATCAGTTCCCAACAAGATATTCATGCAGATGACAACCATTTACTTCTGCCGTAGTAGGGAATCAAACAAGCCCGAAGACAACTGCTCCTGAAGAGGATCCACAATCAGTGGTTAATTGGGACAAGAAATGGCTTGCAAATTTTAACTGGTTTTATTTAATCACTTCGAACCTTTTCCGCCTGCCAACAGCATGGCTGATGCTAAACTCTAGGAAAACAACACATTATGCTCTTTCCGCTAACTTGAAGTGGGGCAAGTATATCGAATCAATTGCTATGTCAGCTGCCAGGAGGTTCTTCACTGTGATGTACCAGAAGAATTTTTCCATGGCAACTACTTTGATGCACTTTTTTCCACCGGCGCCTAAACTACATTAGTTTAAGCATGCTACTAGATTTGCACCAATGTCTGACTGCATTATTGTTGCAATCACCACTTCTAAGGTAACAAGTTCTTTTATTGCACTTGTGTAATATTTCTTTCCGATTCTCTTGCTTCTCTGATGACTATAATCTTCAAAAATTTAAAAAGATCACTGGTGCCCCCTAAATACGAATTTGAACGAGATACTAGATTAGCAACTATATCCCACCCTTTTACAGTGAAACCGATAAAATGCAGCCGTAACTTCTACTCCAACAGTTTCTTTCCTCGCACTTCCCGACTGTGGAATTCTCTTCCACACGATTGCTTCACCGAGGGCTACAATCTCCAGGAGTTTAAATGTAAGGTCAATAGACACCTCCTAACACACTAACCTGCTCCCATTCTATCAAACACTCGTCCCATCTGCCCAACCCTCATCCTCGCTATCCTTACTCATCTGTCACCTTCCTCCTGACATTCCCTATGCCTAACATCTCCTTCTCTTTACCTTCCCCTATGTAGCCCCATGCGCAATAGTGGCAGTGGAATGCCTTGCTTGGGGTGAGATGATTAAACAAAAATGCAACCTCAATCGCCATCTTCTGTCTTCTTGTACGCTGTTCTTTTTTCGTCCTTCCCTCAATAATCCCTTTAGTCCGTTTTCACATTTCTCGTTCACTTTATCTCCCTGTAAACTGTTTCTTCTAGCAGCTTTTCTCTCCTTGCTTGGGTGAAACGATTATAGATATATATATATATATATTTCTTCCCTCTTTCCTATTCAGACGGATCCAATACCATTTCTTTCTTCTATCTTTCTCCTCTTTCCCCTTATGTTTATTGTTATTTATTAATTTGTTTGTAATTTTATGTTTATTGTTATTATTTTTAATGTTATCCCTCTCTTCATTTTAAGGAAAGATTCATTACGGCAGAAATTTTGTACCAGATGGAGGATATATTGTAAGGTCTGATGATATGAGCTAATTAAACTCATTGGAATGAGCTATAGTTTATAACCAACTGAAATGACGTGTTGAGTTTTCCTTTATAAACTTCATATCACCATCGAGCTCTCTGTATGGATTTACCAATAATTTTATATATATATATATATATATATATATATATATATATATATATATATATATATTTTGGTAACTCCAGTAAATCGCGAAAAAACTGCATAGTTACTTTTAAACTGAACTTTTAAAAATGGAAATTTTTTAAAACTTTTATTTTAGTTTTAATTGAAAGCTAAATGATTAAATTTACTATTCCCAGTAAGCAAAATATTCTAGTTTATTTCCAACAGAAATTATATTGATTAGAATATAAAAGTTTTAGATTTTTTTTCAATTTTTTCATTTGCCACCATTTTTGAGCTATCGACAAATTTGTAAACAAAAGTTTATTCTCGGTTTAGAAATCTTGCAAAAATAAAATGTACATCTGTGACACATTATTTTTAAAAACTAGCAAATTTTCTGTGAAATTAATCTGACTTACACGAGTTATTTCTTATTTATAGCGTTAAATTTATGACAAACTATTCTTAGTCATAAATTTGAACTTTTTTGACCTGTACGCGTCGTAAAATAAGATTTTGTTGACAGCTTCTTGATTAGAGATAAAAATGTATGGCGTTCATAAGGGACAAATTTTTTTAAATTTTATTTCGGGCAAGGGAGAAAACTTTAACCTTTTAATTTGCACATAGAAATTATAATACAAAAAACATCAAATGCACAAAAAAAGTTTAAATTATTTTAAAATATCGGTACAGAACGATATTTATTAAACTTTTCAATTTTCGATAGGCAATATAATCATAAATTCTGAACTAAAAAAATCAAACCGCAACAGTTCTTTAAAGATTTTAAAATATTTTAAAAAGTTTATAAATTATTATAATAAAAAAATGAAAACAATTCTTTTAAAATATCATTAGTTATCAAAAATTATTTTATCTTCAGACTATAATGTCCTTAATTTTTATTATTTATTCAAGCAATTAAAAGTTTATCAAATTAAGTAATATTAGAGATTTATTGCATTTTTTTTTTACTCTTCAGAGCAAATTTTCCGATACTGTTCCAACATTTAAAATGAAAAAATAGATGATTTATATTTCCTACTGAGTCCTGCCTTTAACTTATAAAATTATAGTTTGCAGCCAATTAAAATTTATTAAAATTTCATGGATTTACGTGGAGTGATGGAGTAACAGAAGTCAAAAAATATATTTTTTACTAAAATGTTAAAAAACATAATAATTTAAAACATAATTTCATTCATTTGTCAATGAGTACTGAAAGTTTCATTAAAATCTAACAATTATTTGATTTTTGCGAGAATTTCACAGTTAATGTGTTTGTCACCGGAAAAAAATGGGTGATGTAATCATTACGTTTTCCATTGTAAACAGTCGTAAGGTCTTGTTTACCCGCTTACTCAAATCAAAACAAATTATATTATATAAATAAGCAAATATATAATCATTTAAAATATATAATCATTGATTTGTCTCAACGCAGACATTCATAAATATTTTTGTCTTTTTTTATTTAAAATGAACGCGTTAACACGTACAGTTAATTAAACACATTTTATCTTCTACATTTAATACTCATCCGTTACATTATCACACGTGACACGTATCTGACGTTTGAAACTATACTTCCTTTTAAAAATACTGTCTTTCGGATTTTTAAATCATTCGTCCTTATTAAATCTCTGAAGAAGCTTGTTATAAGTGAAACATATTAGATTAAAGACAGTTTTTTCCTACTTGTTCTTTATTTATTCTATTAATATATATATATATATATATATATATATATATATATATATATATATCGTTCATTCAGTGAAATGAATTAGAGCGCACTAGCTATTGGGTGCGTATAATGATATGCGCTAAAAAGTTCTACCGAGCACCCATAGCCCAGGAGTAGAGTTGCCGACTGACGCCATTTCGGTCGGGTTTCAATCCTGGGTAAAAAAGCAATCGGAGTCTTACCGTACTGATGAGCTGTGAAACGGCGAAACAGATCTGTCTGCGGATGACAATATATATATATATATATATATATATTACAAAAAGTGAAAGAAAACGTAGATTAAAACCCACTGTTCAAGCATTTACTTTCATAAAGAGTGCCCAATACAAAGTAGAGCATAATATTGTATTTTTTGTTATTACGGAGTTTTATAAAAGCATAATATCAATACACAAAAATTTTTATAAGTTACGTAATTCTCTTTTTGATTGAATAATATTGATACAATTAAAGCTTTTTCTCCAACTACCATTCCCTAATTTTCTAAATAATCATAAATACATCTTATATTTTAAAATAAATCATTTTCACCATTTATTTTAACATATCCCCTGAAAAAGAACAGTATTGTTTTGAAACATGAAAGTTTTTGTGTAGTTATATTATGCTTTTATAAACTCTTCTAATAAAAAAAATTACAATGTAATTGTAGCTCTAGAAATAACTGTCGAGTGGAGGGTAAATGTCGATCTGCAAATGTGATCTATCGGGCCACCATCTACCCTAAGAAAAATAAGGAGAATTATAACGCTTATATCGGCATCGTGGCAGGAATTTGGAAGCAACGGCTTTATATACACAGGCACTCTTCACTAACTCTAATTCAAGATATCAAACGGACCTTTCCCAAAAATACAGGAAATTAAAAAAAATAACCTAAATCCATGGAAAAAGTGGAAATTGGTAGGCAAGGTTAGGACTCCAAATATCGTAAGAGACAGATGTAATCTATGTTTAGCAAAAGAAATTAAAAATTTGAAATTTCAATATCAGAATGTACTTCTGAATAAACGTTGAGAGATCATTAGTATGTGTCGTCATAGAAATAAATATCAATTGCAATAATTGAGTCGGAAGAAAGTTTTTTTTAATTTGGCTAAGCAGTTACCCTTCTCCCCACCTACCACTACTAAACCAATGGTCAAGCCACATACCTTCCACTACCATAGAAGAAATTACTACTAAGAATCTTCTAGTTTAACCCAATAATAGCCAATATTCCGCCATCCCTTCCTTTACTCGACCAAGCTTCCGGCATTAGAATTTTTCCTCATTCTTTGTTTGAATAGGGTTGACAATACATGTCTTAAAATGACATGTTGAAAATGACTCCTCTCTAAATTTTATCTGAATTTACAGAAAACAAATGTGTATATATATATATATATATATATATATATATATATATATATATATATATATATTTCGATATCCAAACAAAAATTATAATGTGAATATAAAGTGGGGGATCAATTCTATATTACAATCAAAATGTAAAATGATCCCACTCTTTGTGATCATGATAATTTCATTACATTTATATTTCGGGGAATGTTAATAAATTTAAAATACAAGCTAATGAACAGTTAATTCATCCATTTTCTGCGGTTTATCAACTCTTTGCAGGTTATTTAAAGCCAAAATTAGTTTCAGATTGTAATAATTTTTTGAGATAATTGTCTGATACAGTGATGTGATTATTGATAGTGATACAAGTATTACTAATTATCTCATAACTTGGGGGAAAAGAGGTGGATTCATACTATTCCCAGGAGTATTTACGCGTAAGCGAAATATAACGAACCCAAACTGGATTTTGAACTCTGCCCTCCGATTAACAATTTCAAGTCATTATCCATTGCATCACCGTCACATTTAAGCTTACAGCACGCTGTACTCTCAAGCGGTCACCTATCTCGGTACTGACAAGTCTCGGAGTTGCTTAACTTGGGTGATAGTACGGAGAGTATATATTTATACCTCTTTTGTGATAAATTATAAAGCATTTTGGCACGGACCCCGTAAAGACTAATATAAAAAAAAAGATTTTAAAAAAAATTGTAGTCTTCGACTACTTTAGACAACACTGAATTTTCACATTTAAGAAAAAAAAATCAAATTAATGAATTCCTTACTGGAGACGAAAATGCTGATAAACATCTTTAAAGGACGCGACTTCAATCTTTCCCGATAATTATTCTTGGAATTGTTCGTCCGAAAGAACCAGAAAAGTGATTGCAGAGAGGGCGAATTTTTGTAATAACTAATGGCGGATCTATCAGATGAGGTCCAGTTGATAATTAATCAAAGAGAAGCAATAAGTTGCTGTTATTACCTAGTGACTCATTTATATAGATATTTACTAAGCTTTGCTAAATCTGGTACAAGGCAAAAAGCGTGAAGGATTCAGTAATGATGAAAAGAACTCTATTAGTAAGTTTATTAGTTTATGAGCACAGAAAATAATGTTTAGATATATTCCAGGTTATATTTAAGCAGTGAAAATATGAACGTTTATCTCCATTGTATAGTTGACGGAGGTTGACAATGCATGTCTTGAAATCACATGTTGAAATAGCTGTCCCCACTAAATGTGATCTGAAGTTACAGATAAATAAATGAATATCAGTTCTGTAAATTAAATTTATATTGAGCTCTCTGTTGGATCCGTTTTAACAATTAAGAGTAATATAACTAGGATCCTCTAGGATTCTTTCCGAATTTTCACCTGAATTTATATATATATATATATATATATGTATGTATGTGTGTGTGTGTGTGTGTGTGTGTGTGTGTGTGTGTGCAGTAGAACCTGCCGTATGCGACTCTCTTAAACTGCAACCACCTGTTGCTAATGAACGTTTATCTATGCACGGACGATTTGCTAATGTTAATTGACCCTTAGTGAACGACCACCTCCAGAACGCGACCACCTCCAGAACGCGAACAGCGACTAACATCAACGAGTGCGAATCACTGAAAAAGAAAATCCATTTTGGTCGTACACTGCGAACTTCTAAATTAGAAGAAACTAAATGAGTACTCTATTTCATTTTGATTTGATTTAAGCCAGGAACACTTCCTCATTGTTTTGTTATTGTAGTGTTGTATCAAACTGTTAGTTCTTGTTGAAATGTACATTGCCTGAGTTCACCGCACGGTCAAACATCGGCTGTTTTGTACATGTATTGCATTTGACATGTTCAGGGGATTTATCGCAGTCTCTGTACTGACTTGGATGAATTCAGGGATTGGAAAAATCACAATTTTGTCCCTTTCCCAAATCTCTATCTTTTTTGTTCCTTTATTTTTTGTGTATCTACCTTACTCTATCTCTATCTCTCTGTTTCTCTACCCCCACCCACGATCGCTGTCATTTTTTATATGTTTTTTTTGTTCATGTATTATCGTAGGTTCTCTTTTGCTATCACTCACTTCTAATAAAAAAAAACTGAAACCGTATACGTCGCGAATTTTTCCAACCTACATATTTTATAAGGAATGGTTAGTACTAGTACAGGCATGAAAAGGAAAGCAATAAGTGACTTTTTTAAGTCCACTTAATAAATATTTTTTGTGAATAAATATTTTGGTCTCTTGCTGACCGTTGTAAATACGTTTTTTAAAGTTTTAAAATGTATTATGCTGAATAGATTTCTTTAAAGTTAAGCCATTTTCTAATGTTCTCATTTTTTATTACCACATTACATGATAACATTCTAATATGTACATTCTGATGAGTGGGATATACGTTCCTGACTATGAGCCTTTAGTGAGCGACCACCTGCCGTATGCGACCAGCTTTTGATGACAGACGGGGTGGCCGCATAAGACAGGTTCCACTATATATATATATATATATATATATATATACAAATATATATTTGGAAAATTGGCTAGGTTGCGATGGGATCGACTTTTGCTAATATTTTTGTTGGTTTTCACGAGGCTTCATTATTTTCTTGTATTGTTCGTCCTCTAATGTATCATTGTTATGTTGATGATACTTTCTGCCTCTTTAACGATGAGGGTGAAGCTGACTTATTTCTCACCTTATTAAATTCTGACCATCCGTCCCTAAAATTAACCGTTGAAAAGGAGTCTAACTGTCGTCTATCCTTTTTGAATGTTCTAGTCTGTGCGCAACAAAGAAAGGATTACCTTGGGGACATGGAACGTCAGGACGCTAAACAACTGCGGACAACTAGAGAATATCAAACAGGAGATGAACAGACTGAACATCAGTATTCTGGGAATATGCGAAACCAGATGGCCAAATAATGGAGACTTCAGCAGCGACAACCATAGGATAATATACGCAGCAGGCAAAATTAATGAAAAAGGAGTCGGCTTAATACTGGACAAAACAATGAAAAAATGTGTTTTGGAATACTGCCAGTTCTCCGAAAGAATTCTCCTCGTCAAACTGAAAAGGAAGACCGTTCAATTGTAGTCGTCTATGCACCAACAACTCAAAGCACTGAGAAAGTAATAGAATCTTTTTACTCTACTCTGGTCAATGCCAAGACTCAATGTAAAAGTCAAGAAATCACAATTATCATGGGAGATTTGAATGCCAAAGTCGGCAAGGAAAGGGAAGGTATGACAACTGGCAACTTTGGTTTAGAAATCCGCAACGAACGAGGAGAAAAATGGGTCCAAGGGTGCACAGCAAATGACCAGGTAATAACCAACACCTGGTTTCAAGAACACCCACGTCGTATGTGAACATGGAGTAGCCCAGGAGGTGACACGAAAAACTAGATAGACTACATAACCATAAACAGGAGATTCAGAAATGCAGTGGTTCAAAGCAAATCCTATCCAGGAGACGACTGTGGAAACGACCACATCCCAGTCATCTGCAAACTAAAGGTGAAACTGCGGAGATTAAAGAAGCCTAGTGCAGCACCAAAACTGAAATACAACACGCTTGTGAATGACCTCAACCTACAGAAAGAACTCACTAACAGCGTGAAAATCAAATACGAAGAATACGAATTAGAAAAGGACACTCGAAATGGGACTCGCTAAAGGAAGCAATAGTGACATCAGCAAACAACATTGCCCCAAAGGAAATCAGGCGCAGAAGAAAAAAACGAGTGGATGACTGAAGAGATTCTTGACATGATGCAAAGGAGGCAGAAAATGATATTAAGACATGGAATGAAATACCGGGAACTACACAAGAAAATAAGGAAAAATGCAGACAGGCTAAATAGGAATGGCTTAATGACAAATGTTTAGAAGTAGAGAGATTGAGCAGGAATAATAAAGCAAACATGCATAAAGAAATAAAAGAACTGACAGGACAAAAACCTGCTCTTTAACAGAATGTATAAAATCCAAGGATGGAACAATCGTATTGGAGAAAGAGGAAATACTCCGACGAAGGGAAGAACATATAAAAGTTTTTTTTCCACGACAAGAGAGAGCAACCGATAATACACAATGATGAGGACGGACCGGAAATATTGAAGTCTGAAGTGGAATCTGCAATAGCCAAACTGAATGGAAACAAAGCAGCTGGACCAGACGGCATAGTCAGAGAGCTGCTGATAGCCCGGAAAGAATTTGGCATAGAGAAAACTACAGAAATAATAAATGAAATTTATAATAGTGGGGTTATCCCAGATGACCTCAGCAAGTCGATCTTCATAGCACTGCCTAAGAAGAAAGGAGTGAATGAGTGCGAACTCCACAGAACCATCAGTTTAATGTGCCATATAAAAAAAAACTGATCGTCCGAATCTTGATGAATAGTGCGAGAAGCAGAATATGGCCAGAGATAGGACAAGAACAGTGCGGTTTCATCAAAGACACTGGAACAAGGAACGCAATATTTATGATTAGGATGCCCTCTGAAAGGGCAATAAAAATGAAGAAGGACTTATACTTTGACATATTTGGGAAAGACTTAAGAGTAATCAAGAATCTTTACTGGCAGCAAACCGCTTGTATACTGACAGGTAACCACGCGAAATAGAAGACTCACGACGGTTAGACCGTTAGCCATCTCATATCGTCTCACTCTCACACGTTCGCCTATACCATAATTTGTCATCTGCTAGAATCTCGTCTCGTGGTTTTATTTTGTGGGTAAAGATAGGGCCAAATGATTATTTTCGATATATTAAGCAACGAACATTTGACAAGAAGAAGCTTCACTCTGGAAACGAACCTGGTATCTGATTTAAGGTACAATTCATACCGAGCCGGAGCCGCTCAAACTTCATTGCGAACCCTCGATTGAGTTCAAAAACGATGATTACCCGGCTTTTTTCTTTGGAGGTGACTTATTTTTCATCCTACGGTGTCTTTCGCACAAACCAACGTCGCAAGCTTATTGCTAATCTGTGGATGACCCAACATGTTCCAATCCTTAGTGTCACCAGGTCAGACCTTTGCAGCCAAGACATCCACTTACTACACCCACAGGACTGAATCGCAACCATTCTCTAAGATTTACCCCTAGCAAAAAGGCTGTTACACTCAGAAAGCTTTTTTCCACTAACCGTGTGATTGCTTTTGCGAACACTATCTTAACTTCTTCAATCTGGGGTCCATCTTTTTCTATCCGGCTTATCCATGCAATTTTCATTTTCTACTTATTTCTCCTAATTTGTTTTTATACACCTAATTCAAGAACTACTAGTTTGAGTGGCTTTTGAGCCTTGTATCGCGCAAACTTTATTTGATTTATTCTCGTCGTTGCCTTTCTTTTAGCATACCCTTGTATTTATTCTATTTCCTTTATATAGAAAAATTTGCATGTTAATATTATTATTATTATTAATATTAATAACAATAATAATAATCGACAATAATGATAACAGATACCTTACAAATCATTTTGACACGAGTTTAAAAGTTCTCACAATGTATCTCAGACGGTTTGTAACATTAATCAATCATAAAGTGATCGGACCAATTCATGTAGTCTGTTTCTGAAATTCCAAAATGACGATGCCAGGGCTGAATTTTCAAAAGGGCAGGAGTAACATTTACAAATAAACAATTGAGAAGGCGCTACTTCAGAATGTGATGTACTTCGTTGGCTTCGAAAGTTTCAATATGGAGATGTGGGTCGCCCAGATGAAGAGTTCAGAGGCTGACGTGCCACTGTTGAAAATGATGTATTGTAAGAATTCTCTTCATCGCTGAATCGTTGCCGAAATTAAAGGTTCCATTGACTGAACACGTGAGCAACGACGAAATTTTAGAGAAAACAGAAACTAAAAGGATGCTCATAAGAGACAGTCGAAAATTGTAGGGTACATAATGAGAAAAGAGTGGTTAAAAATCTAACACCCACAGGGCACATTAAAGGCAAGTGGGACAATGGAAAACAGCCTATAACCTACCCAGTTAGCTTGTGTAAATGGTTGACAGAGCAAGAATTACACTACCGTCCATAATTATTAAGCCACCTTATTTTTCTTAAAGAAATTATGTATTTCATACTATTTTTAGTATCTATTGCCAAATGAAAATAGAATGGTTCTTTTGTTATTATTACTTTGCAAAATTGTACAAGACAAGGAAGCAAAGATGAACTCGTCCGAATCATTCTAAATTTTCTTCATTCTTTCATTGATGAAACTGCAATATAGGTAATTATTAAATATTTATAAATTCATTTGATATATATGTTATTGTGCAGTATTAACAAAGGAACCATTCTATTTTCATTTACAATTATTCACTTGGCAATAAATACTAAAAAATAGTATGAAATACCATATTCTTTTTTAAAACACTGTGGTCGCCTAATAATTATGGCCGGTAGTGTAGAAGAGATAATAAAAGGAAACAAAATGCGAGGTTCTATGATCGCCTATATCCCGAATAGATATGGCACACAAAAGAAGAACAACAATAAGATTTGCCGTCCCACTTTAAAATATAGGCTGTCATGTCTCTCTTCGGCTTTCTATATTCCGTAGTAAGAATTTTTTAACAGTTTTTACCCCCTATTTTGCCATCCAATTCTCCAACTGATTTTTTTAAATCATATCACCCCGAGCAAGGCGGTAACGCCACTGTTGTGCAGGGGTCTACGTAAGAATGAAAAGATTGGAAAAGAGAAAGCCGGAAACCACATCCTAAACAGGGAACAAGGGATGAGCCTCTTCACCTGTTCAATAGACGTGGGTGGAATGTGAACCGGGCGATAGTTTAGTCTATCTACTCCAAGTGAAAAAAAAAAATGAAAAAGAAAAAAAAAGAAAAGTGAAAAGATTAGAAAAGAGAAAGCCGGAAACCACATTCTGAACAGGGAACAAGGGATGAGCCTCTACACCTGTTCAATAGACGAGGGTGAACCGGGCGATACCTTTTTGCTTAAACACATGAAGATTTTTTTTTTAACAGCGAAAATCATAAAATGTCTTCAATCAACAATATTTTGTCGTCTCGAATAAAAAAAAATGCTATTGCAAAAACATGAAGGATCTAACACCATAATAATAATCTGACAATCTGACAAGCTGGTAATAATGATCTGACACTTAAATGATTCATACTTTCATTGCCTCGTCGGCTTTATCCAAAATACAAGAATTTAATTTTAAACTTTGTTGATTGCTTTCTTTCTGGTGGTGCTGTGTTGATGTCTATATTTACCGCCAACGTGCAGGTTTAGTACTAGAAGCTGTTAATTACACCAAAACCTGCCTCCATCATCCATTTGCTATATCCGTTTGGAGTTAAAGAATGGGTCGATGGCGTAAACTTGTTTCAGCTAAAAATGCTGAACAATAACCTCACAGAGAAAGAAGAAATATGAGGTAACAGAAACGTAGTTCTACAGAAGGATACTGAGAATATCTTGAACGAGGAATCTTTCGAGAAAATGGTGACAAAAAAGAAAACATACGTAGCATCAGTTAAAACATCTAGGTTACCTCACGAGAAGATATGACTTGAAGAATTTGACACTCACGTGAATCTAACGAAGAGGCTTGTGTAAATAGTTTCCGGGACAGTGATTAGGAGAGACATAAAAAAAGCAAACATTGGTAAGAACTACAAAGGGCAGGAGAACCATGATCGACTACGCCCTGAAGAATCACGGTGCACAAAAGAAATTACAGCAGGGTTACAACAGGTAACAACCAGTATGGTTCGAAATCTCTACTCAGGTTCTTATTATTTGAGACAGAAGCGTGTAAAACATTGTTCCACGGCAACACTTCCCATATTTTATATTCTTACGGATATTACTGCCTATATATTATCATTTGGTGTGTCTTTTGTATATACAGTTGTTCGTGGCTGGTATTATCATGGATTCTGTTTCTCTTTATATGTGTTATTTGCGTGAATGTCCTCATTTTTTTTTCAGACAGCCTCCTTTGTCCAAAGGTTGATGGATTTTCTCGCAGCCACAACCACAAACTTGGGGGAAAACATTACTTTTGAGGAGAGAACTTTTTCTTTTTTTTTTTTTTTTTGGTGGTGGGGCAATGTGGTAAGGTAGAGGGTTGTTTTGCTTTGTAATCTGTAAGAAATATGGCTGATGTTGAGCTAATGGAACTATGATCACCATCGAATAATCCGATGAAATAAATAACTCACAAGTGACGAGTCTAATCCAGTCAGATTACATTTATACTTTCTTCAAAACAGAGACGAATGGAACATTAAGTGCTACAGAGTCTCTACTGCTGTTCGTAATTCGTCAACTTTTAAAATGAATTAAATGAAAAAAAAACACCGTATAATCTGTAAACTACATCTAAGGTAAGAAGACTAAAAACCCAATAGCAGCTGCAATGTCTAAAATTTAAGAATATTTATGTCTGTTTTTTTTTTAGTTCGAGCAGACATTAGCTTTCAAGCGAATTTCACAGAAACTTTCATAGATTTTGTTTATTGCATATTAAATGAGAAAATGATTGGGTCTATCTGTGCCTTTTGAATCCAGAAGATCGCAATTCCATCAAATCATGCACGTGATGTTGATTTAAATCAAAATTTACATTTATCCTCTCACATTATAATATCTCTGCTGCACTTCGTAAATTGCTAAAGCAGTTTAGGTAACAGAATCCCGACCGTTCCTTCATAAATATTTTCATACTAATTATTCTGATGAGCTTTCATCTTTGGAATCACGACTTTAAGAATTTAAGCGTAGCACTAGACTGAAACCCAGTTAAATAATAGGACAGATTGGGTTCTATCGCCTTGGCTGGCTGGCTGACTGGCAACTAGTCTACCGCAGAAAGCAATGGCAACCTATTGCGAGATATTCTTCTGCCCAGTCAGTCATGTCTCTTTCGAGACATGATCGTCTACGCGTGTATCACGTATGGCACTTAA
Source organism: Ascarosepion bandense (assembly GCA_037127315.1). Lineage (NCBI taxonomy): Eukaryota > Metazoa > Mollusca > Cephalopoda > Sepiida > Sepiidae > Ascarosepion > Ascarosepion bandense. The sequence goes on from JBBBDQ010001968.1 coordinate 379,130, forward strand.
CTGACTGACTAGATCGAAAACTAGGTTTCATCATATTAAACTTGAAATACCTAGATGTAACCGTAATGTCTATGCTAACGGCTTACGCTCTCGCCCTTATTGCACGTAAATTTCTCTTCTGGCTTCTTGTTTGCTAGGCAACTTGATCTTTAAAAATTTAAACGCAATGTCAATCGTTATCTTCTGTCTTTTTAATTCTTGTTCTTTTATCTCCTTAATAATTTTTTTTACCGTTTCCTTATATTCTTTCATACTGAGAAACCCCATTGCGTCTTAGTGGTTTTATTGCCATTATTGAGAGTGAAAGGATTAAACACAAATAAAAAAAATAAGCAAACTGTAATTATCTATCGTCTAAGAGGGACATTATTTAGTGTAGATGTTCCGTTGTTAATTTTTTTAATCATTTCCCCCATGGTAAGGCGCTAATGTTACTAAGACTGAAAGGGAAATAGGGTTGCAAAAGAATAAACAGAATTTAGAAGAAACGGGAAAAACAATTTTAAACAGGGATAACAACAAAAAATTAATGCTAAACAGGGATAACAATGAAAAAGCAATTTTACACAGGGATAATAATGAAAAACCAATGTTAAACTGGGATAACATTGGAAAAATATTACTAAACAGGGATAACAATGGAAAACCGATGCTAAACAGGGATAACAATGAAAAAGCAATTTTAAACAAGGATAACAAGGAAATATCAATGCTAAACAGGAATAACAATGAAAAACAAATGCTAAACAGGGATAACAATAGAAAAGCAATTTTAAACAGGGATAACAACGAAACATTAATGGTAAACAGGGATAACAATGGAAAACCAATTTTAAACAGGGATAACAACGAAAACTTAATGCTAAAAAGAGATAACAATGGAAAACTAATGCTAAACAGGAATAACAATGGAAAAGCAATTTTAAACAGGGATAACAACGAAAAATTAATGCTAAACAGGGATATCAATGGAAAACCAATGCTAAACAGGGATAGCAAGTTTGTACTTCTGTTAAAAAGATGATCAAGAAGTGCAACTGGTTGTGCCACGAAAGCCCCGCCTTTGCCCCAAACAAAACCCAGCAGAATAAAGAATAGCCAACTTGACTGGAATTCCCTTGAACTTGTGACCAAATTTTGTTCAGGTTGATGAAATATATATTTTTTTTAATCATATCACCCCGAGCAAGGCGGTAACGCCACTGATGTGCAGGGGGCTACGTAAGAGTGAAAAGATTGGAAATGAGAAAGCCGGAAACCACATACTAAACAAGGAAACAAGGGATGAGCCTCTACACCTGTTCAATAGACGTGGGGTGGAGTGTCAAACTGGGCGATAGTTTAGTCTATCTACTCCAATGAAAGAATTTTAGCTGAACCAGGGCCTAAATCACATTACTCTGCACCTTGACCTTTGAGAAAAGCGTGCAGAGGATTTTTTAAAAATCGCGTTCATAGACATTCAAAATTGGAACATTAGTTGAGAACATTACAAATGGTGGTAAACTAAGAAAGAAAAGTCATAATTTTAGAAAAAAGAGGAAAAGCGAAAAGAAATCAAGCTTGTTTGTTTTTGCTTTTTGTACTAGGAAAAGATGCGTTATTTTTTATTGTTATTTCCTATGTTTTGGTGTAACTTTCAATCAATGTGGCTTTTCATTATTTAGTAGGAAAGCATAAAAATATATAAACCTATTTCGAAGCAGGTGTGTTGTAAAAGACAAGAGCAATATCAAAGCGAGTCGTGCGCTATCTGTCGGTGCCCTTTGACCTTTAAATATTACGATATAAATTTTAGTTCTGAGAATCGTTATTTCTTTTATCTATCTATCTATCTATCTATCTATCTATCTATCTATATATATATATATATATATATATATATATATATATATATATATCCAAGTGAATATATATATATATCCAAGTGAATAAGGAACGAACAAAAAAAATTGACAACGTTCAAAACATTAATTTAAAAGCGAAACAAAATGTAGACTTTGAAGTAGATAATAATTTGTCAAAATAAAATGTACACTTTGTAGTCAATAATTTCTACTAGTTCTAAACTATAATTTATAATAAATATCTATCTAACTATCTATCCATCCATGTATATACATATAGTCATCCGCAGAGAGATTTGTTTCACTGTATCACAGGTCATCAGTACGGTTAGACAGCCGATTGCCTTTTACTCAGGACTGAAACCCGACCAAATTGGCGTCAGTCGGCGATTCTATCTCTGAGCTACGGGCGGTCGGTGGAAGGAGGATAATTTCCGTTATCTATCTATATATATAATTTCTTCTATATTTCTATATATTTATATATAATTGCATTTATCTATTTATCTATATATAATTCGGTGACTTCCATTTGTCCGTCTGTTCGTCTATCTGTAATGGGACCTACCCTTTTGTACCATAATGAACGCTTCTTATGACTATACATATCGGGAGATAGGCCTCTCTACGTGAGATTATTTACTGAGGAGTTGATTTGGTTGAATCTCCCCGGTCTCTACTTGGCAGTCAGCCTGACGTGTAATACTTTTAGTCTTTTTTTTTTTTTTTTTAATCTCAAAACTCGACCCCCATGGGGCGAGTGGAGACGATGGAATCCTGGTGATAGTCCTTAAGAGGTGTGCTCCTGAACTTTCCCCTGTCCTCTTTAAACTATTTAACTACTGCCTTTCTGCTTCCTGCTTTCCTGCATGCTGGAAGTTCTCCTCAGTCGTTCCGGTATTTAAGAATTGTGGTGAACCCTCGGACCCATCCAACTATCGACCTATCAGTCTTCTACCGATATTCGGGAAAGTATTCGAGGCCATAATCAATGCTGAAATAGTCCAACATCTTACTGCCCACAAACTCTTCTCTGACAGACAATATGGCTTCCGCTTTGCCAGGTCCACGGCCGACTTGCTGACAACCGTAACGGAGTACATGCTCCAGGCCCTTGATGAGTCTGACGAGGCTCGCGCGGTTGCTCTAGACATCTCCAAGGCTTTTGACAGGGTTTGGCACTCTGGCCTCCTATGCAAGCTACGGGGTTACGGTATTACCGGTCGCCTGCTTGACCTAATCCAATCACTTTTAAATAACCGCAAAATGAAGGTCGTTTTGAATGGGCATGCCTCTTCATCCTACAGCATGAATGCTGGTGTCCCACAGGGCTCTATCCTGGGCCCGACGCTCTTCCTTATTTCCATCAACGACCTCCCAGATGAGATCAGTTCCCAAGTAGGCATCTACGCAGACGACGCCACAATATACTCCCGCACCAGTAAGAAATCTGTCGTGGCGGACAGACATAATCTCGCTGCTGACCTTGAACGGGATCTACACTCTGTGGTGAATTGGAGCAAGAAGTGGCTTGTCAACTTCAATGCGTCTAAGACCAAGCTGTTGTCTGTCAACCATCACAGGCAACCTCTCCTGCCTCCCATAAGCACGGACCAAGCGATTCTCCCTGAGAGCAACACACTACGCCTCCTCGGCATTACCCTCTTCTCAGACCTCAAATGGAACCACTATATTGATTCCATAGCTAAATCTACTGCTAAGAAGGTTGGGTCACTATGCCGATCCAGGATATTTTTTCCGCCTGAATCCATCCTGCATATATACAAGTCAACCAACCGTCCATGCATGGAGTACTGCTGCCATTTATGGTCAGGCGCCCCTGCCGTTCGCCTCAGTGTTCTCGACAGGCTCCAAAGGAGAGTCTGTAATGTGATAGGTACTGATCTGGCGGCTCGACTGCAGCCACTTCCCCACCGTCGAAATGTGGCCTCCCTTTGTCTGTTCTATAAATACTTTCATGGCTTCTGCTCGGACGAACTTAAGTCACTGGTGCCTCTTCAACAGGTGTTTACTCGTGCAACCAGATTGGCAACTGGGTCCCACCCATTCACAGTCAGGTTAGCCAAATGCGGACGACAATTCTACTCCTGCAGCTTCTTCTCTCGCACTTCCCGCCTGTGGAACTCGCTCCCATATTCTTGCTTCCCTGACGGCTACAACCTCCAGAAATTTAAATGCAATGTCAGTACTCATCTATTAACCACTGGACTCTAGCTCTCTCCCCTCCCCTGTATAACCTTCCCTTTCTCTCCGCCTATGTATCTGTCATCGCACCTGCATTCTCAGCTTTCTATTGCTCCTTTCTAACTAGTTTCTACTCCTTAATCTTTTTTAATTAATCTTTTTACAGTTATGTAGCCCCCAGCTCATCAGTGGCATTTCTGCCTTGCTCGGGGTGAAATGATTATATATATATATCTGTTTCACTAATTAACTAAGTTGTGCTTTCTTCCGGACCTATTCTGGGTCCACAACACCATCATATCCTCTGAAATAGCCATACATTCACCGATCAAAATTAAATTTGGGGGAGAAGTGCACCTAGGCAAAGAGGTACAAAATACAGTTGTTTCCACTAGGAGGCGCTGTTGAGGACAATGAGTATTTATTGATTTTATTTTTATTTTTTAAGTTTTATTATTTAGCATACAAAATTCTCCCACTATTTAAAAAACAATTTAATGTTTAAAATAACAAATACTTAATGAAAATGAGATATTGGTTTTTGCATATCTTTTCTTTAAGTATACCAGAATCCAATTTTCAATTCGTTCTGTCTTTGCGAGAACTATAAACAAATAATCGGTTCAAGGCTCCAAAAAGTTAGAATTTGTTTCCAAAAAGAAATATTTACGCATGGTCAGTTGTATGTTGCATGCTCAAGAGTAAGAAATCTTAAGATTTATTCTTCACTGTTAAAAAAGAAAAAAAGGGTTTTTTTATGTATTGTTTACTATGAAATCCTAAAATGAAATTAGATTAAATTAAAAAAATATATATTAAACCGCGAAGTAGAGATTTTGTCAACGTATCTTTTCCAAATAAATCAGCTTATTTAAATTTCATCGATTAGTTGGCAAAATTGAACGAAACATCGTGTTTGTAAATCTCAACAAAAAACGTTAGGGATCACTTCACTAATACTAAATTCTGCAAATATTTCAACATGTGTTAGCATGTTACAAAGAAATTTTAGTTACTGATTTTTTTATGAAATAAGAATTCACACCGTTTCCCTGTCTTTTGAACAGGAATATAAATTTATCCCTTCTTTGCTGTTTAAGACTGGGTTTCCATTTCATATTTTCTTTCATCCCCAGTAACCATTTGTGTCTTAGTAGCATTATCGCCTTGTCTAGGGCGAAATGATTAAATAAATAAATAAATATATACTAAACTAAACTTATATTTGATTTGACAAGGATTCTCTCACTTCAATTTCATTTGCTTTATCACATCTAAGAAGATGGTTATTACATGGTTTTTAATTTTTAAAAATTGTTTGTTTAGCATCATATCAACACAACAATGGGCTGTTTAATGCTGAAATGTAAATATTATATACGCAGTTTTATTCTATTTTGGGTTCAGTCAGTTAAGTGCAATATGTGATACACGATCGTGCGATCATGTCTCGAAATAGACATGACTGACTGGGCTGAAAATTATACCGCAGCAGATTACAATTACTTTCTCCGGTAAACTGGTTGCCATCCAAGGCAATTTGTCATGTTATTTAACCCATAACTGGAGGGAAAAGACGGATTAATACATTTCCCAATGGTATTTGCGTATAAGTGAATGCAAGGAATTCAGCTGGAATTCGAACTCGGCTATTTTGGATTAGGAAGATAATGATGGTTTTATTGACACGAGTCTTGTTAATTAACCCATAGATCTGGGGAGGAGGAGATATGAAATCATACCTCTCCCAATGTTTATTTGTGCATAAGTGAATACAATGAACTCAAATAGAATTGGAACAAGGCTTTCTAATTAACAATTCTGAGGCATTATTCATTGCACCACCCACATATGCAAGCACAGATCTCCGGGTATTCCCAAGCAGATACTTATCTCGGTACTCTCCAGGCTCGACGATGTTTAATTTCGCTGATCGTACAGGAACCGCTGTTTCAACGAGATACTTCCGTAATCCGAAAGAAATGCGAGTCAAAAATTAATAATGGCTGGCAATGCGTTGTCTGATAAAAAATAAAAAATTGCGATAATATTACAACTAAAGCTACAAGTGTAAAAGAAGGAAATGAAATTAAGAGGAAACAAATACAAGTGAATTTTGATAATGTTTTTCAATTGAAGAGATACATAAGCAAATCATCTCACTGTGATGAAAGTGAAATCACATGGGTCACTTGACGGCCGCTTAGTGACGTCACTTCTTACAGTGCCGAAAGTGGCAGTCCTTCAGTCGCTTTGACTTAGTCAAACTTGCTTTTTAACACAGGTCCTTAGCTTGAGTTGAGGCTAATCTATTTCCTCCAGCACGTGGTATAACTTAGAAGCACATTGCGCCGTTTCCCTTTGGGAATATATCTTCTCCGGACATAGAAAGAAACTCCGACTCGTAGTCCTCAATTTGAGAAATCCGAAGACTCGTCATTTCCTGTTTGCGGAATATGTCCTTGTTTGGGATATTGTTAGTTATATCTCGAATCTGGACTCCTAAACATGGCTTCGCCAGAAACACTGACAAATCAACAGCAGCTACGATTTCCGTTGCAAGTTATTACACGTAGCATTATACTTTCATTCTCCTTTCACTTTCTTTGTTCTGACGTATATGTGTCATATTTTTCCTTGTGTGAAACACGTGTAAATTTGTATATATAATTTTGTATATGACTCAGTGGTACAAAACTTTTTCTGAGATCAAAATTTGTTTGCCATTTCAGTAATTTCCAGTAAATGCGGTGTTATTATTTGACGGATATAATAGCGGCGAAAAAGTCGGGGTGAGAAACGTAAATGGGGGAAAAAATGATTCTTCCAATAGCCCTTCCATTAGAATGTTTTAAGATGATTTTTTAAAAGTTCGAGTTAAATTCAGTCTAACACAATCGAGAAGTGAGAAATATGAAAAGAAACATCGAAATCCATAGAAAGGGAATTTTGAACTGGCTATATTTATGAGATGAGATATCATAACTATTTACTATGGATGTGCGTTGTGGTGCAGTGGATATCAGCTCGGAACGAGAAATCGAAGAGCCGAGTTCAGATTCCAGTTGAACTCGATGCATTCGCTTACTCGCAAATAACCTTGGGAAAAGTATGAATTCGCTTCTCCCTCCAGCTATAGGTCAAATAGCAGTTCAGATTGGGTTCTATAGCCTTGGTTGGCAATCAGTCTAACGCAGAAAGTAAGGGAAATCTACTGCGGGAAAATCTTCTGCACAGTAAGTTATGTCATTTCCAAGACATGACCGCCTAAGCGTGTATGGCACTTAGCTGACTGACACTATTTACATTGTTCGGATTGTTGTCCTTATCTATAGTGTTACATCCATAACCTTCCGGCCGTTGTACGCTCCGGCTTTCTTCGGGTGATATTTATTTGAATTTTGAGCCGAACCTAGAATAGTCAATCTATATGTTGGCGTTTTTGAAGATTGGTTCAATGACGTTGTGTAGTCGTCCTTCCACCTTGTTTATTTCCTGAAATCGGCTGACATATAACCTTCATATTCCTGGGTCGCTTGGTAAAGTCACTGAAAATTTGTTCTATTTTCTCCTCTGTCCGCATGCAAATATCGTGACAGGGAAGGCAAAAGTCAATTTCTTTTCGCACAGTTTATTGTTGCCCTGCCGTTTATGGATGAGAATTGCAATTCCAATGCAAAGCCGTTATAGACGCACAAAGCAACAAAATAAAGTATTGTGACCAACACACCAATCTCAATGCGGCTATTCAAATAAACGGACAATTTTACCAACCGAAAAGGTGTCCCCAGCAACCCCGTAGTCTTCTTGGTTCCTTCGGATTTTTATTTGTTCCGGTTTCTGCATAACAATTTAAATGACAAAAATTTTATTCTGTACAGTCAGTCAAAAATATCTCACAGAATTATTCCAGCAAAAATATATATATGTATATGTCCCTACGAAAATGGCAACAGCAAGTCTGTAAAACGACAGGATAAAATTGTTAGAACAATAGAGATTATTTGCTTGACTAATTATTTTTTTTTTATTTATTTATTTATTTATTTATTGTGAAATTTTATTTTTAAAATTCAAATTAGGCAAGTACCTTTGAAATTCGCTCTCTAAAAACAGAGAGTAAATGTCAGCAACTAAAATTCGGTTCCACATGAGCTGACATGGGCTCACCTTGGGGAAGCACTTTGACGCTTTTTTTTGGTAATCGATTACGGTAAAAAATCTTCTCCTGGCTCATCCTTTAAATTGAAGTTCCTCTTTTCTGGAAAGAGAAAACCATCTCCTAAATGTTCGTCCACGCAGGACGATTGACGTCATCAGCACATGTGGTTTTGATGGATTCTTCTGCCACCTTTACATTATTCCCGCTGTGAAAGTCATAGACAATGGCATGCCGAATGCATTTTTTAAGCAAACATGGGGTGAACTTTCTTTTTTTTTTTTTTTGTTTACTAAAGATTAACTTTTTTGTTCTAATCTGCTTTTAAAGGCAATAATTCTGGGGGGTAAACATTGGCTTTGATTGACTCCCGTCTAATAGCCGACAATAAACGATTCCCTGAATATACCACCATAAACTCAAAAGAATCTTTCTTGGGTGCATACCCTTTCTTAGCAACTGAGTAGGCCTTCCACCAAGTGTCAGTGATTGTATCCTCCACTTAACGTTGTTGTCATGGCCGCTATGATAGTTAGACGAGCATCAGCAGCTGCTTCTAGTGCGTCAGAATCAAGATTTCTTTCGCCATCTTCTGCTTGACTGAAGACAAGAAAACCATTTCCTACATGTTCGTTTACGCTCGACGCCCTCAGCACACGTGTTCTTCATGGGTTTGTGTTGACTTTACTTCATTCCCTCTGTAAGAATTAGAGACACTAGCATCACTAATGCTTTCCACAAAATCTGAAAAATGAAATATTAATCAGAGATGCTGTCAAATATCAGTTAAAGATCAGACTTCATAACATCTTATTAAAAATACCCCACCGAAAAATGTTTATTCAAAATATTCTGTCAAACTAAACATTTGTTAAAACCTGATAATAAATAGTGATTTTTTGTAGTGATAGACACCTTACAGAAGTATATTGCTAGCTAGTTAAGTTTGTCTTTCAGTTTAAAGAATCGATTATGTAGGTTTGTCTCACGGATTAATACATTTCACGCATTTGATCTTTCATCTTAAAATATAAGTTAAATAAAAAATTTCAGTTTACTGAATACCAGATTCTGATTTGAATTTTTTAATCAGAAAGGTTCCAGTTTAATTATTAGTAAAAAAAACAATCAAAGCGATAACATTTCAAGAATTGTATTCCTTGGTTCGAAACACTGATACAAGATGCAATTGAAACATTATAGTCGAAACCGGAAATTGAGTTTTCTTTTTAACCAGGCTAAGAATATACGTAGTGCTTGTTTACACAAAAGGAACAGAAGCAGGCCTTAATCCTGGTGACTGAAGACAATCCCCTATAAACTACTAAATTAGTATTTATTTTCCGCCTCACACTGGCAAGATGTGACACAAGGTCTGTTCATGGAGACACAAACCTAATCAAACAGGAAGTTAAAGCTTCAGGGTAAGAAACGCGAATGACGAATGCACGTTCGTACGCAGATAGAATTTCCGTTTCTTCAAACTGAAAAAATAATTCGGATCGCATATTTGAACGAATCAGAGAAATACCCGCCTAAAAGATTGGATAGCCGTTTGATCCAGCACCTGATTTCAATAAAGTCTATATAAATCAAAGAAGTATTAGCTTTGACGTCTTTTTTTCTCAACCACTGCTATAAGAAGACACGTCGGTCATTTCTTTGATACATTTTCAAGTACCCAACACGCCGGGCTTGATTTTTCTTAACTGATAGAAGCATTCTGCCCTCTTATACGCACAACTGCAGAAATATTATACGCTACTTTTCATTCGCATAAACATTCGATACAAAATAACAGAACAAACATAAATTAATCTGATATTATTTATGGTCCTGGGTATGACGGTCAACTGCATCCGGCAAAAAAGTCTTTGACTGGGAAGTTGCGAGGAGCATGGAACAACCTCTTAATCGCTGTTGTTCCCAGGTCCACCCTGAGCCGGAGTGGTAGCACCTGTAAGAGTCCCAGCTATGGGCAAATAGTTAACACCCCCAAACTGGGGTCAATACACTATGAAAGTATAAGAGTATACTTTTATAGAAAACTATATATTTTTTAAAAGAAAAATATTACCAACAATACATTTTTGAAGGAAAAAAATATTACCAGTAATAGTTTTTAATACCAAACTAGAAGACATCTTCAGTTTCCTAAAATAAAAACCAATTAAAAAAATGATTTTCTTTCATCAAAATCTGACAAAATCAATCTTCTCATATTAACATTAAAAATTAAAAACATTTAAACATTTAAAAACATTTAAAAAACATTAAAGCATCTGAACATTAAAAATACCTTAAAAACCCCACCTTTTTGGCATTAAATAACCCACAGAGGTTGATATGCCATTAAACAAAATTCAAACAAACTTTGATATTGATTACATTCATACAGACATTTTTGAACGTGAGGACCTTTACTCACTCATCAAATAACAAAAATGTGCCGTAAGTTGTTGTCATATAAAATCACTGTTATTGAATGTTATTTCAGTTCTCTGTGGTTTTGGGTTTTATTTATCTATTGGTTGTGGAATCATTATAGAGGCCATAGTCCTGCAAAAAGTTAAATATGGGGCGCCTGAACATGTGCACAGGTCGGTTGCGTGGACATCGACATAAATTCATCAACCCGCGGTATTACGTCCCTCATTGCAACAAAAAGAGACGACGCGCCTCTTTATTGCAATGAGAGAAGCTGTTCCCCAGGACCGGGCAACTCTTAACAATATTTTCACTTGCACTCTGTCCAAAGACAGACACTTCTGACAAATAAAGTTTTGTTTATTCGTCCGAAGACAGTTACAACCCATTATACCCAGCCAAAATCCTAGGCAAGTCTGATTTTCTAAGCGTATCTTAGTCAGTCACTTAAGTGTCATACGTGAACCACGCTTTAGGCGATCATGTGTCGAAAGAGACATGACTCACTAGACAGAAGATTATCCCGCAGTAGGTTGCCATTACTTTTTGCGGTAGACTGGTTCCCAGCCAAGTATTTAGAACGCAATCAGTCTTATTATGTAACCCATAACTGGCGGGAAGAGACGGAATAATACATTTCTCAAGAAAATCTGTGCATAAGTGAACGCTGGAATTCGAACTCGGCTCCCCCATTTGTCGTTCCGAGTCGATATCCACTCCACCACAACGCACATCCAGTATTTTGGTACTAAGCGGAAAGTGTAAAGCATCCGGCGAGGGTCGAACTCAATACTCGTTTGTGATTGATCTAGAGAGACACTCTCGTTAGCCATTACACCACAGAGAAGTGCCCTCTGTAAACTACTAACTTGAGTCATGTACGTTATCTTATATTGAAACCCTAACCACATTTTTGCACTGTTCTGAAATTTAAATATTTAAAAAATTATGTTAAAAATCGGTAAAAACCTTCGTTCAAATCAGTTATTTTCTGAACGAATAACTCGTGATTGTCATCTCTACACTTAAACAACTCAGCTATCGATTATTATACAAAAAAATTCTTTTAAATTTCTTCTTCTTCTTCTTCTTCTTCTTCTTCTTCTTCTTCTTCTTCTCCTTCTTCTTCTTCTTCTTCTTCTTCTTCTTCTTCTCTATTCAAAATGTTGGCGATTATATTTCTCCACAATTTCCTGTTTCTTGTAGCTCTTAATAAATTTGGTCTTTTTGTTACCTCTACTAAACATTGTTCTGCCATCCATTTACTTAACCCCCACCCCCGATGTAGATTATGCCTTGTTTACATCTGCCCCTATTGCTTTCAATTTATGCTGTGAGCATCAAATTTTCTAAGCCTTTTTAAAGAAAACGCTAACAAAATGGCCTCTTTCACGTGTTAAATAAAGGTGTCGTTTTTGTTAGCGTTTTCTCTAAAACATCGTCATTGCTCAAATGTTCACGCCATGGTATTCTCAGCATCCTTCTGTAGAACCACATTTTCGTTGTTTTAAGTCTCTTCATATTTTTAAGGAGTTTGTCCAGTATTTACTGCTATATAGAAGAATTGTTATCGCGTAACAGTCCAGAACACTCTTCTTTGTTTCTAATTGAATTTTTACTGTTTTTAATGCGTTGTTTAGCTTTTGGAAGGCATCTTTCGCTATCCCAATACACCTTCGGATTTCGGTGTCGCACTTTCCGTCCTCTGCGAAAACACTGCCCAGATATTTAATTTTTTTTGTTCCTGTGTTATTTTGCCCTGTCGACCTTGCAATTTGCCTGTTAAGCTGTTGTTTTTGCTGGTAAACATAACATGTAATTGATGTTTAGTATTTTCTTCTCTTGTAATGATTGAGCACTTATATCCGAGCATGCCCCTCTAATAGGGGTGATTTGGCAATCCATGTTGAAGAAGTTTGCTCAGGCATATTTGTGTTTGTTCAACACCCACAGAGCCAATATGTAGTTTATACTGAAACCGTGGTGATCGGCTCTTAGTTACAGTTTCTGAGAGAACTCGCGATATCTACACTACCAGCCCTAATTATTAGGCTACCCTGGTTTAAAAAATATGTATTTCATACTAATTTTAGTATTTATTGCCAAGTGAATAATTCTAAATTAAAATAGAATGGTTCTTTTGTTAATACTGCACAATAAGATGTGCATCAAATGTACAGTTCTGGTTTCCAGTTTTTGTGCTCTCTTCCCCATGCTAGTCTCCTCTTTTTATTGGCTGGCCGAAGCAAAGGCTTCCTGGCTGCCTTATAAAATTTTGCAAAGTTATAATAACAAAAGAACCGTTCTATTTTCATTTAGAATTATCAATTATTCGCTTGGCAATAAAAACGAAAAATAGTATGAAGTACATAGTTTTTTAAAACTAGAGTGGCTTAATAATTATGACCGGTAGTGTAGTTTGGTCAATAATTTGTACACGGCCAGCAGTCTCAAACCCTCGGTCACGATGACTTGTGTCTTTGTGCTAACACAACAGTCGATGTACAATTCCGTTTACCCAATTTCCGTCACAAGGCTTAAGTCGACACGCAGGCAGGCACTTTCCAAATGTATGGACTCGTGGTCGTATGGTTATAACGTTCGTTTTCTGAACATGAGTATTCGAATGTCACCATGGTAGATTTGTCAGGAATTTGATTCCTTGATGATATCACTCTGGCAGGGAAGATCTCAGCATTAGGTACCTTCTTTCTTACCTACATTTGTGATAACATTGCCTTATTTGTGAACAGGAGATAACAAGCTGCGCAACCAATCTAAATTAAACTTACTTATAAATGGAACTTTGTGTCTCTGTGTGTGTGTGTGTGTGTCCGTTACCTATAGACTTCGAAACGGCTGAACCGATTTTCTTGAAAATTTACACAGTTGTACTATAAGCGTCTGCGAGTGTTCTTAGCTAGGTTTTGTGTCGAGGTACCCCCGATAAATATCGAAAACGATAATCGAAAAAATTGGGTTATAGAAGTGGTCCGATTTTAATCAAATTTGATACACTCATAGACAAAGACATAAGAAACGATATTCAGAAGTTTCAAGGTTGCAATAATGCAGAAAATTGATAATATATATATATAAAAGGCAAGATGTTTGTGTGTGTGTGTCTGTTTATCTGCTTGTATGACTGTATTTTTTTTCAGCCCTTTTATTTTGGTTTTTGCTTTGGGTTTGGCTCTAAGTAGGTATAATTGTGGTTCTTAGTCTCAGTCATGATACCATTTACTCAGAGGACTTATTTAGCCTTCAAAATTCAGTTTACGACGAAAAACACTTATTTGATATCGATACCAGGAAATCAAAATTTGACTTACATCCATTCATTTTTCTTTCAGTCTACGGTTTCGCTTTAAATGGAAACAACTATTTCTTTTTAGTCTTTCGTGCCAACGTCCAAAAAGTGGAAGCTCCAGAATGGTAAATATATAAAGATTTTTTTCAAGACCTCCACTATTGCGCAGGGGTTACAGTGAGAGAAAAAACCTGTTGCAGAGGGTGTCGAAGATAGGATAAAAGATGGATAGTATTCAAGGAGACAGAAGATGGCAACTGACGTTGCATTAAAATTTTGGAGATTGTAGCTATCAATGACGTAAGTACACGGAAGGGAGCTCCACGGGCGGGAAGTTCGAGAAAAGAAACTGTTAGAGTAGCAGCGGATGTTATATTTAAATATTTCAATGGTAAAAGGGTGGACCTAGATGACAATCTAGTCACACGATTAAATTTATCTGATCGGGGCATCAGGGAAAAAGCTCCTCAGAGTAGTGACTATCAAAATATTTGCAGTAAAGACAGAGGGAAGCCACGTCACGTGTTGAGTAGATTATGAATTGAGACAAAGCACATGTTCTAGTTGTCTACAACTTCGCATATAAGATTAGGAAGATATTTTAAGATATTTTTAACAGTAAAAAGAATAAAGGAATCAAATTCCATCGAATATGGTAAATTGCTGTATCCTTTAAAGCGGTTACAAACAGACAAGGTGGTACTCGAGTGAAAGAACAGCAACACGTGCGTAGATGAAAGAACCGGGGTTTATTGTAAAAAGAATACACTACGACAAGACAGGGAATACGGTGGCAGGCTAGTAATGGCCGAAGCAAGTCACAGATATCTCCTGTACTCACTATATTTGGCTATTAATATAGTAAGTTCTCATAGACGATAGGGAGTGTAGAAAATCCCATTACAACATAAATAAAATAAGTGTAATATATTTCTGTAACCCGATAGAAATATGATTGGCATCAAAAAGAGGACCGACAAAATTATGACCAACATCAAAGGCAGAAAATATAAACAAGTACCGACAAAAGTGTGATTACATCAAAAGCAGCCGGCTTCAAAGGCAATAACCGGTGAAAATGATTGACAGATGTGCCTGACCATAAATGACAGAATCAAGTGTATACCGGAGAAGGCAAAAATGCTTGGAAATTTTGGATTATATAAGTTTGTGGGTTTCTGGCAGAAATCCGAAGATTGGGATAACATCAAGAGAAAGCAGAAAAGAGAAATGAAGACAACTTCCGCAAGTCAACGACTCCCGACAACTCCCTCGTATGCGCGTGATTCTCTCTGACTTTCACTCGACAAAACCGTCCTGACTAAGAATAAAAATATGTTTATATTTTTTATATATACTTGTTGTTCATCATTGTCTATCAAGACGATCGTCATCTTTGGAAGATTATTATCAAAGTCGAAACAAGGAACGTGACTATGGCAGTCTTTGAAGGTGCCTTTACTGGTTTGGTATCGACATGTATGTAAGTAACTGTTTTCAGAGTGTTTTTTGCGCAAGGGAAGTTGTTGCAATCAGTTTATCTTGTCGTCGTCTACAGGTGAGAGAATTAGAAATGTGTTTTAAAACGAAAAAACGATTCTGTTTCCTTCTCGCTGATTGAATTCAACGAAAAAAGTAAATTCGTTCATACATTTTGCGCAAGAATATCATTTTTAATTTAGGACAACCGTAGATGGTTTTTTTAAAAAATAATTTATTGTATGGATAAGAAGAATTTACTCTTTCTTTCTTTTTTTTATTTTGTGTCTTTCTTCCCTCTTCTTTCTCTGCTTGTCTACCTCTCTTTTTTATCATACTTTATTTCTTTATTTCTTTTCTTTTACTCTGACTTATTTTTTTCGTTTTTCTTTCTTCCCCTTTCAGACTTTGTCTCTTTCTGTCGCTTATTCTGTCTCTCTTTCTCTATTTAAACCTTTCTTTTAATTTCTTCTTATCTTTTTGTCTAATACGCCAACATCACGTTGAAACAGATTAACCCGCATTTTCAACCATTAAAACATTGTATTGTATTTTTATTTTAAGTAAGATCACTAGAGTTAAGCAACTTGGAGCCTAGTTTGTACCTATGGAATACCGTTGTCATATCTGGTCAGGCACCCCTGCTTTTCGTCTCAGTGTTATCAACAGGCTCCAAAGGAGAATCTGTAATGTGATTGGTCCCGACCTGGCAGCCCGACTCCACCAACATTTTCGTCGGCGGGATGTAGCTTCCCTCTGTCTTTTCTATAAATATTTTTATGGCTTCTGCTCTGAAGAACTTAGGTCACTGGCTCTCCCTCTACAAGAATTTACTCGTGCAACCAGACTGGCAACAAGGTCCCACCCTTTTACAGTTAGATCAACTAAATGCAGTCAATTCTACTCCATCAGCGTATTTTCTCGCTCTTCCCGCATGTGGAATCCCCTTCCATATACTTGCTTTCCTGGCGAATACAACCTCCAGGAATTTAAATGCAAAGTCAGTTCCCATCTCTTATCCACTTAATGCAAGCGCTTTCTACATCACCCCGTCTATCTTGTTCTTTTTCTTTCTCTCTACCTTCACAACTGTCTTCACTCCTGTGTTCACATCCTTCTCTTGCCCTTTCTCTTTCACACCCTTTAGTTGGTTCGTCTATGTCCTCCTGCCCAAAACTACCCAAAACTGCACATTAGTGGCGGTACCGCCTTGCTTGTGGTGAAATGATCAAAAACATAAATGGGTAACCGCTTAGAAATACCATTTACTGTAAGCTTGGATATATGGCTGGTGTAATCGATAATGACTCGGAATTGTTAACCGATGAATCGAGTTCGAATTCCAGTTGGGTTCGTTATATTTACTTACGCGCAAATACCCATGGACAAGTCATGAATCCACTTTTCAACTCCAGATATCAGTTAAATCGTACAACTTGTATCCTTAATTAACTATTATCTGCAAAGGATTGATAAACCGTAGAAAACGAATTCATCAAATGTTTTCATTCTTGCTTTCACTTTGTCTTTTTCTATCTTTTTGTTTTTCTTTCTTTCCCGCTTTTTCTCTCTTCCTTTCTCTCTGACTTCCTCTTTGTTTATCTCATTCTTTCTCATCGCTTTCTTTCTTTCTTTCTTTTTAACATTCTTTTCGAATTTTATCAGTCTTTCTTCTTGCTTTTTTTCTCTGTATCTCTCTCACTTTTCTATATCTTTTTTCCCTCGTTTTCTTTTTTCTTCCCATGTTCTCTCTTTCTTTCTTTCACCTTTTCTTTTATTCTTTTTCATCATCTCTCTTTTTCTCTCTTATTCTCACTATTTCCTTTCTTTCTTTTTCGTCCTCTTCTACCTCTCTATTTATCAATGTTACTTTTTCTCTTCTCATCTTTCTTTCTCCATTTCTTTCTGGCTTTCTCATTTCATTCTCTCTTTCTGTCTTTTCTAAAATAACAATTCAATCAATTTTAAAACACCCACACACAAACAAATCACTAATTTAAAACAAACACATATACACATATATGTGTCTGTATATATGTATATAAATTAATGCATGTATGGATACATATATATAAACGTTTCTATACACACACATACATATGCACACATACACACACAAATATATATATATATATATTAGTTATCTACATAAAAGCCTTATTTGCTGTATCACAGCACATCAATGTGGTTATATATATAGTGTTTAAATCTGATAATATTTAGCGACAAGGTTTTTGTTCTTAGTCGTTTTACTGATAAAATGTATTATACCAAGTAGGATTCTTTATCGTAAAGTGCTCGATATCGGAGTGTAGATAGAGCGTTGATATGTACAAAAATGTTATCTTTGTACTGATATATATATATATATATATATATATTGATTGATTGATTGATTGATTGATTGATTACTTAGTTTTCGGTCATAATAAAATTACACCAGTGCACATTTGTATCAAAAAGTGTTCTATACAATTATATTGTAGAACTTTTGAATATTCTTCATTTGTAAACGAGTTATTACGCGACCTAGGTTTCTACCATGTGGTGTCTTCAGGCGATTTGCAGAGATCCGAAGGCAAATTGGCATGGCGAATGAAACATTCCAGAAGTTGAGTAAAGTATTAAGAAACAGGAAAATTTCACTAGAAACAAAAAAGAGAATACTGGAGTGCTATGTGTTATCAGTTCTTCAACATGACAGTGAATGCTGGACAATATCATCAAAAATGAAGGAAAAACTTGAAGCAACTGAAATGTGGTTCTACAGAAGGATGCTGCGAAAATTATGGCTTGAATATGTGAGCAATGATGAGGTTTTGGAAAGGATGAAAACGAAAAGGAAATTAATACTGAGCATCAGGACCAGACAGCTGAAATTACTGGGATATGCAATGAGGAAGGAGGGCTTGGAGAAACTGATACTAACAGGCCATACAGAGGGTAAAAGAGACAGGGGAAAGCAGCAGATATCATATTTGAAGGACCTAATCAGGTGGATGACAGAATGAGGATTGCATGGTGTAACAGTAGAAAGCGTGCTAAGAGCCACCGAGTTTAGGGAGACGTGGGAAGCCATGATCGCATACGTCCTGAAGGGACAGGGCACAAAGAAGAAGAAGAAGAAGAAGAAGAAGAAGAAGAAGAAGAAGAAGTCTTCTTTCAGTTGATAGTTAAGTTCTTTTTACTTGATTTCTTCTACTACCCTGTCTAGGAGGTTTTGTAGTTTCTTTCCGAGTTAACCATGAACACACTGTCATCTGCCCATCTTCTATAGTTCAGGTGACGTACATCGATAATAAATATAGACAAATGCTAAAGAAAAAAACTGTTAGCACAGAACTTACGTTAAATCACAACCATTTCAACTGTAATTTGATAGCATCTCGACGCTAGTCTAATACTGCGCTTACATTTAAAGGTCTCGGTACCATACCGAAGAGCTCATCCTAACAATGACCAGAATCTATCATAAATCCTTCCGCCTGAACCCATCTTGCATATATACAAATCAACCATCCGACCCTGCATAGAATACTGTTGTCGTATCTAGCAGGCACCCCTGCTGTGCATCTTAGAGCTCTCAACAGGCTCCAAAGGAGAATCTGCAATATAATAGGTCCTGACCTGGCAGCTCGACTCCAACCACTTTTTCACCGGCGGGATGTGGCTTCCCTCTGTCTATTCTACAAATATATTCATGGCTTCTGTTCCGATGAACTTAAGTCACCGGTGCCCCCGCCACTAGAATATACTCGTGCAACCAGACTGGCTACAAGGTTCCACCCACTTATAGTTAGATCAACCAAATGCGGCCGTCAATTCTACTCCATCAGCTTCTTTTATCGCACTCCCGGCCTGTGGAATTCTCTTCAGTATACTTGCTTTCCTGACGGCTTCCCCAGGAATTTAAATGCAATGTCAATATCCATCTCTTATCCACTTGACTACATCACCCTGTATATCTTGTTCTCTACCTTTCTCATTGCCCGTTCTCTGACACCCGCTGTAACTGGTCCGGCTTTGTCTTCACTCTCTTCTTGTCTAAACTTTTACTCTTATGTAGTCCCATGCGCATCAGTGGCGGTACCACCTTGCTTGGGGTGAAACGATTAAAAAAAAGCTTTTATAATTTTAATAATCGGTTCTTGCGAACTAGTAGGAAGCCAACACTGGTTCCAATTGCTGCGTGGATAAATTTTTGTTTTTGCTGTTTTTGACGCACTGAAGCTGCGACATTTTCGGTACAGTTGTGACTGATACCAACTGTTTAAAGTGTCTGGAACACTTAAGCGTAGTTCGGTGATTTCAATTCGATGTAGTTTATATTTGCCGCGCGAGTTTTTCCCCCAAAATAAAAATGATCTGGAAACTGTTTCGACATTACGGAATCGACCTTTTGAAACTGGAACAGCAGATTAAAAAAATAAAATAAAACGTTTGGGTGGAGAAAAGATTAAAAAATGCGGTGGAGGAAAGATAAAGAAAGAGAATACATTGGCGTAAAAAACACGAAATGGTACAAAATGAAAAAAAAAGAAAACGCCCGAAAAAGGGGAAAAAATAATAGCTGAGTTCAGATCGATATCACGTGTGTTTCTTTGATTCTTTGAAAGTTCGTACTACGAATGAAATTCCTCCCTAGTGCAGCTAAGCGCTGGAATCGGTAGCAAACGTATTGTCTTTGAATATGAAGGTAAAGAAAGAACACCTTGCACTTCGGTCGCTGCTAAACAATGTGGGTTGTACGCATGCGCGTTTGGAGGCCAAAGAAGGAATCAAGTGTGGTGAATTCAACTAAATGCTTTGTTTTTTTTATTTTCGTTGTTTTTTCCATGATTTAATCTTCTTTTGTTCCCCGATTTTGACTTCTATATATTTTTTCTATCTCTCTTTCTCTTTCTTTCATTTTCTTTCTCTCTTTATACTCTTCTTTTTTTCTTTCTTTCTTTCTCTCGCTTTTTATCTTTTTCTCTCTTTTTCTTTTTCTTTCTCTTTCTCTCACTTTCTTTGTCTTTCTCTTTTTCTATTTCTTTCTCTTTATGCCATTTTCTTTTTCGCTTTATTTTTTTCTCTGTCTTTCTTTCTCTTTCTCTCTTTTTCTTTTTTCCTTCTTTCTTTCTTTCTTTCCTGGTTTCCTTCTTTTTTTCTTTATTTGCAAAAGCAACTCGTCGCTGTTAAATTATTTTTAATAACCTTCATCTACAGCCGATTTTGTGCTTCCTCGTTTTTTCTGGGTTTTTTTTCTTATATTTTGGGAGGAGGATTGTAGAAAATTGTTTATACGTGACATTGATTTACATTCTAACTGAATGGTAGGTCAAACGCAGAAAGTCTTTGAATTAATACCATATACCGTATATGCTCGTGTATAAGTCGACTACTTGTATAATACAAACCCTGTTTTTTTTGCATGAATTTTAATTTAAATGCAATGTCAATTGCCTTCTTTTATCGACTTGATTCCCATTCATCTCTTATCTTTTCTTTAACATTCCAATAACTACAAACTCAAAAAATTTAAATGCAACATCAATTGCCATCTTTTATCTACTTGATTCCCATTCATCCCTTTCCTTTTCTTCAACGTTCCAATAACTACAATCTCCAAAATTTTAAATGCAACCTCCAGGATAAAATTACCTGTATCTGGTGCAATCGTTTACCAAAAACGTATAATTTTGAACCTCTTCAAGAAATTAACTGCGTATAATTTGAACCCCTACTTTTTTTTGTAAAAAAGCTGATCATAAATCTCTCACAACACTCGAGTAGATTGATGCAATAGTATTTTCTAAACTTATTTTAGTATGGCACAAGGCCATAAACAAGTAGAATGACTAATATTATCGGTCTTATATGTTATCGCATTTATTCACTGGTCCATGGGTCCTTGAGCCATGTGTTCTTGGCCTAAAGTATAAAAGCGTTGGTTGAATCCATTGACTTGACCCAAAGATGTGTGAGTTCAATATCTGGCGACAGCAGTGGCGAACAAAATCTTAGAGAATTGAGTTAAATGGAGATAACATCCGGAAGTAGCATGACTCTAAAGGCTTCTGTTCAAACTTTCCATCACCTGAATAAGGTCGGAGAGTACACCAGCCCAAAAATCGCGAATATGACAATAAAGATGAGAACAACAGTCTAAATAATGCCGTTTTTATTTTAATTCCAACGAAAAAAGTACAAATAAGGCTACTTTATATTTAATTAGGAATGTGTGGTATTATGGAAACCAGTGTGAATGATAATTGCAAATGTGCATTTTTAGTGAAAGTATAAATATTCGAGCGAATCGGTCATTGATTGCGACGTTTTCTATGTGACTTGTCCCTTCCGGATGTGGACAGTCGTGACTCTCCACATTCTAGTCTTTGTAGCTCTTCATTTTTGTCATTTTACAATTCACCCCCTCTCCGTTCTCGCATCCATTCATATAAGCTTGGTCCGCTGCCCCCGTATGCCCTTTTAACTTCTGATTGACCTTATTTGCTGAGAACCTACACTATCATATGCTATAGATACTTTGTAGGCACGCTTTTGATTTTTTTTTCTGGTGTTTTTTCCCTCCTGTTCCTAAGTAATGCCATTGTCCGGTATTTCTATCTTGGCCTGATAGACATACACCTCGCCTCGGAGGGTAATGGTTGTTGTGAGCACACCCTCGATGTAAAACTCTCCAATCTCTCCTTCTTCATTATGTGTACTATTGTATACACACGACGAAAATTAACTTGAATCAAAATTGACGAGAATGAACTGCTACCTCTTCAACAAAATTAGTTGCTTAATTTAAATTTTATTTAATTACATACTCTCAGGTATGCGGGACTGTAAAGTTATTGTTAAATACTAATTTGCTTTTAGAAATAAGCTTATTTGCTGAGAACCTACACTATCACATGCTGTAGATACATTGTCCGGTATTTCTATATTGGCCTGATAGACATACACCTCGCCTCGGTGGGTATTGGTTGTTGTGAGCACACCCTCGATGTAACATCTTGAACTTGCCGAAGAAGTATAAAATCTCTATTTACACAAATAACAGTTACTAACTACCTGATGGTGATTTACTATGCGTTGCTTAGATCTGTCAGAAGACCGAAAGTATGGTGCATCCAATGAGGGCCGAACTCACAATTCAGTCGTAATTAATCTAGCCAGGCAAGCCTTATGATCATTAGACAACGTTGACGTGTCCAATAGCCGACTACTAGATGATTGTGTGAAAACGAATGAAACTTTTAGATGTGGCTGGTCAATGTTCGCCGGTAATTTTTTTTTCGAAATGTTAAGCCTCTGTTATTTAGTATAGCATTGAGACCTTTTCTCCGGTGTACCTTTGTAGAATATATATATATATATATATATATATATATATATATATATATATATATATATATATATCATAAAATACCCACTTAAGAATGGCTTACTTTATATGTTAATATATATATATATATATATATATATATATTATAAAATATATATATGTAAAATGAAATAAATAAAATGAAATATATATATATATAATGAATAAAAATATTATATATATATATATATATAAAGTGGATATAGACATTAGTTAGTTCCTGTGACTTGACCCAAAAAGTTGTAAGTTCAATACCAGGACACAGCCGTATTGAACAAGTAACTTATAAGGTTAGAGGGAGATAACCCATGGCAACCAAAAGAGGCACTACTACGCAAGGAATGGAGTCAATATACTCCAGTGATTGTAATAAGGGGTTCGGTTCGAAATTCCTAGCACTTGAAGAAGGCCGGAACGCACAACGGCCGAAGCGTCGTAAAAATCGCAACAATGATAAGGACCAAACAATGATAAGGACCAAACAAGGATAAGGACCAAACAATGTAAATACTCTAAATATTGAAAAGGTCTGTTTGTATAACTTCCAACTTTATTTGTTTTATTCCATAATTAAAATTGGTAAACGTTCCAAAGTTCACTATTATTTTAGTCTGAGTACTTTCGGCTGTCGCTTAAGTCGTTACCAAGAACTCCTTTTAGCTATTCCGGCTTTCCCTAGTTTGCTAGAATGAATTTCAAGCCACTTGACGTCATTTAAAATGATCAAAATTATATTTTAAGTGATTATATATATATATATATATATATATATATATATATATATATATACTAGCAGTATAGCCTGGCGTTGCTCGGGTGTAATAAAAGCTTTAAAACTAATACATGGTCCTGGAGCTCAGACTCTTTGGATGCTGGCACGAAAGACTAAAAAGCAATAGTTGTTTCCAGTTAAAGCAAAACCGGAGACTGAAAGAAAAATGAATGGATGTAAGTAAAATTTTGATTTCCTGGTATCGATATCAAATAAGTGTTTTTCGTCGTAAACTGAATTTTGAAGGCTAAAGAAGTCCTCTGAGTAAATGGTATCATGGCTGAGACTAAGAACTACAATTATACCTACTTAGAGCCAAACCCAAAGCAAAAACTAAAATAAAAGGGCTGTAAAAAAATACAGACATACAGGCAGATAAACAGACAAACATACAAACATTTTGCCTTTTATATATATATATATATATATATATATATATATATATATATATATATTATCGATTTTCTCCACTATTGTAAGAACTGCAACCTTGAAACTTCTGAATATCGCTTCTTATGTATTTGTCTATGAGTGTATAAAATTTGATTTAAAATCGGACCCCTCCTTCTAAAACCCAATTTTTTTCGATTATCGATTTTCGATATTTATCGGGGGTACCTCGACACAAAACCTAGCTAAGAACACTCGCAGATGCTTATGGTACAACTGTGTAAATTTTCAAGAAAATCAGTTCAGCCGTTTTGGAGTCTATAGGTAATGGACAAACACACATACACACACACACATACATACACACACACACACACAGTCAAAGCTCCATTTATAAATAATATTTTGTTGTTTCCTATTAAAATTTGTCTATGTTAATATTATATTTGGTTCTTTGTGATATGTTATTATATGTAAAGTAGAAAGAGGACCTGACATTTGCTGCCTACTGCTGAACTAAAATAAAGACAGTATATACATAACGAAATTTGCATTAACCCACATATTTATTTAAATTTATTTTTTTGAACATAATTTTTAATGGATACTCATATTTTAGTGGCTAGTCTGTTTTTTCTATAATCAAACGATACATTTTTAATATCCGCTGGCCCAAACATTCGAAAAATCTTGTTTGGAAAATGTCTTTCTACAGAATTCGACCCTGCAACACCGATGTAACGGGGAAATGCCGTCATTAGATCTGACATGTCTCACTAAGATTTCGTAATATTCTTATTATGCTCGTATATTTTTCTATATATGTGTATTTCACTAAATATGGCAGATATGGAAGATTTAATTAATTTTTTATTCAGATTTTACAGCTTCGTTTCGTTTTTCCTTCTATCTGGCCTGTTAGTATCAGATTCTCCAAGCCCTCCTTCCTCATTGCATGTCCCAGAAACTTTAGTTGTCTTTTCCTGATGCTCAATATTAATTTCCTTTTTGTTTCCACTCTTTCTAAAACCTCATCATTTCTCACATGCTTGATATTCGCAGCATCCTTCTGTAGAACCACATTTCAGCTGCTTCCAGTTTTTCTTTCAACTTTGATGACGCTTACAATAAGATGTAAACATAAAATGGAACCCGAACCCAGCTTTCTACTTACCGGCTGATGACTACCCTACGTTCCGTCTTCGTTCTCGTTCTTATTGCTCTGCACCAAAAAAAAAAAAAAAAAAGGATTTGTGAAAAACGGACAAGAAAACGAAATGTGAAAATAAACTCAGCGGGACTAAATTAAAACCTGATCCCTGCTTCCAATATATATATATATATATATATATATATATATATATATATATAAGCATGCCGTGTGGGTATAGAAGAATCCAAAGGAGTGTCCTGTACATAAAGTGGTAGGATAACTCTCTAAGAGAGCTCTAAATATATATGTATATAAATACATATAGAGCAAATATAAGAACAATTAAGGCAGATACGTTATTTCATGGTAATTCGGAAGTTAGGGCCTATTTCAGGTGAACCAACATCAGCTTCCGTCTTTATTGTACAAAGGATTTTACACGATGATGGTTCGCCTGAAATAGGCCACACTTCCGATTTACCATGAAATAACGTGTCTACGTTAATTTTTATTATATATGCATATTTATATGTGTGTGTATGTATGTGTGTGAGATATATATGTAAGATATATATATATGTCAGATTAAATAAATTGTAAACAATATGTTTGCTTATTTTTAATAAAACCAAGAAAATAACAAAAGCAAACTACAGATTCTCGAGGCAATATTCATTAAAACACTTAAGCCATCAGTTAATAGAATCAGTTATGAATACTGTAGCAATGTTCTAAAACGTTTGTAAAAAGAACAGTTTTTTCATGCTTTAACACGAGCATGACCATGATATTACATATAAAAAATTCCATTTTGGAAAATTTTCACATTCTAATAAACGCCAGCAATTTGACAACCATTATATTTGAAACAAGAAGAAAATTTACAGTAATTTTTAGCAACACAGTTTTCCGGTTATATTTGTTACCATAACTCACACCCCTGAAGATGACCTCGGAAAGAGATTGAAAGTACTTCGGTACCTTAAAAAACAAATATATATGTTGGATTTACAACAACCACATTAACTAGACGTCTTATGTTACATTTGTCCGACTATTCATCCATTTGTAGACATCTACAACATCAATATTCCCAATGTAAAAAAATAATGATCGATAATACAAATATCCGACACCAAGAAAGCAATAAATGCAAACTACAGATTCTCGAGGAAATATTAATTAAAATACGTAAGCCGTCAATTAATAGAATCAGCTATGAATACTGTAGTAATGTTCTAAAACGTTTGTAAAAAGAACAGTTTTTTCATGTTTTAATACATGCAAGACCATGACATTACAACATATAAAAAATTCCATTTTGGATAATGTTCACGTTCTAATAAACGCTAGCAATTTCTCAACCGTTATATTTGAAGCAGGTAAAAACTGTACAGTTTTCCGGTTATATTTATTACCATAACTCACACCTCTGAAGATGACCTCGGAAAGAGGTTGAAAATATTTAGGTACCTTAAGAAATGAATGAAAATAACATGTGTCAACGTTACAGCTCATTTCTGACATCTTTTGATTGTAATACGCGAAAGATTATCCGTGAGTATGAACGGGTGTTATTAAAAATAAGCAAACATATTGTTTGCAATGTATTTAATCTGACATGTTTAAAAGAAAATTTGCCGCCTAAATACACAAATATATAAATATATATATTTGTCTCATAGTCTCTAATAACCCTACAAGCACTAAATTAAATTCTCTATAAAAAAAAAAACAATGTAGTGTATCAATTTACACTCCCGTTCAGAGATTGTATCTCTGGTACTAATAATAAACTCACTACATATATTGGTTTTACTACAACCACGCTCTTCCGTAGACTTACCTGTCACCTTTCTGATCAGAGTACAACATTTCTCAGAAAAACATAACCATGTAGGTAATATCAGACAGATTTTCGTCAACAATACAACACTCCTCACTCATACACACAATGAAAAGAACCTTCAGATATTGGAGACTATCTACATTAAACAAACCATACTTAATAAACTCACGTTTAAATTTGGTCATAACACATGACATCGCATTTGAATATATGGTTCTGTTGTCATTTTGTGCTATCATGCGGTGTGACATCATAGAACCGCATTGCAAATTTACGAACTGCGTTTGTTATTTTTGGTAACTATTGCCGTTGCTTAGCGAAATTTTATGTCAACACAAGATAAAATCTTCGCTGATGGTAGATGTTTTTGTGTACACCGTCCTTATAACCTCTCTGAAGATGGCTCATATGAGCCGAAACCTTAGAACCAACTTAATAAAAAAATTACCCAAATGTTGGAGAATTTTTATCTTTATTTTCAGCTGAAATTAAATCCAAAATACGATGTTTAGAACGGCTCATGATTAAACATAATAGACATTCATTGTCTCTTATATTTAACAGTATATATATATATATATATATATATATATATATTATATATATATATATATATATATATATATATATATATATGATTATCATTCATTTATCCTTCCTAGGTGGGTAGGTAGGTGAAACATTTTGTAATCAATTCACCCAACGAAGCCAAAAATGTCACACTGAAAGTAAAAGTGAAGAAAAACACTTTAGAAAGAGCCGGAAACCTGCAATGTGAAATGTCAGAGAATAAAAATTTTTATTACGAAGTCTACAGTAAACAAAACCATAAGTAACATTGTCTGGTTTTAAATTTTATTAAAAAAAAATTGTTTTTTTTTCTTATTTACTTTATGGCTACTACGTAAAAAAAGAAAATTAGAAAAAAGTTATGTTTAGAAAAAAAAATACATTTGTTTTGCGTTTTTTTTCTTTTTAGTGTAAGCACCTTTATACTTTTAATCAACTCGCCTCAAATCAGGCGATAAGGCCACTAAGATGCAAGGAGCTACTGGGCTTGAAATAGAATAAGAAGACTTTAGAATGATCCGAAAACCTAATCCTAAACAGGAAACGAGGAATAAATCTCTACTTCTGTCCAAAAGACATAGAAAAGTGTGAACCGGGCGATAGGCGAACCTATCTACACTTATGAAATTGAAACAACTTCTGAGATGTTGTGCTAACTAATCACCTAACTTTTCACCTTGACTCTTTTTCTTACCAACTCTTAGCCCATCTCAACTTCACAACCCTTAGCTGAGAACATGAACGGCAGCCATTCAAACTATGTGAGGGGCAGTCTGTCCGCCATCAAGAGTAGAGCAAAATTGGTTTCTTCTATGCCAACCACGACAACATAGACCGGCAATTGGAAATCATCAATGCCTGCATTTTGTCGCTTGACCCTAAATGTTCTCACTTATTTATTTATTCTTTTGTTCCACTTCGGTCACCAGGGTAGCACTTAAAGGACCCGAATTCAAAGAATTTATCCGCCGGCTATAAAACACGAAGTGTTATACACTGGGTGTGCGTGTGTGTGTTCAATTCTCCTTTGTTTTCGGTCATAATCTCCAGACTTATGTCACCCAAAATTTCTACATATCTTTTTTTTTTTTTTTTCAGTTTGTCGCTTAATTGACGTCAGTCATACCTTTGTTGGCTATTGCCTTTCAAGACTTTGTTGTCGCTTCTCTTTTTTTTCTGCCTTTCATGTCAATCATATCTTTGTCGGTTATCGCCTTTCAAGTATTTGTTGTCATCTGTGTTTCCTGCTTTGTCAGCTGTCGCCTTTTAAGCTTTTGTTGTCACCTGTTTTTTCTGCCTGATGTGAATCATATCTTTCTCGGCTATTGCCTTTCAAACTTTTGTTGTCGCCTGTGATTTCTACCTTTGGTGTCAATCATATTTTTATCGGCTATTGCTTTTCAAACCTTTTTTGTCGCCTGTGTTTGTTTTGTTTTGTTTTTTTTGTTTTGTTTTTTTTTGTTTTTTGTTTTGCCTTTGATGTTATTTCCCGTCGCTGTCATCCACGGCCGGAGTATACTTTTGTCAATCATATTTTTACCGTTCAAGGTAATATATTACTTGTGATCATGTCATCCTTGAAGATATTCAGCTTCATTGTTTTATTTCAAGTCGTTTTTTCCCCCAAAGAGTGTTCAAAGTTTTATTACCACGCATGATTATTAAAACACAATATTTCGTATAATTTAAAAACAATATTATCAGTTAATGGCATAAAAATCTATTTTAAATAATTTAATTTTCCTAGTGAAAACATTGCAAATAATGTTATCCGAATTTTCCAGAATTGATGTTCGATTTTAAAATTAGATTTTTTAAAATTCATTATTAATTAGAATTTATTCATTAAGAGACATCTAATCATTAACTTCCTAATAATTCATTAATTTCATAATATCGATGTTGCATTTTGATTTGATAAAAATTTAGTTTTTCTTTTCTTTAGATGTTTGAGAAGAGACCATGAAGTCAACTCAAATAAACTCCAGGAAGAACGGTATTCGTATAGCTGCCGGTGACTGTAAAGTTAATACTAGCAACAAAGGGTTCTGTGAAGAAATGTTTAATCACATGAAAACATGAACTGAGAATACAGTAGTTCAGTGTGACAAGTGTACGGCTGAAAAGCGCTACGCCTTTGCAATCATGTTTTCATTGTTTCATGAGTTGACGTTTGGAGGGTCTTCGGTGATACTTGGTAAATTGGCCTTTGCTAAACACGACCGAAGTCCCCACAATTTAAAGATTAGAAGGTTGAAGGTTGGTTGTTGAAATGTTAAAGAATAAAATATTTTGCGTGTACATTAAAGTAAAGATTTATTAACAGAATGACAACATTGTTAGAAGAAAAATATAAGTGAAATTTCGTTAACTGACACTATAGCATATTTTGTGAGAATAAAAATGTTCGTTGAGAAAATGAATGTAGTTTTGTATGTAAAAATGTTCAAAGAGAAATGTAAGTATTTAAAATGTCCAAAGAAGTTTAAAGTTCATGGTTCTGTAGTAGCTGAATGTATGTTCCTTGCACTTTTTGATAAGTTGGCGACATAGTAAAAGAGAAGGTTAAACAAATGTACTTAGAATCCTGTTGTTGTTGTTGTTGTTGTTGTTGTTGCTGCTGCTGCTGCTGCTGCTGCTGCTGTTTTCTTTGGCGTGGAGTAAAAAAGAAGAGAAGAAAATTAGAAGAAGAGGTCGGCGGGACGTAACCGAGTCAGCTTGACGTTTCTTCCTTACATTGCAATGAGGAAGTAGGGCCTAAAGAATCTGATACTAACAGGCCAGACTGAAGGGAAAACGAAACGAAGCTCTAAAATCTGTATTAAAAAAATTTCTGACTGTATTTGAACTTTCTTTTGTTACATCGCCACGAGGTCCGTTAGCTAACCGCTCCCATGCTGACTGATTTTTACCGGTCAGCAAAGTGGTTTAAATAGTGAAGCTTCTCATGTTGCCAGTTTCAGCAGGCCTTTTCATTCTAGGTGTGAAAAAACTTCATATATGAATTTTCTATTTTTTTATCCAGTCATTATCCAGAATGTTGCTTTTCACACTGACTTTTGATTTTTTTTTTTTTTGGTCTGAGTTTTTACAAATTGTTTTTGGTCCTTTGAATCCACTTTTGTGGGTGTGCAATTTTACTTTGTCTGTTATAGTTGTTTTTTTGTTTTTTTTCAAAATGCTTTTAGTCCTTTGGATCCGATTTTGAGGGTATGCAATTTTACTTTGTGTGTTTTAGCTGGTTGATTGATGATATAGAATTTGTATCATGTACGTTCTACTCATAATTGATAAGTTTGTTTGTTTAACGGTATATTTTCTCCTTGTGGGTCATTTAATACTGAAATTTAACTTTGTTAGGAGCATTCGTAATTTCTTTTACAAAAATGTATGTCTGGATTGTTTTTAATTGCATTGCAGCTAATTTTTATTTTTAACAAGAGTATATTGCAGGAATGTTTGGTTTCAGAAATGCTTTACAAGTATTATTTTTTTATTATTGCTGGTAATATGGTTCGTCTGTGTTTTTTTTAATCTACTTCTGGTAATTTTATTTCAAATGTAATGCTGTTAATTTTTTTTGTTTTTTTGCTATGAAAGTATTTATTGCTGATATTTTTACTATAGAATGTATTTTTATACTTTCATATTGATTTTAACCTAGTTTGAGGATTAACAAGTTGCACATAGTTGGGACCATAACAGATGCTACCACCTCGGATTAGTGGGGAACTGGGAACAGAGACCTTGCTGCCGGATGTAGTTTATCATCATACCCACGACGGACAGCAAAGCTGATGAACGAGTTCATGTTTCAATAATAAGTGTAGAAAAGTTTAGTCGCAATTTCTATGCAACAGAAACGTAATTGCATGGATCAAAAAGATTTTGAATTTCTTTCTCACCTCAGCTATACAATCTTTTCCAGTCTGGTCTACGCTGTATAGAGCAAGGACAGCAGGTTGTGCGGGAACCATAACATTTTGGATAATTACATTGGGACTTGTTTGATTCAAAGCCCTGTTTAAACTACATATTTATAATTTAAAATAATTTTCTAAACTTAATATAAAATAAATTACATACAATTAATTTAAAAATAAGAGCAGTCAAAGACCACAAACCTCCGACTTGGCAAGATCGACATCAGCTTAGCGATTAGCAAATTATGATTATTAAAATTAGAACAATTACATTAAACTTCAAGGCTCGTATTTTTCGCTTTTGAAAATAAATATTAAATTTATATTTTAAATAATAATATTTTCGTGGAAAAATAATGCATTCAGAAAGTGTTATGACTTAAAGCACTCTAAGGGAGGTAATTCAGTATCTGGCATGTGAACCGTGCGAAAAAATATTAATAAAAAGGCGAAAAAATAACCCAGATGATTTATCCTGTACCAGATCGAACCCAAAATCTAATCAGTTTGTGCCAGGCATAAGGCCAATCATCTATAAAAGTTTCATCCGAATCCATCCAGCGCGTCTTCAGATATATTGACCATCAACAGATAGACAAATAGACAAACGCTACCAAATACTGCAGAGTTAATAATAAAAGATTTGATTAATGCAAAACAAAATAATAACAGTTAAAAACTGAACCAGGACATTAAAAAACAGACAGTTATAAAAGCCCCCCACCACCAAAAATAAACATACATACGTTAAACACGTAAAAACTTAAATCAAAGATTATCTAAACTTATGTATAAATGGAACTTTGTCTCTGCGTGTGTATGTGTGTGTCCGTTACCTATAGACTCCGAAACGGCTGAACCTATTTTCTTGAAAATTTACACAGTTGTACTATAAGCGTATGCGAGTGTTCTTAGCTAGGTTTTGTGTCGAGGTACCCCCGATAAATATCGAAAATTGATAATCGAAAAAATCGGGTTATAGAAAGAGTGGTCCGATTTTAATCAAATTTGATACACTCATAGACAAAGACATAAGAAATGATATTCATAAATTTCAAGGTTGCAATAGTGCAGAAAATCGATAATATATATATATATATATATGGAAAAGGCAAGATGTTTGTGTGTGTGTCTGTTTATCTGTCTGTATGTCTGTATTTTTTCAGCCCTTTTATTTTAGTTTTTGTTTCGGGTTTGGCTCTAAGTAGGTATAATTATAGTTCTTAGTCTCGGCCATAATACCATTTTCTCAGAGGACTTATTTAGCCTTCAAAATTCAGTTTACGACGAAAAAAACTTATTTGATATCGATACCAGGAAAACAAAATTTGACTTACATCCATTCATTTTTCTTTCAGTCTACGGTTTCACTTTAACTGGAAACAACTATTGCTTTTTAGTCTTTTGTGCCAACGTCCAAAGACTCTGAGCTCAAGGACCATGGATTAGTTTTAAAGCTTTTATTACACCCGAGCAACGCCGGGCTATACTGCTAGTATGAATATAAAAAGATTATTTTACGAAACGAAAAAAAAACGCTGTTAATTATTCATTTATCGTAAAAAGTCTGACCAGGTGTGTGGCATCCGTCGATCTCGAGTTACCATGGATCTGTGCCAAAAGATTTATGCCTCGGCGCTGCATCTGTTATGGCTGTACAGGCCCACACGGCAGTGACAGTCGCGAATGCAGCAAATCCATGTGAAGACGTTCTCTCATGATGTCGCCGTGTTGTGTTCTTTCCATCGAGCACGCCTCCTTCCGACGGTAAGCCTCTGTTTCTCCTCTCCTCGTCACAGCATTCTATGTAAATCGTGTCTCCAGCCTAGAGCCACAAGATTAGCAACTAGGTTTCCCCCCTTTTACTGTGAAGCCAATAAATTGTAAACGCAAATTCTACTCCAGCAGCTTCTTCTCTCGCACTTCCCGCCTGTAGAATTCTCTTCCGTTTACTCGCTTTCCAGACAGCTACAATCTTCAAGAATTAAAATGTAAAGTCATTAGTCATCTCCTATTTCACTAACTTGCATCCTCTCTCTCTCTCTCTCTCTCTCTCACTCTCTCTCTGCTCCTTTCTTCGTCCACTCCACTCTCATCAGTAGTTTCATCCTTCTGCCTTCTTCCTGACACTCCCTGTAACCTGTCACTCTTTCTCATAACTTACCTCCTATGTAACCCTCTGCTCAACAGTAGCAGTAAAATGCCTTTACGCTACCGACGACAAGATTATAAAAAAAATGTGTATATACACATACACACGCACAGGTACACAATGAAGAGATGACAGCAAGCAGTCACCGACTAAGAACTTGTCAACGAACACACAGAAACATTTAGCTAAACGTCATAAAGTGTGTCACATATATCACATAGCACAAAGAATACTTAATTACTTGATAAGAAAAAACTTCACTGCGAGGAAAATTGAACATTGTCTATTTCTGAAAAAGAATATATTAATTGTTATTTCGACTGAAGTTCTGCTTCTACTTTTCCTTCCGCGAAGAACATTTTATATATTTCATTTAAAAGATATATTGTTAATGTTGTTAAATGTTTGGAATCCCGACACACAGATCAAAACAAAAATCTGGGTAAACGAATCCCAATATGTCTTATGTTACGAAATTACTATTAATACAATATAGGGTATATTATTAATGCAGTATTGAGTATTTATTGCAAGAGCGAAGATACCAAAATAAAAACGAAAGTGATGAAACACTTCAAGTTCAGAGATAGCTATGACTGAATGACAATGACATAGAGGCGTAGGTTGAAGTAAAAGGGTAGGTTGGAAAATTACTTCAAAATTGATTTGTTTTCAGAACAAAAAAGGATGATATCATTCTTTGAATAAACAGACAGGTTGGAAAAAGTGAAAAAATAAATTAAAGTGGCTATTTTTAGACAAAGAAATCAAAAATTGAAATAGCCGACCAGGCCGGTTTTTTTCCGGATGTGAGACTAGGATTATGATAAGTAAGACACTTTTTGCATATAGTGTCTTTCTTGAGTTCATTTCAGCCCTAAAGTTTATATATATATATATATATATATATATATATATATATATATACGAACCATCATTAAATACGGAGGAAAAAAGGTCAACGCCTTATACGACTCCGGAAAGTACTTCACTTCATCTGCCATGCTTCCGCCTCCCGATGATAACAAAAGTAGAGTTAGTCAGTTAAGTGCCATACGTGATAGACGTTTGGGCGATCATGTCTCTTTCGAGACATAACTGACCGGGCAGAAGATTTTCCCGCAATAGGTTGTCATTACTTTCTGCGGTAGACTGGTTTTCAAACAGTGCTATAGAATACAATCTGTACTGCTATTTAACCCATAGCTGAAGGGAGAAGCGACGGATTAATACCTTTCCCAAGGGTATTTGAGAGTAAGTGAAAGCAACGAATTTAGCTGGAATTCGAACTCGGCTCATTCCGATATCCACTGCACCACAACGCACTACGCAAAAGTAGAGAAGCGCTGCTATAGCTTGGTTGGAACTGTCCAATTCTTTCTTCCCAGCTTCGACATATTTCAAAAGCGTTTAACCAGCCTTGTAGGCGATTAAGTACTTTTTCTCTCTACCATCCTATTCCCACAGACACCATGTTGTAAGCTTCTCGCTACTCTATCAATATTTCCGTGTCAAATATTCTAACGAGCTACATTCCCTAATTTCTCTAGTTCACATATTTACAACTAAGACCCGCCATACCGTATCTACAGGGGAAAATTATCCTCATCCCCTGATATCATTCAGTCAGTTAAGGGCCATACATGATACACGCTTAGGCGATCATATCTCGTAAGAGACATGACTGACTGGGCAGAATATTATACCGCAGTAGGTTGGCATTACATTCTGCGGTAGACTGGTTCACAGCCATGGCTATAGAATCCAATCTGTCCTGTTATTTAACCCATAACTAGAGGGAAGAGACATATTAATACCTTTCCCAATGGTGTTTGCGCGTAAGCGAATGCAACGAAATCAACTGTAATTCGAACTCGGCTCCCCGATTTCTCCTTCCGAGCCGATATCCATTGAGTCACAACGCACACCCTCCCCTGATATCCCATTGCTAAAAAAGAAGTTTCATTCGAAAACCTGTTTTATTGGTTCTTATCCTTCTTCTATGTGCATTGTTCCTTCAGGACGTAGGCGATCATGGCCTTCCACCTCTCCCTATCCCTGGTTGCTTTTGCAAGCTTTCACTTGTTACTCCACCAAAACCACGCTCTACCATCCACCTGCTCAGACCCGTCAAATATGTTATCCGCTGCTTTCGCCTGTCTCCGTTTCCCTCTATCAGACCTGTTTTTATTAAATTCTCCAAGCCCTCCTTCCTCATCACGTCCCAGATACTTCAGCTATCTCTTCCTGATGCTCAGTATTAATTTCCTTTCGTTTCCATCTTTTCTAAAACTTCATCATTGCTCACATGCTCGATCCATGATATCCGCAACATCCTTTTGTAAAAATACATTTCATTTGCTTTAAGTTTTCCTTCATCTTTGATGATATTGTCCAACATTCACTGCCATATTGAATAACTGACATCACATAGCAATCCAGTAATCTTTTCTTTGTTTCTAGTGAAATTTTTGTCTCTTAACACTCTCCTCAGATTCTAGAATGTGTCCTCCGCCATGTCATTTCGGATTCGGATCTCAGTGTCGCACTTTCCATCTTCCGTTAGAACACTTTCTACGTACTTGACTATTTGTACTTGCTTGATTTTAGTATCCCCAAGCTGTAATTGGAATTTTGGGCTCCTCTGTTTGCTGATGACCATTCATACGGTTTTCTTGTACTTTATTGGTTCTACAACACCAAAAGCGTACCCTTCTCATAAAATTAGTTTCTAGATCAAGATATTCCTTGACTCAATAGAGTCGTAGAAGTAGTTTTTCTTTGGGCACGACAGTCTGATGAAGTCCAACCCTCTCCAGGTTAGATTTAATTTCCCTTCTCCTAGACTAGTTGCCGCCCAAGGCTATAGAACGCAGTTTGTCCTGCGGAAGTGGGGGAGTAGGGATGAATTCAAACCTTTTTCAAGAGTAGTGAATGTAATGAATCCGACTGAAATTCGAACTCGGGTCTACGATTCATCAATCCAAGTCGCTATCCACTACACCACCATGCCTCCAAATTAGTTTTGATGTTATTAAAAAAAATTTCGGAATATTTCACAAACGTCATATTCTGAACTTTTATTTGCAATTTAATTACATTTTTCCTCAGTTGTGGTCTGCCTATCGTTCGATTCACACTTCTCCCCGATCTTTTGAACAGGAGTAGAGGTTTATCCCTTGTTTCCAGCTTAGGATTCGGTTTTTGGTTCATTCAATAATCTTTTCCTAATCTACCACTTCTGGT
Source organism: Ascarosepion bandense (assembly GCA_037127315.1). NCBI lineage: Eukaryota > Metazoa > Mollusca > Cephalopoda > Sepiida > Sepiidae > Ascarosepion > Ascarosepion bandense. The sequence goes on from JBBBDQ010001968.1 coordinate 415,990, forward strand.
GGCCTCTTGCGTTTCGGTTACGTTATCCCCTTGCTTGGAGTGTTTGTTACACACAACTAGCTCTAGTAGCTCTCCGGCCTTGTACACAGAGAACATCATTGTAAAAAAAACTCACAAGGAGGTGCTTCCCCAAACACAACAAGCTTAACTTCATCCTAATCTGGCGTCAGCCCCTAGCTAGTGTACATATCTACTTTCGCCATGCAACAACGTCATTTAGTAACACTCTACATTATGTGACTCTTGGAACTTTTTAAAAAATTTTTTTTTTAATCATATCACCCCGAGCAAGATGGTAACGCCACGGATGCGCAGGAGGCTACGTAAGAGTGAAAAGATTGGAAAAAAGAAAGTCGGAAACCACATCCTAAACAGGGAACAAGGGATGAGCCTCTTCACCTGTTCAATAAACGTAGATGGAGTATGAACCGAGCGATAGTTTATTCTATCTACTCCAATTGAAAAAAAAGAAAGAAAAAAGAAAAGAGTGAAAAGATTGGAAAAGCGAAAGCCGGTAACAACATCCTAAACAGGGAACAAGAGATGAGCCTCTTCACTCATTTCTTTCTTTCTTTTTTTTCAATTGGAGTAGATAGACCAAACTATCACCCGGTTCACACTCCACCCACGTTTATTGAACAGGTGAAGAGGCTCATCCCTTGTTCCCTGTTTAGGATGTGGTTTCCGGTTTTCTCTTTTCCAATCTTTTCACTCTTTCCTTTCTTTTTTTTTCAATTGGAGTAGATAGAATAAACTATCGCCTGGTTCACACTCCACCCACGTTTATTGAACAGGTGAAGAGGCTCATCCCTTGTTCCCTGTTTAGGATGTGGTTTCCGGCTTTCTTTTTTCCAATCTTTTCACTCTTTTCTTTCTTTCTTTTTTCAATTGGAGTAGACAGACTAAACTATCGCCCGGTTCACACTCCACCCACGTTTATTGAACAGGTGAAGAGGATCATTGGATGAGCAATTAGCAAAATACGTAATTTTTATGATTTTGCAATGGAAAGGTTTTGAAAATAAAGAATAAGGGCTGTCGGTAGTCAGGAATGAACAGTAGCATTATTTTTTTTAAACGGTTTATGATATCACTTCATTTTATTTATTTTTGTTCAAAAACTATTGTAGAAAAAACTTTACTATAAAATGGTGTAAAAATTCAGTTTTCTTGTTCACAAATTGATTTATTGATCTGAAGAAAGAGTTTGTGAGGTTGAACCCAGTGCGAGATGTTGTGGGGTGATTCATAAAAAAATTCATAAAACTGTAAAGCATAATTCTTGTCAAAGTGGAAATGAAAAGTAACGAAAGGTAATCAGCCTTCCAAATGTTCTTATGTTTGTTCAATTAGCAAGGTTTTGTGGACTGAGTCAAACTGAGTACAATTCAGCAACTTTCAAATAACACGCGCGCAATTTGCACAAAGATAGATAGATAGATAGATAGATAGATAGATAGATAGATAGATAGATAGATAGATAATGAACAGACTGAGATAGATAGATAGATAGATAGATAGATAGATAGATAGATAGATAGATAGATAGATAGATAATGAACAGACTAGATAGATAGATAGATAGATAGATAGATAGATAGATAGATAGATAGATAGATAGATAGATAGATAGATAGATAGTGAACAGTTCTGGGGTGAACAGTAGCATTATTTTTTTTAAACGGTTTATGATATCACTTCATTTTATTTATTTTTGTTCAAAAACTATTGTAGAAAAAACTTTACTATAAAATGGTGTAAAAACCGGAAAACAATGTCAGCAGTCAGAAATTATTCCAAGCGTTACCAACTAATTGAGTTTGTTATAAGATTTCAGTCTTAATCATTGACAACGACATTTTGGTTGCAATATTTTGAAGGAGAAATTACCTCAAACGAGAAGAATTATTCGTTTTCAGGGTAGTATTGCGTCTTGAATAGCAAATTTATCGTCAGGCTTTTCAAAGTTAATTTGAAAGAATATTTGGCGGACAATGTCCCATTGAATCGGCAATGAATTGCCCGCTTCAAAAGTTCAGACCGACAGTCGAATCTTAACAAGAACGAACAGAAGAAAAGGACTCTTCAGCTTTTCGGCGGCGCGAAAATCACCCCACAACATCTCGCACTGGGTTCAACCTCACAAACTCTTTCTTCAGATCAATAAATCAATTTGTGAACAAGAAAACTGAATGCAATGACCCAGAGCTCAACATTAAGAATATTGATTTGATACCACAGAAAGAAAATGGCATATTACTAACATGTTTAGATAGATAGATAGATAGATAGATAGATAGATAGATAGATAGATAGATGTGGTGAAAATTTTCCAGATCTCTATATAGAATACCTTAGAAAAATAGGTTTTCTGATGTAAATTCCAATACGCACTAAATTTATATTTTAACTGTTATTGGACCTTATGAATACGATTTAAATACTGGTTTCTTGATACAGAGCCGAGAAAAATTCATAAAACTGTAAAGCATAATTCTTGTCAAAGTGGAAATGAAAAGTAACGAAAGGTAATCAGCCTTCCAAATGCTCTTATGTTTGTTCAATTAGCAAGGTTTTGTGGACTGAGTCAAACTGAGTACAATTCATCAACTTTCAAATAACACGCGCGCAATTTGCACAAATATAGATAGATAGATAGATAGATAGATAGATAGATAGATAGATAATGAATAGACTGAGATAGATAGATAGATAGATAGATAGATAGATAGATAGATAGATAGATAGATAGATAGATAGATAGATAGATTAAAAACAGCTAAATATACTAGAAATATATTCTAATCTTTTTACAAAAAAGTCATATGGCTATATCACGTTGAAAAACCATTTTTCGTACTATCACCAACGTTAAGTAAAGCTGAGCTTGGTCTGTACCTAGATTAGTAATTAATTACGAATACCAAGTGCTGTAATCTTAAATTTGCTTGTGGTGTAATAGATAATGGCTTCGAATTAGAAATCGAAGTGCCGAATTTCAATTCCAGTTAAATTCGTTATTTAAAGCCAGACTTTATATATACACTATTAGATACACTATTTGAATACACCAATCAAATGCGTATGTATGTACACAACTGCATACATATACATATATATATATACCGATCCCCATACGGTTCACATATAGTTATGTTTGTGTGAGCCCCGGTGGGCGAGCGAGCGCGCGCGCTCGCGCGTGTGTGTCACTGCATACGTCAATGGGTGTACAAGTGTGTATCTGTGTCTGTGTCACGATGACAAATTTTCCTCCCAATTTTCCTCCAACTTTCACAAAAATACACCAATATACGCAGTCCTACATATATCCAATATTTTTAAAAAATTAATCAGTTTGTCTGACGGTCGCAAGAGCGTGAAACCCAGGGTCACAAACTCACACCTATCTAACTGAATATATATATATATATATATATATATATATATATATATATTCTAAGAAAAATTTTTTAGAGATCACACTGATTTACTGTTACAAATACTATTGATTAGCCCAAAGTACCCAGTGGGAGAACTGGTGAATTGGAACACGGCATTCCAATTTCCGATTCCGAGCCGTTTATCCATTACACCATCCACACGTTTACAGAACCTGGTATTCGCAAATCTATGTAATGAGCTTTCGTTCATGCTTTTAATATTGTCGCTACATCTTGTCATGTGCTCACGCTATAGCTTAACAGATCCTTGATAAAATAAAAAAAGAATCTGCAATGTTATTGGTCCTGAGCTGGGATCTCGGCTTCAGTGACTTTCCCATCGCCCTGATGTAAATTTTCTGGGACATTTCTATCAATACTTTCATGGTAATTGTTCTGATGAACTTTTCTCTGTGGTAACCAGACATTTTTTAGATTTAAGCGCAGTTCTAGTCCGGCGACAATTTCTCATCCTCTTACGGTTTAAACTGATAGTTGTAACCGTAAATTTTATGCTTTTTCTCGCATTTCTCTCATCCAGCTTCTTGCTTTTCAATCAACTTCAAAAATTTAAATGTAATATCAATTGTTATATAAAAAAAATTCAGAAATATAATAATTAACTAGGTGGATATATTTGAATATTTAGTTGTCACACTGTGTAACACGATTTCTGTCCTTGGTTAGCAAGTATAATTTCCTATTCGCTTACGCCAAGAAACCATGAAAAAAGATTATTTCCATCAAATTTTACTTTTGAGACCAGGATAAAGATATTTCTGAAATTTACCTATTTCCATTGAGAAAACTGTCAAATGTGAACATTCTTGTTCTCGCATATGAGGAACAAAACGACATATGATTCAAAACTAAAGTTTAAAGTTACATAAGGGTGTCCACAAAAAAAACTGAGTAGTTTGTCGCGATTTAAGTTAATACAGTAAATTACTTTCACGACAATGCATTGTAGGCTTCACACTTAAACAGATGTTGCCACAAAGTACTTTTTCGCTCTTTTCTTGATAAATTCGCTGCAGACATAACAAAATGCGCCTACTGGATTCTTACAATCTCTTGATGCCATCTGTAAGGAATCAATGGCTGCTTGTCTGCATTTGGGCAGCTAGGAGTAAACTGAACTGTTGAGCTTTGGTTTCCTGGACTTAAACATGTTACCAGCATGTTCTAGAAATTCTTGACACACTTAGAAAGTTCTTGAAACTTCTAGAAAGTTCTCGAAAATTCTCCTTCGGCAATTTTCTGCTGAATATGCCTCGAATGTGATGGGAAATAGGTTGATTTTAAAACACGCACACGGTACTCGGCTGTCCGTCCACTGTAGATCGTATCCCGATTTCGAATTCTCCGAATTCTCCTTGGGAGAATGTAGCTCTGACAAAAATAAACAAAACAAAACAATTATATATGTTGGATTTACAGCAACTACAATAACAAGACGTCTTACATTAAACATGTCTGACCATTAATCTAATTCTAGACATCAACAACAACATTTCTGTGTACACTCACAATATAAGAAATAATGTTCGATAACACAACTATCCTAGACCAAGAAAAGAACAAAAGCAAGTTACAGATCCTCGAGGCAATATTCATTAAAAAAAAAATAAGCCATCAATTAATAGAATCAGCTATGAATAATGTAGTAATGTTCCAAAAATATTTATAAAAAGAACAATTTTTTCATGCTTTAACACGTGCATGACCATGATATTAAAACATAAAAATAATTATTTTTGGATAATTTTCACATTCTAATGAACGCGAAGCAATTTATCAACATTTACATTTGAAGCAAGAAGAAAATTTACAGTAATATTTAGCAACACAGTTTTACGGTTATTTTATATTTATATATAAAATTTCACGCGGATGAGCTGTGATACAGATAAAGCTTAAATAACAGGTAAAGATGTCGAAATCGGGATACGATCTCCAGTGAACGGACAATTGTGTACCGGACATTAGCGTCCAGGGCATTTGTGTAAAAGGCATATCTTATAATATTCATAACTTTGATTAATTTGTAAAACTAGAATAATTTTCTATTTTTGAAATATTTCTTAAACATTTTTCATCTCTCATTGCATTCATAAGAAAATAAATTTGTAAGTTTTTTTTTTTATTTTCACTTTTCGGACTGTTGTCCTCATCTTTGTTGTCATTTGTACGACGTTTCGGTCGTGGTACGCTCCAGCCTTCTTTAGTTGTTAGGAATTTTGAACCGAATCCTTTATTACAATCACTGGGATATATCATTCTCGTTTCTTGCGTAAAGCCTCTTTTGGTAATCATAAGTTATCTCCCTTTATCCCTGTAAGTTACTTGTTCCCCACTGCTGTAGCCTGGTATTGAACTCACAACGTTTGGGGTCAAATTATGGGAACTATATCAACGTCTATATTTTTTATTTTATTTTTTTTCTAAAAATTATTCTTTTTTTTTAAATTTGTTGTTACTAACTATGCTTTTTTTTTTCAAAATTTATTGTAATTATATTTAAATGCTTATAAAATTATCTGAGGTACGCAATTATCCAGTGATGCATTATTCTAGTGATGCAAATGTCCGGTACGCAATTCTCATAGAACCGCAGTCTACGAATTGATTGTTTGTTTGCTTGAATTTTATTTAGCGACATATAAACACCTTCATGAATTATTTAAAGCCAAAATCTAAATATTTTAAACCCATTTTATGGCTTCAACTAAAATATATTTTGAACGCAGTTGCGTACTTTCAGCTGCTTGTATTTTTTGTCATTTTGTTATAAAATATGATTATTGATTTTGATATAAATATGTAGTATTGGTAATTTTTTTTATAATCATATCATCCCAAGCAAGGCAGTTTACTGCCACTGGTGAGTAGGGGGTTACATAGAAGGAAAGTTATGAGAAAGAGTGACAGGTTATAGGGGGTGTCAGGAAGAGGGTATGAGAAGGATGAGAATACTGATGAGAGTGGTGTGGACGGAGAAAGGAGCCCTCATGCAAGACTATGTCAAACGCTTTGGAAATATCCAGGGCAACAGTTCGAGCTTCGCCATTTTTGTCGAGATCCTGGTATATATACTCTGTGAAATTATGATATAGAATCGATTACCCCACTTTATATTATCTATATCTATATATGTTGTCCCTCCCCCTCCCACCCTAATCCAAGCGAGACATTCTACATTGTTATCTAAATCTATAAATCTGACGAGGGTGGACGTTGTGTAAGTATTTGTTTGTTTGATAGATTCGACTTAGCGTCTGTATTTTGCGGTCTAGCACGAAAGGAGTTGCGCTCAGTTGTAGATCAAAAGTTTAGACCGATAACGACACCTTGAAACTTTTCAGAAAGTCAAAATTAGGGATAGAAAAATATATATTATCACCCAACAAAGTCAGGGATCAGTTTATCGATTATAATATAGAATCGGTTACCCCACTTTATATTATATATATATCTATATATGTTGACCCTCCCCCTCTCACCCTAATCTAATAGAGACATTCTACATTTTTATCTCTATCTATAAAATTGACGAGGGTGAACGTTGTGTGAGTATTTGCTATGTAAATTCATCATAAGTTTTTTATTCTTATTATTCCTTAAACTACCCGAGTGAAACCGGGCTAATCTATATCTATAAAAGTGACAATGGTAGACGTTGTGTAAGTATTTGCTATGTAAATTCATCATGTTTTTTATTCTTATTATTCCTTAAACTACTCGAGTGAAACCGGGCTAATCTATATCTATAAAAGTGACAATGGTAGACGTTGTGTAAGTATTTGCTATGTAAATTCATCATGTTTTTTATTCTTATTATTCCTTAAACTACTCGAGTGAAACTGGGCTAATCTATATCTATAAAAGTAACGAGGGTAGACGTTGTGTAAGTATTTGCTATGTAACTTCATCATATGTTTTTTATTCTTCTTATTATTATTTAAACTACCCGACTAAACCGAGCTAAACTGCTAGTTCTACTATATATATGTATTGTTGGTCATTTTACTATAAATTTGTATTGTTGATCATTCCACTATAAATGTGTATTATTGGTCATCTATATCTATAAAAGTGACGATGGTAGACGTTGTGTAAGTATTTGCTATGTAAATTCATGATGTGTTTTTATTTTTATTATTTCTTAAATTTCCCGAGCGAAACCAGACTAAACTGCTAGTTTTTTTTTTATTTAAACGTAAAACATTCTCAGAGTCCCGAAACAAATATATCTGCTCGGTTTCTTACCTAAACCGGAAGAAAGCAATTTTCTAAACAAGTGATGAATTTCTGTTTATTAATCAGGCGTATTTTTAGTGGATACCCACATCTGAGTAGACGCTCCGTTTATTTATTAATTAGCATATTTATTCATTTTCGTCTACCAGCCTGAATGCTTGAGAAATCTTATTAAAGAAATCTTATTAAAAAAAATTATATTGTCTCCGACAGGATTGTGTAATAGTAAAAAAAAATGCTTCCATTTTTCTTAAAATAATAAAATAATGAGGAAACAGAGCTTGGCGAATTTATCACTCACATGATATACTGAAGGTAAGAGAGGCAGAGAAAAATATAAGTTTGCTACATGACGGTTTTAAGTAAACCGACGGGAGGACAGTGACCTGGAGGAAGCGTAATGGGACAAAGATTGCTTGAAGGTAAAAACAATTGGAAGATGTGATGGGTTGATAATCATCCACGTCCTGAAGATACATGGCACGAAAAACAAATGAAAGATTTTATAGTGAATACTCAGATTATGGATGCTTTTGTGGAATGAATAATTAAGTCTAATGGATTTCAGCATTTGATTGATGTTCAAGACGTAGGTGGGTTCGATGTGGTTCTTACGTTCGTTTCATTCAAATGAAATATTTTGAGAGGCTTTCACTTTAACAATCCTTCTGAGTTGAAAGCTTCTAGTTAGAAATTTAAACGCGCATTAACGCTGGAAAGTAGAGTATGATTAACGGAATACCCCACCAAATACACGCAGGATATGTAATGGTGTCTCGTTGAATAAAGAACAGTTGGTTGCAGAAAAGCTAAAGATGTCTCGAGTGGCATCTTCTTGAATATATCCTGTCCGCCCTAGGTGCATCGCTTTCAAACACTCGATAGCAATCCTCACACATACACTAAAAGATTTTAACATCGCTCTCTGTGGTGGAGGGTGTTTGTTTGTCTTGGTGAATAAAATAAAACGACACATAAGCGATACTTGTTACAAGAACAAAAACATTCAGTCGGCATCGCTTTTGAGTGCAAAATGGCGAATCTGAATTGCCGGCTAATTTTATTACGGCAATAATGTTATTATCATTCATTTTAGTACATCTTAATATTGTAGTATTGGTCACCTTTAAGATAATTTTTTTTCCTATAAGAGATGCCGTCATTAGATTCGATGTGTCTTACCACAAGACTATGGAAGATTCATGGTAGACAAGATTCGATTCAAGCTTTAATTAGATGTTCTTTTGTATTTCTTTTATAGAACAATTCATATCTGCTCAAATTGTATCAAATATAACAAACGCGACAGAAAACAATATTATACGCCATATCTTCAGTATTGAGATTATGCAGGTTCGATTCCTGCCGAGATAGTCATTCTCCAAGTAAGATTTGTCGAACTATTTAGGCCGGTTGAAATTATATAATGTTGGCTCGTTTGTTTTTATAGTATATCAACCTCGGCGGGTCATTTATTGTTTGCAATACCTTTTTCTTTCAACAATTTATTGTTGTGCTTATATAAGTTTTGTGTCTAATGATACTTTTTTTTTCTTTTCGAGTATCATTTTTAAGGCCAGGGTCCCCAAGACCTACCCTTGTTATTTAACCCATAACTGTAGGAAAGGGACGGATTAATACCTTTCCCAAGGGGACGAATGCTTAAGTGAATGCAGGGTATTCAACTGGAATTCGAACTCGGCTCACCGATTTCTCTTTCTGCACCACAACACACACCCGTCACTATACGCTTGCAGCACCTGGTATTTCCAAGCAGTCACACATCTAAGTACTGACCAGGCTCAAGGTTGCTTAACTTCGGTGATTGAGCGATAACCGGTGTATTCAACGTGATAAGCCGAAGCCTTTATATAATGTATTGTTTAATTATAAAAACAGGCTATCCACACAAATACATGTATACATTAAAAAAATAATGTTATAACAAATAATATTCAAATATGTCGGTTAATACCAGTTTCGTATAATTTTGTCTTTGGTTGCGTTTGTTTATATTAGATACAATTTGAGCGGGTATTTTAATTTATTTTATAAAAGAAATCAGGAGAACATCTATTTAAAGCTGCAATAAAATCTTGTCTACTATGAATCTTCCGTAGTCTAATGGTACGATCCGTCAGATCTAATTACGGCATTGCTCCAGTATTGGAGTACAAATATTTTCCAAATAAAATTTCTGGAACTATTTAGGCCTGTGGAAATTATATAAACAAGTGTTTAATTCTGAAATGCCTGCATCCCGTCATTACCTCATACCTCTCATTCAATAAATTCTCCTGGCCGGGGTATGTTACAATAGTATATATTATCTGTCATCGGTAGCACGACTCGGAGTTTCATACACAAAGCAATCTTCAGACACAGCTCTAAAGCCAAATCTATGGCTGAGATGCGTTGATGACATCTTCATACTCTGGCCACTGATGCCCCCTCCTCAAACATTTACTCGTGCAACCAGACTGGAAAACCGTTAAATCAACCAAATGCAGCCGCCACTTCTACTCCATCTGCTTCTTTTCTCTCACTTCCCGCCTGTGGAACTCGCTTCCTTATACTTGCTTGCCTGATGGCTATAACCTTCAGGAATTTAAATGCAATCTCACTTCCCATCTCTTATCCACTTGACTCCAGTCCTTTCTACATCACCCCGTATATCTTGCTCTTTTTCTTTCTTTCTACCTTCGTAACTGTCTTCACTCCTGTGTTCACGTCCTTCTCTTACCCCTTCTTTGTCACCCCCTTGTAGCTGGTTCGTCTCTCTCTCTCTCTTCACTCTCCTCCTGCCTAATACTTTAACTCTCTTATGCAGCCCCCTGCACATCAGTGGCGGTACCACCTTGCTTGGGGTGAAATTATTTTAAAAAAATAGAAATTGGAAAACCTCACTAAGAGCATGGAAAATGAGTGCTGAACTTCTATGTGATATATATTCTACTGCATGGCAGGAGTGCTGGACGATCACCCCAAAGATGAAGAGGAAACTTGAAGCAACAGAAATATGGTGTTACAAAAGGGTGTTGAGGATATTATGGACCGAACATGTGAGCAACGAAGAAGTTTAAGAGAAAACAGAAAAAAAGCTAACTAAGGAAGAGGCAGTTAAGGTTTCTGGCACACATTATGTGTGGAAAGACAGTTTGGAAAATCTAATGCTCACAAGACAGACTGAAGGCAAACGAGACAGAGGAAAACAACGCATGAAATAGTGAGCTTGACTAAATGGATGGCTGAATAGGGATTAGGAAAAATAACGAAAAGAAAAAGATAAAAGAGATGGAAGTTGTGAAGAACCATAAAAACTGAAGGGACACTGCACATAAAGAGGAATAAAATATATTTTACAGAATAACCCTACAGTGGGAATAATTCTTCTATGTGCCATGTCTCATAAAACTCATATAATGAAAAACGCAATTTGGGTGGAAGGTGTTGTAAAACCATAAGGATTTGGTTAAAAGTTGCTATTAAATCGTGAAAAATACATCAATGACTAAATAATGATGCTACGAATTTAAATGTATAAACTATTTTTTCATGTTATTATTGCTTCTACTTTATATTTAACCAAAGTCACGTGTGTTGCATGTTTTTATAAGTTCCTTTTTTGTGTGTTTGGTGGGGGTTGCTTTTCTTTTTTTCTTTTTAACTAATCCATATTTTCTATGTTTAAATGTAAGAGAGATTTCTCTTTCCCTTTCAGATATACATTGATTTCGATGCCCCCAACCACGCCTCGCCTAAGGATTACTCATGCACAGATCGAACCCCAATTTTTTTTTCTTTGCTGAAAAGTTTAGTCATAAAAACTTCACATGTATATACGTAGCATTGAAGGCAGAATTTTTTGTTTTTTTTTATTTTTTTATTTTTCAAAATTTACATAACCTTGTTTACCTATATCATGGCATCTGCGGGGGCGTTGCGTACTTCTTTTTTTTGTTTATTTTTTATCATGTATTGTGCGCAGTGCCTAAAACGTTTCTTTTTTTCTCAATTTTTTTATATATATATAGAAAGAAGTTCTAATTTAACAGTTTTTGCGACGCTATTTTCAATGACGCTGACACAAGGCCACAATGAAAAAAAAAACGCCCAGCAAAATTGACATCGCTTCTTTCATATTCACCGAAGAGAGTAATTTTCAAGCGGCTGCTTTCTTTTATACTTTTTTATTTCTTATTTTATATTTTTTTTATACTGAATAAAAGCCTCGAGAGTCACTCAAGGTACAGGGTAGGTAAAATCATTTTCTCGGATGCTGTCTTTCTGCTATGGAATGGCCTGTTAACTCACATATTTGTATGCAAGAACTCGCTGCATAGGGAGGCTCTTTTTGCATTAGATTTCATCGAATATTAAGCTGTAGAGACTATTAAAATGTTTATGACGAAAAATTGGCGATATGTGTGAAAGAAGTGGTAGGAACTTAAGATTTTGTGGATAAGCTTGAGAGATTACACTTGACCCTTAACTTGGAGAGGTTAAGATTTTAATGTTCGAGGAAGCAACTACGAGGGAGTTTGGTTCACAAAGTAGCAATTATTGGTTTGGTTTGATTTGGCTTGGTTTGTTTTACGGCATATCAACCCCTTGGAGGTCATTTTATGCCAAAGCATTAATTGTTTTAGTATGGAAAAAACTTATTATGGCAATGATTTTTTTCCTTCAAAAAAACGTATTATGCCAATAATTTTTTCCTTAAAAAACGTATTTTTGTTGGTAACATATTTTCTTCAAAAACACATTTTTGTTGTTAATATTTTTCCCTCAAAAACGCATTTTTGTTGGTAAGATTTTTCTTCAAAAACACATTTTGTTGGTATAATTTTTCCCTCAAAAACGCTTTGTTAGTAATATTTTCCTTCAAAAATGTTTTCTACGTATTATTTTTCTTTCAAAATTTTTTATGTATATATTTCATAAAAGGCTGTTTTTATACTTTCATAGTGTTTTGACCCCTGTTTGGAGGGTTAACTATTTGCCCATAGCTGGGACCCCAACATGTGCTAGCACCACGGGTCAGAGTGGACCTGGAAACAACAGCATTTATGAGGTGGCTTCATGCTCCTCACAACCTTCCAATCAGTGGCCTTGCTGCCGGATAACAATTATTGGTAAAAGCGGACTAACTGGAACTTTCTCTTGACATTAATTACTTTACAACAGACATCAAGATGTAGATATTGTCAAAGTTTGGTTTAGTCCAGTAAAGATTTCCAATAGTGTAGCAAGCACTGAGGGTCAAACTTATTAATAACGTCCTTTGAGATTTGCTTTAAAAGAATAGCCTCTAGCACTTCTTTCCCTTTCATAGTATAATTTTCCCCTTCTTATTTCCTCCCCTTCATTCATTCCGTGATTCCCGACGAGGCTTGAAGAGCGGGATCAAAACCGGTTGCCTTGTTTATTCATGCCTATGTGCGTTGTGGTGCATTGGATATCGGCTGGGAACGAGAAATCGGGGTGCCGAGTTCGAATTCCAGTCGAATTCATTGCATTCACTTCCGCGCAAATACCCTTGGGAAAGGTATTAATCCGTCTATTCCTTCCAGTTATGGGTTAAATAACAGGACAGATTGGGTTCTATAGCCTTGGTCGGCAACCAATCTACCGCAGAAAGCAATGGCAACCTACCGCAGGATAATCTTCTGCCCAGTCAGTCATGTCTCGAAAGAGACATGATCGCCCAAGCATGTATCACGTATGGCACTTAACTGACTGAATAGTATTCAGCTTTACACTGTTATATCTATTATCAAGTGCTGTACCTTCAAAAATAACTTTTACAGAATAACCCTACAGTAGGAATACTTCTTCTATGTGTCATGTCTCTTCAGAACATTGGTGATCATGGACCTCCACATTTTCCTGTCTTCAAGACCTCTTAATAAATTTTGTCTTTTTTTTATCTCTCCTCAAACCCAGTTGCACCATCCAGTTACTCAAGCTCGCTAGCTATGTTATGTTTTGTTTTCATTTCTCCTTCTCGATTTCATTATGTCCTGTCAGTATCAAATTTTCCAAGCCCCCTTTCCTCGTTATGTGTCCTGGAAATTTTAACTGCCTCTTTTTTTAATGTTAAGTCGTTTTTGTTTCTATTTTATCTAAATTTCGTCGTTATTCGCATAGTTGGACAATGGTATTCTCAGAATCCTTATGTAGAACTAGCAGTATAGCCCGGCGTTGCTCAGGTGTAATGAAAGCTTTAAAACTAACCCATGGTCTTGCAGCTCAGACTCTGCCTGAAGAATATTTGTGTGAAGTTTGGTGAGAATCGGATAAAAATTGTGGATTTGTATAAAGGACATACAGACAGATAAACAGATACACACACAAACATCTTGCCTTTTATATATATATATTATCGATTTTCTGCACTATTGTAAGAACTGCAATCTTGAAACTTCTGAATGTCGTTTCTTATGTCGTTGTCTATGAGTGTATCAAATTTGATTAAAATCGGACCACTCCTTCTATAACCCGATTTTTTCGATTATTGATTTTCGATATTTATCGGGAGTACCTCGACACAAAACCTCGCTAAAAACGCTCGCAGACGCTTATCGTACAACTGTGTAAATTTTCAAGAAAATCGGTTCAGCCGTTTCATAGTCTATAGGTAACGGATACACACACACAGACACACACACACACAGAGACAAAGTTTCATTTATAAATAACTTTAGATAGATAGATCACGTTTCTGTTATTTCAATATTTTATCATCTGTGAGGAAACAGTCCAGCATTGACTGCCATATAGCAAGACTGATATTATATAATAATTCAGTACACTTTCCTTGGGTTCTGACGAAATAATCCTGTTTCTTAATACTTTGCTTAGCTTTTAAAATCATATTTCGCTATGCCAATATGCCGTAGGGTTTGATTATAGCACTTCCCGTCCTCTGTTAAAACACTTCCCAGATATTTATACTGTTGCACTTATTTAATTTTGGTATCTCCAATTTGTAATTTGCTTTTTAGAGGGTTCGTTTTTATAACAAGCTTACATTCCGTCTTTTTGCAATTCATAGACCTTTCTTCTATTTTTACATCACTAGTATCTCTAGATCTTGTAGTCTCCTTCTGTGTCTGTTAACAACATAATACCACTAAAATGCAGACCACAATGCTCTGGAGGTCAATGAGGATCTAACTCGCTAACAAGTAGTTGTTTACTAACTTATCAAGCAAACGCCTCCACTGTGAAGAACATATTTATAAAGATTTGTTTGCACAAATTCGCGAGTATGGACCACTTGTTGATGACCATATGCACGTTGTAGCATAGCGAATATCGTTTCAGAACGAGAAATCGGAGTGCTTAGTTCGAATTCAAGTTAAATTCGTTGCATTCACTTACCCACAAATAATCTTGGAAAAGATATTATTCCGTCACTTCTCCCTCCACCTATGGGTTAAATAGCAGGACAGATTCATTAGACTTGATTGCCAGCCAGTCTACCGCACAAAGTAATAACAACCTACTGCAGGAAAATCCTGTTCACAGTCTGTCATGTTTCTTTCCGATTCATTTAATAAACTGAATTTAGTCTGGCACAAGACCACAAATCTGGAGGTCCAAATAAGGATCAAACTTTCTAATATCGTACATTCTACTAATACATCTTGCTAACCATTACACTATGAGCAAGCCCTCATTAAGTTAATAAATTGTACTCAGTCTGAAACAAGATCACAAATATGGAGTATTCAATGAGGACCGTACTTACTAATAGCGCCTGTTGGTATTCCTGATGTGGCACAAGATCACAATGTCGTACATTCGATGACACTCCAATCTCTTTTGTAGGTACTTATCTTAGCAATAATAAACTTACGGCTACATCACATTGAAACACCAATTTCTGAAGTTATGCAACGTCGAGCCTGGTGAGTACATCGTTGAGTGATCGCTTGGGGATAGCAAGTTCTGTAAGCTTCTGTAAGTGGTGTAATGGATGATGCCTGTAAGTTAAGAGCAGAGTTCTAATTCCAGTTTGGTTTCGTTATAGTCTCAAAACTACTCCTGGGAAAGGTATGAACCCACCTTTTCTAAAGACTTGTATCAATAAGCTGATATTAACAAGCCTTTCCCGCTAGATCAAATATGGCCGATTAGAGAGTTCGGTTATTACTAGAAGCTCCGTGCTGCGGCGTTGTGATACATCTAAGCTTGGTACTTAGGGATTATCAACTCTAAGTTGAGTATCTGCCTTCGGGCAGAGTGCGACTCAGTTGTGCCTCTGTCCTTGTACAGATACGCAGCTGAGAAAAATAAAATACTGAGAGGTGCCCGGCTCTGAGGAACAGATGCAGGAAGCTGCATCACCGCATTGTACTAGAGGGGTAGATCGGCGGTAGCCACTGAGGCCAGCGTGACCGACGGTTGTGGGGGGCTGGACAGTTTGGGGCCCTGATCCGGGCGTACGTGCTCGGGCTCCCCCATCATAAACTCGACCGTGTGTTATATCACGTCTCATTGGGGAGACAAGGTAAATATCCATACAAACAAGTAAAAATAGATCAGAAGTACCAGGAATCGGACATATAGTACTCTCTGCTCCTTGGCATAAAATCGTAAAGGTAGGGTATAAAAAAAGCAGAACAATCGTGTAGATCAGAAGAACCGGGGATCTAGCAGATACTACACTCTGATCCTAGATATAAAAAAAGCGTAATGTTCGGATATGCAAACATTCAAAATAATCTTCATCAGAATGGACTGGGTTCGTAAGCCTAGTAGGGAAGCGTAATGATCGTACATACAGAAAAAGTAAAATAATCGTATAGTTGAACAGATGCAACACTTTGATCCTAGGTTGAAAAACGTAACAGTTTTACATACAAACATGCAGAAATACCGAGATGTGCCCGGTTCCAGGAAACAGATGCACGAGGCTGCATCACCGCATTGAACTAGAAGGGTGGATCGGCGGTCGCTACTGAGGCTAGCGCGACCAACGGTTGCGGGGTCTGGGCAATTTTGTGCCCTAGCCCGGGCGTATGTGCTCGAGTTCCCCATCATAAACTCGACCCTGTGTCACATCACGTCTCAGTGGGGAAACAAGGTAAATATCCATACAAAAAAGTAAAAAATAAATCAGAGGTTCCAGGAATCGGACATATAGTACTCTCTGCTCCTTGGTATAAAATCGTAAGGGTAATCTACGCCTTGTAAATCATTATTTCTAAATTCATTGATTCGTTTTCAACGGCTAATCAACCAAATGCAGGTTGTTTAAAGGCCAGAAAATATTTTTATACCGTAAGAATTTAAAACTTTCCCTGTTTAGGATGTGGTTTCCGGCTTTCTCTTTTCCAATCTTCTCACTTTGTTTTTTGTTTTTTTTTTCAATTGGAGTAGATAGATCTATCTATCGCCCGGTTCACACTCCACCCACATCTATTGAACAGGTGTAGAGGCTCATCCCTTGTTCCCTGTTTAGGACGTGGTTTCCGGCTTTCTCTTTTCCAATCTATTCACTCTCACGTAACCCCCTGCACACCAGTGGCCTTACCGCCTTGCTCGAGGTGATATGATTAAAAAAGAAATTCAGTGATACGTTTTATTAAGTGACCCATACCTGGGGAAGAAGAGGTAACCAATGTTAACTTTCGGCGGGCAACGTCAGATGAATTTTGTTCGGAACTAAAATTGTTGGGTGTAGTCTTTGATTAAAGGGGAAAATTCAGTATATTGTAATTTAGAAAAACTTAGAATCCAATGAAAAATGGGTAGTGAGAACTTCGCGATGTCTTCTAAATTTTAATAAAATCTCAGGGTAGAATTTGGATACGAGCCAAGTCTGCTCGTAGTCATGACGGTTGCTTGTAAACCAACAATTGTTTTATTCATTTGTGGAAAACGATAGATAACCAGCCTCTCATCAGCAGACAATCGGTATATATCTTTTCCTTTACGCTGCAATAGAACTAGTCAAGGCTGCAAATCGGGGTAGTGGTTTGCACTGAACAAATTGCTAGTGCTTGGGAATGAGAGAGTGACTGTTTTCTCAGACACTGTCTACTTTCTCAACCAAACGAATGATGAAACCTTTTTTTTTCTATCAAGATATCAAGCGGAGGAAATTTCCACAGGGAGAAAAGGTATTATGCCTTTTTATAAATGTGTATCAGTGTTAAGAGAATATAAGTAAACTCAACCGAAATCCGAAAACTGTTCTCAAAGTTGGTTTATGGTGCTGCTAAAAACTAAACAGCTACACCCTTGTGCAGATTAATTGAAACAACTACTTTAGTTTCCTTTCAGTTTTAGACCCACTGGAGTGACAGGGTGTAATAGATTTCAGTTTTTCTTCAGATTAGGTCATTTGCAGTGGTGTGCAGCAATATGAATCTATTTTCTTGGTGTATGATGAAATTTGTTTGGCCTTGAAAAATATTGCGTCATCCGTGAGTGCATCAGATTTTTATCACGCCCAGACACTATTGTCTTAACTGTCGATTAGTTGTCCTCCGGTGATTGTCTGCGATGTACATTACTTCAGAGAAGCGTACAAAAATTCTAACGCTGTACGCACACACTGGCAAACCTTACAAAGAGATTACGGCTACTGTTTGTGTCTACCTTTCAACTGTCACTCGTATAATCGAGTCTAAGAAACAAACTGGATACACTAGTCTAAAACGTAAAGGAAAATGCGGGTGACAGAAAATCAACGTTAAGAGACAACGTATACGTGATCACGGAAAGTGTGAAAGATCCCATATATATATATATATATGTATATATATATATATATATATATATATATATATATATTAGTTTTAAAAATCTATTATTAAATAAAACAAAACTAAAATCCAAAGGCGAGCGGTGGGAACAGTAGTATCCCGAGTAATTTCAAAACTTGACCCCCATAAGGCGAGCGGTGGCGATGGACTCCTTAATGATAGTCCTTAAGAAATGTGCTCCTGAACTCTCCCCTGTCCTCTCTAAACTGTATAACTACTGCGTTTCTGCTTCCTTTTTTCCTGCATGCTGGAAGTTCTCTTCAATCGTTCCTGTATTTAAGAACAGTGCTGAACACTCGGACCCATTCAATTATCGCCCTATCAGCCTTCTACCAATTTTCGGAAAAGTGTTCAAGGCCATAATTAACGCTGAAATAGTTCAACATCTTACTACCCACAAACTCTACTCTGACAGGCAGTATGGCTTCCGCTTTGCCAGGTCCACGGCCGACATGCTAACAACCGTTACAGAGTACATGCTCCAGGCCCTTGACGAGTCAGGTGAGGCTTGTACTGTTGCTCTGGACATCTCCAAGGCTTTTGACAGAGTTTGCACTCTGGCCTTCTATGCAAGCTACGGGGTTACGATGTTACCGGACGCTTGCTTGATCTAATCAAATCTTTTTTAAATAACCGCAAAATGAAGGTCGTTTTGAATGGGCATGCCTCTTCATCCTACAGC
Organism: Ascarosepion bandense; assembly: GCA_037127315.1. NCBI lineage: Eukaryota > Metazoa > Mollusca > Cephalopoda > Sepiida > Sepiidae > Ascarosepion > Ascarosepion bandense. The sequence continues at coordinate 435,153 of JBBBDQ010001968.1, forward strand.
ACAAACGCTGGTGTCCCTCAGGGCTCTATCCTGGGCCCGACGCTCTTCCTTATTTTCATAAATGACCTCCCAGATGAGATCAAGAGCCAAGTAGGCATCTACGCAGACGACACCATCAGTATTACTCCCGCATCAGTAAGAAACCAGTCGAGGCGGACAAATATAATCTCGCTGCTGACTTTGAACGGGATCTACACTCTGTGGTAAATTGGGACAAGAAGTGGCTTGTCAGTTTCAATGCGACTAAGACCAAGCTGTTGTCTGTCAATCATCACAGGCAACCTCTCCTGCCTCCCATAAGCATGGACCAAGCGAGTGTCCCTGAGAGCAATATGCTGTGTCTCCTCGGTTTTACCCTATCTTCTGATCTCAAATGGAACCACTACATTGAGTCCATAGCTAAATCCACTGCTAAGTAGGTTGGGTCACTGTGTCGGGCCAAGATGTTTTTCCCGTCTGAATCCATCCTGCATATATACAAATCAACCATTCGTCCGTGCATGGAATACTGCTGCCATATATGGTCAGGCGCCCCTGCTGTTCATCTCAGTGTTCTCGACAGGCTCCAAAGGAGAATCAGCAATATGATAGGTACCGACTTGGCGGCTCGACTACAGCCACTTCCCCACCGACGAGATGTGACCTTCCTTTGTCTGTTCTATAAATACTTCCATGGCCTCTGCTCCAACAAACTTAAGTCACTGGTGCCTCTGCAACAGGTGTTTACTCGTGCAACCAGATCGGCACTGCGTCCCACCCATTCACAGTTAGATTAACCAAATACAGACGACAATTCTACTCCTGCAGCTTCTTCTCTCGCACTTCCCACCTGTGGAACTCGCTTCCATATTCTTGCTTTCCTGGCGGTTACAACCTCCAGGAATTTAAATGCAATGTCAACACTCATCTATTAACCACTTGACTCTAGTTCTTTCACCACCCCGTATATCCTTTCCTTTCTCTCCACCTTTGTAACTGTCATCACACCTGTATTCCCATCCTTCTCTTGCTCCTTTCTAACTGGTTCGTTTTTCTCTTCACTCTCTTCTAATTAATCTTTTTACTCTTATGTAGCCCCCTGCACATCAGTGGCGTTACCGCCTTGCTCGGTGTGATACGATTAAAAAAAATAAATGTTAAAAACTATTTTCTACCCATTTTAAAAAATCTAAGGTCCCGCTATGTATCTCATCCAGACAAAATTAAAAAGTAATATGTCTGAATCCAAACCATCCTGCCCCCTTTCATAACCAAAGATTAAATCTCCATGATTTTATAATTCTCATTTTTTATTGAACAATATTGACACACCTAAAGCGCCTTTTTTCCAACTACCACACCCTAATTTTCTAAATAGCCATGAATTCATTTTATATTTTTTAAAATAAATCATTTTAACTATTTATTTTAACATATCACCTGAAGAAGAACAGTATTGTTCTGAAACTTGAAAATGTTTGTGTCGTGATATTATGCTTTCAATATATACAATGGCTTACATTGTAATAACAAAATTACACACATAGTCATCCGCAGACAGATCTGTTTCACAGCTCATCAGTACGGTTAGACATCTGATTGCTTTTGCCCAGCATTGAAACCCGACCGAATTGGCGTCAGTCGGCGATTCTACCGCTGAGCTATGGGCGCTCGGTAGAAGGAGGCAGACTGTTAGTGTACCATGTATCATATACCAGTAGTTAGAGTGCTCTAATTCATTACTGGATGAGCTATGCGTAGATGCTAGAGTACGTCTTTCACTAATATATATATATATATATATATTGATTGATTGATTGTTTAATACTTAGATTTTGATCCTAATAGAGTTAGACCAATACACATTTGTATTAAAAAGTGTTCTTTAAAATTATATTGTATAACTTTTGAATATTTTCCATTTTTAAACGAATTATTTCGCTACCAATGTTTCTACCATGAGTGGTGTCTTCAGGTGATTTTTAATAATTATTTAGATAAAAAAAATCAATATTTAGTAACTATTAAAATAATAAATTAAATAGTTTTTAAAACTCGCCTGAAGACACCATTTATATGGTAGAAACCTGGGTTGGAAAATAACTCGTTTAAAAATGGAATATATATATATATAGTCATCGCAGACACATCTGTTTCGCTACATCACAGCTCATCAGAAATTGGTGTCAGTCGGCGATTCTACTGCTGGGCTATGTGCGCTCGGTAGAGGAAGGCAAACTTTTTAACGTGCATATTATCATTACACACGCCTAATAGCCAGAGTGCCTTAATTCAGTACTGAATGAGCGATGTGTACATGCCAGAGTAGCTACTGTTTATCAAAGTCTACCATACTTCCAGAGTGCTCAATTCAGGGTGTGAGAGCGTAGTCATCCGCAGACATATCTGTTTCGCTGTATATATATATATATATATATATATATATATATATATATATATATTAGTAAAAGTCGTGTTGGTTATCCCAGTACACGGTTATTTACTAATAACACAGCACACAATCCAAAGAACTGAACATGCAGAGACACCAATATATTAAAAACAGAAATATTCACCACTCTATACTTTATTTTTGATTATACTTTACCACACACACACACACACACATACACACAGAGAGAGAGAGTAATAATTATTACGCCACCCCAATTTTTTTAAAAGAATATATGTATTTCATACTATTTTTAGTATTTATTTCCAAGTGGATATTTCGAAATGAAAATAGAATAGTTCTTTTGTTATTATTACTTTGCAAAATTTTCCAAAGCAAGAAAGAAAAGACGAACTCGTCCGAATCACCCTAAATTTTCTTTATTCCTTCATTGATGAAACTGCAATATAGGTAATTATTACATATTTATAACTTCATTTGATGCACATGTTATTGTGCAGTATTAACAAAAGAACCTTTCTATTTTCATTTCCATTTATTCACTTGGCAATAAATACTAAAAAATAGTAAGAAATACATCATTATTTTAAAACACTAGGGTTTCCTAAAAATTATGGCCGGTAGTGTATATATATTAAAAAACGAAATAGTCACCACTCCCTTACTATTCAGGTTTCAACCACATAGTTCTCATCAGTCTATAAGTGTAAATCGTATTTCTTAACGCTTATTCTTCTTTTAATTTGACCGCCGGAATTCGCACAAAAGGTGGAAGCGAAAGTGAAGGTTCTTGGACGTGAAAGGGAGGAAATATAAATATATATACACACACGAATATAAATACATAGAAACGCATTTTATATATATATATATATATATAGAGAGAGAGAGAGAGAGAGAGAGAGAGGGAGAGAGAGACTCTCAACCGGGTTTGTACGCGTATATAAATTAAAAACAGAATAAGCTTTAAGAAATACAATTTTGTTCCCTTACTCCCTAATGAAACTTATGTTGTTGAAACCTGAATAGCAAGGGTTGGTGAATATTTCTTTTTTTAATATATTATACACTACCGGCCATAATTATTAGGTGACCCCAGTTTTTTTTTTAAATGATGTATTTTATACTATTTTTAGTATTTATTGGCAAGTGAATAATTGTAAATGAAAATAGAATGGTTCTTTTGTTAATACTGCACAATAACATGTGCATCAAATGAAGTTAGAAATATTTAATAATTACCTTCTATTGCAGTTTCATCAATGAAGGAATAAAGAAAATTTAGGGTGATTCGGACGAGTTCATCTTTGCTTTGTTGCTTTGGAAAATTTTGCAAAGTAATAATAACAAAAGAACTATTCTATTTTCATTTCGAAATATCCAGTTGGAAATAAATACTAAAAATAGTATGAAATACATAATTTCTTTTAAAAAAAATTAGGTGGCCTAATAATTATGACTGTGTGTGTGTGTGTGTGTGTGTGTGTGTGTGTGTGTGTGTGTGTGTGTGTGTGTGTGTGGTAAAGTATAACCAAACATGTACCCTTCCCACTAGAATACAGAATTAGTAAAACCTCTTCTAGTAAAAAAGTATTTTACAAACATAGAATTTTTTATAATAATGCACTAAGGAATAGTAGCTATAAAAACCATGATATCAAATACATTAAAAAATAAAAACTATAACAGGAAAAATAGAAATATCATTTGCTATACACCCGCATTTAACCAAATGGTTAGTACCAAGTTAAGGGTGAAATTTCTTAATTTAATTGAGAAACATTTCCCTAATAATGACCCCCTTAGTAAATTTTTTTTTATAAAAATACCCTTAAATTAGGTTATAATTTATACAAATAATTTTTTAAAAATTAATAAAAATCATAATAATAAAATCTTAAATCAGCACGTAAACCAAAGTAAAAAATATCCTCCTCCATAAAAAAAAAACACCATTTCGTCCGTGTCCAGCGTGTACTGACGCTATATTTCATTTAGGTTTGAATTCTTTAAATGTAAGCCATTTTCTTGTATTTTTGCATTTTTTTTTATGTATATATTTATTTTTCCTTAAATCTGCTTTCATGCCTCTGTCATGTTTAACTGAACGTTTGCTGTTACATGATTTTACTTTTCTTTTTTTTTAACTTGTTAGAAATTTCTGTGGCAGTCGAAATTAATTTCTTTCTTTCTTTCCCAGCCGGATAAAAACACCTCCTCACGGGTCGCATATAGGTCAGTCAGTAGGAATTTGACTTGTCTCCAGCCCTGTCCGATTATGGTTTCTGCCAAAAAGTTAAACATTCTCTGAAATCGACAAAGCATTTTTACCCTACTCGCCTTTTCATCTGTGGACTGTGTGATGAATAACATTATTTTAGTATTTCTCTCCCGCTGTCAAAATCGCTACCTTTTCACCCTTTCATTTAGTCTTGAATTCTTTAAATGTAAGTCATTTTCGTGTATCTTTGCATTTCTTTATGTATATATTTATTTTCCTTAGATCTGATTTCATGTCTCTGCTATGCGTAATTGAACGTTTGCCGTCATATGGTTTTTTTTTAATTTGTTAGAAATTTCTGTTGCAGTCAGACTAAATTCTTTCTTTCTTTCTTTCTTTCTTTCTTTCTTCCTTTCCCTTGATGCATATCTATTCTTTCTTTCTTTCTTTCTTTCTTTCCCTTGATGCATATCTAGTATCTCTCCTCACCCATGTGAAAACCCAGCCAGTGGGTCGTATATAGGATAGTAAGTAGTAATTTGAATTGTCCCTAGCCGTGTCCGATTATGGATTCTACTTTGAGATTATCATATATTATTTTTTCTGTCCTCCTCTCTAAATCGCCACCATTTTGTTCGTGTCAAGCGTGTACTGGCGCCAGATTTCATTTAGGCTTGAATCGGATTTTAACTAAGTTAAAACTTAGTACATCTTTATCTTTATCTTTTAATTTTTTGATTTTTTTTTTATAGTTTTACTTTTTTTTCAAATTAAAGTAAATACATTCCTCCCACCTCTATTGAACAGGAATAGAAGCTCATCCTTTGTCCCCTGTTCAGGAAGTGGTTTCCGGGTCCCTTCCTCTCGTCAGACCTCAGTATTGGTGCTTTCGTGATTTTTCGTGCGATGTGCGTGCTCGGTGGCAACATCTCTTCATTGTAAGGGTATCCGGTTAGCAGTTTTCAGGTTACTGCTTCCAACTTGGTAATTAGGAGCCCTATCTCTTGCGTAGTGTCAAGGTCAACAGTTGCATAATATCGGGATTCTTGCAGTGCCATATCGCGCATGGATAGGTGTCCCTGAAAACGTTTCGAGTGGCCACACTTTGCTGAAGCTCGCACCAGTTCCCTTCCAGCGCATGTTGCAGTCAATGACCGTCTACTCGAGGTCTCTTCTCACCAACAACAAATATGAACAACCGTATCTCAGTAACAAAAATGAAACCAGGTAAAGTAAAATAACCTAAATCTCTTAACATTTCCTTCACGAACATCCGGGGTATTCGTACCAACATTTGTAGCGGGAAATCTTTCCTCCACGAAAAGTCCCCTGACATCCTAGCGCTTTGTGAGACTAATCTTAAACCCTCAATTCCATCTTCTGACTTCTCGATTCCTGGCTACCTTTCCCTTTTATGGAAGGACTCCACTGTCTCCGGCCGCTAGTTGTGATGGCTCTATTACGACGGTGTTCTTCCTCGCCCACGCTGTGAATTTTGATCCTAAGGAAAGTTGAAATCTTGCTAGCTGTCTCTTTACCAAGTTAACCAAACCGGACGCGCGCGCATAATCGAGTTAATGAAAACGGCACCAAAAGTAAATTGAATGACGCCTGAATAAGTTGAGGAAAAACTCTTTATATACAAACAAAAACAAAAACAAAAAGAAATAGAATATAACAGTTGTCAATTTCTTATCTTTACAACAGGCGAAAGTTTCGTCTAAGAGTAATGTTTGTCTTCTTGACATTATTTCAAGCTATTGGTTGGTAATGTCTGTCACTCCAATCGAAGTTTTCAAGTTGTGACGATTCAAAATGTCTTATTCGAGCTTTTTACCGAAGCCTTACGGAAACTGACGAAGATTTATGTTTGTGTGTGGGGTGGATGGCGGCGGTGGTAAATTCGTCTTATCTGCCTTAGCTCAGCATAGCAACTGCTCTGTTCGTTGTTTGACTTTAACTCTTTTCGGTCGGTCAGTATATCTTCAGCCAGGACTGTATAGGAGGCGACTGTCTCTGTCTCTACGGTTAGACCCCTCGACGTAGCAACCGTCACTGTCTCTATGGTTGGCAATTATCTCTGTCTCTGTACATCTTTAGTCAGGAACTCTTTCAGAGACGACTGTCTCTGTCTCTACGGTCGTAGCTTCCCGGTTGGGAACCCATCTCTGTCTTGCTGTTACATCTCGACTGGTCCAGATCCAACTGCAACTCAGCTCCCACTCCAACCTCCAACTGATTTTGACTCTCTTGGCCTCTGTTTTTATGCTTGTCCCAAATTTTCTTGGGGGAGGTATGACAGTATCCATGCAAATCAAACCTTTAGCCACTGAAATCACTTCTGTCCCAGCATTTTGAGGAGAGTTACTTCCCTTAGTTTAACCAATAAAGTAGCAATATTTCTAGTGATATCATTTCTTTTTGTCTTTTTCCCTTTTGATTCAACTGATTACATCGTTTATTTTTTTAGATTTTAAAATCTGTTGACTGCGAATTAGATAATTTGAGGATTTAACCTTACTTGGCCTCATCAAAAGATTTTTGACAATCCCGAAACAATGTTTTGACTACAGCTTATTTTCCGGCCTCACCAGCTGTAATGCTTCCGCTTTGTCACATAATGGCTGCCAATAAGATGACCCCGTCTGACCTGCGGCCCGTCTGACCTGCAAAATGTTTTTCAATATTTTATTTTGCAATATTTCCTCTCTGCTGCAAATAATCTGCACAATTAAAAATACAACTAATAATAATTGCTTGCGTTTTGTCGTGCTAAAATAGTATTATACTGGGAGGTTACGTCAGTGGACACCTCCCTCTAGCTAGGGTAACGTCTCTCGAATCCTCTGACCACCCATACATGTGTCTCTGTCTGTCAATTCCCAAATCGGTTAGCTATCTTTTCTTTCTTTACCGTTCCCCTTCCTCTCCTGACTGCCTCCTGCTAGACAGTATTTCTGATAATATAGATAAGGCTACTTCTTCCCAACCATTCGCTAACATAATTTTTGTTCGGTGATCTTAACACCCACCATGCCAAGTGGCTAGAAGACTCTGTCACTAATTCTGCTGGCATTTACGCCATGAACTTAGCTAATTTTTCAATATCTTACACAAGTGGTGGATTTCCTCACACACTTTCCCAGTATCATCTCAGGACACGCTTGTCTACTAGATGACGGCTTCACCTCTGTACATGACTCCTGCCAAGTCTCACAGCTTTGCCCTCTCGGTAACCCTGATCATGCTGTCGTTTCTATTAATATCTCTCTCTACCCTCCAGGAGCTGCCTACCAACATAATTTCTTCATGCTACCAAAGAGCAGACTGGGATTCGTTTCGCGATTTTCTATGCGACGTCTCTTGGGAAAAAGCGTTCACTCTTCAAGTCCAGGACTGCGCCTCTGAGGCTTCTTCCTGGGTGAAAGCAGGTATTGATGCCTTCGTACCGATCAGGAAGTTCCATCGCAAACCTCATTCCTCTCCCTGGTTCTTTCCTGACTGTTCGACTGCCATTGCCCACAGGAACCACTTCCGGCTATTTCGAAGCCATGCACCAGACCATAATAGGCGCCTATTTGCATCCACTCGTAATGTGTGTAAGAGGATCTTGAATAACGCTAAGTTGTTGTTTGCTGAGAGAATGAGGTAGCACAGAACTACCCACAAGTTCGGTTTCAAAGACTATTGGCGGCTCTGCAAACGTGTGCTGAACAACAGCAAATCCTCCATCTCCCTCGTAATAAAAAAGTTGAAGTCCTCACTGCATCTGTAGCCATAGACTCTCATCCAACTTCATATTTGATTCGTCTGAAGTATCCGCACTCGACTTCTCTCTTAGAACTGAGGCTCAACTGAGATATGTTCGCATAACTCTCTCTCTCTCTCTCTCTCTCTCTCTCTCTCTCTCTCTCTCTCTCTCTCTCTCTGTTATCTAACATAATCTCAAAACTTGACCCCCATGAGGCGACCGGAAATGACGGAATCGCTATAATTGTAATGAAGAAATATGCTCCTGAACTCTCCTCTCTCCTCTCAAAACTCTGTAATTACTGCCTCTCTGCTTCCTGTTTTTCTACCTGCTGGAAGTCCTCTTCTGCGGTTCCTGTATTTAAGAACTCAGGGAATCATCGGACCCAGCCAATTATCGCCTAATCAGCATCCTACTAATTTTCGGAAAAGTATTTGAGTCTGTTATTATTGCTGAAATAGTGAAAAATCTTATTGCACATAAACTATCCTCAGACATACAATATGGATTCCGCTTTGCCAGGTCTACTGCCGATATGATAACGACTATCACCGAGTACATATACCAGGCCCTCGATAAGTCCGGCAAAGCTCCAGCTGTTACCCTGACTATCTCCAACGTGTTAGTTAGGATTTGGCACGCTGGCTTTCGGCAAAAGCTACAGGGTTATGGTATCACTGGATGCTTGCTTGATATGATCTAATCTTTCCTATCAAACTGCATAATGAAGGTCGACTTGAACAGGCATGCCTCCACATCCTACCACACGAATGCTGGTGCCCCCCAGGACTCTATCCCAAGTAGCCATCTACGCTGATGACGCTACCATTTACTTCCGCCTCAGTAAGAAATCTGGTGGCGAGGCGGCCAAAGATGACGTCGCTGCTGTTTTCGAGAAGAACCTCCACTCTTTTTTTGACTGGGGTAAGAAATGGTTTGTACAGTTTAATGCTACTAAAACGAAGCTGCTATCTATCAACGACCACAGGCAGTCTCTTCCACCCTCCCCCATCAAGATGGATTAAGCGAGTCTCCATGAAAGCAATACACTGCGCCTCCTCGGTCTCACCCTCTCTTCCGATCCCAAGTGGAACAATTACATTGAATCAATAGCGAAAAAAAAAGCTAGAAAGGTTGGGTTACGGTATCGGGCCAGGAAGTTTTTCTCACCTAAGTCCATCTTGCACATATACAAATCAACCATCCGACTGTGCATTGAATGCTGTTGTCATATCTGGTCGGGCGCCTCTGCCATTCATTCCAGGATTCTCGACAAGACCCAATGGTAAATCTGTAATGTGATCGGTCTCTACCTGGCAGCTCGACTCCAGCCACTTTCTCAATGGCGGAATGTGGCTTCCCTCTGTCTATTCTACAAATATTTTCATAGCTTCATCTCCGGCGAGCTAAACTCACCGATGCCCTCTCTATAAGAATTTGCTCGAGCAACCAGACTGTCAACAAGGTTCCACCATTTACAGTTAAATCAAGTAAATGCAACCGCCACTTCTACTCCAGTAGCTTCAATATCCCGCACTTCCCACCTGTGGAACTCCCTTCAGTATACCTGCTTTCCTGACGTCTACAATCTCCAAGAATTTAAATGCAATGTCAATTCCCATTTCTTTCCACTTGACTCCAGTCCTTCTTTCGTTCTTTCTCCATCACCTCGTGTATTTTGTTCTTGTCCTTTCTCACTATACCTCGCAACTGTCATCATACTGATATTCTCTTGCTTCTCTTTTCCTTTCCCGACACCCCCTGTAATTGGTTCGTCTTTCTCTTCGTTCTCTTCCTGCTTAAACGTTCATTTTTCTTTTATGTGGCCCCCTGTGCACCACTGCTGGTACCGTCTTGCTTGGGGTAAAGATTAAAAAATAAATAAATAATGAAAAGTACAATAATACAGATTTATGTAATTGTCGGAATCCAAACAAGTGTCCACTGGGAAATGGGTCTCTGACAAATTCTATTGTGTATCAATATACTATAGCATCAAATGAAAACCCAACTGTTAAAAAAGTTTACATTGGATTTACTAAGAATACATTTAAGCATCGTTTATAATTGTATTTAACTTCCTTTAAAAATAACACGTACCGAAACCAAACATCCCTTTCTGCATATTTTTAGAACTTAAATGTTACAAACAAAAATCCCAGAGTAAAATGGAAAATTCTGGAAAAAACATGAATCTATAAGTCATTCTATGACATCTGCCATCTGTGCCTGATTGAAAAACTGCAAATTTTAAGGTTCTCTAAAAATTAAGTACTACTGAATCATAGACATGAATCTGGGGTTTTATGTAAGCATCGAAAATATTTTTCTCTAAAATTTAATTTAATTAACAATTGTTCATTTATAACTTATGCTCAAGTATGAATTAAATTTTTTTAATTATTTTACTAAAATAAATGACCTACACAATATCTTTTAGGTTTTCATAACTACTATATACCTTAATATAATTATTATTTAATTCAAATTCTAACCTAAACATTCCAGCTCCTTTAACTTATGAGATAGTACAATATAAAATTTTAAAAATCTGAAATCCAACCTTATATTAGAAATTATTGTTTACGCATTTAAATAATCTATGATCTCATTATGTATCTTACCCAGACAAAATAAAAAGTGTCACGCCGTAACATCAAGCTACTCTATCGCCTTGCGTGACCCAAATCTTCAACATCATAGTTCAAGCTAATTTTCATTTTTGATTGAACAATATTAACACACCTGCAAGCCAATTCTCCAACTACCACTCCCCAATTTTCTAAATAATCTTAAATTCATCTTATATTTTCTAAATAAATCATTTTTCACCATTTACTTTAAAATATCATCTGAAGAACATTATTGTTCTGAAACATGAAATTTTTTGTGTAGTGATATGTTTTTATAAACCATTGTAATATCAAAATCACACTCTTAAGTTCTACTTTGTATTGAACACTCGTCATAAAAGTAAATGCATGAATAGTGGGTTTTAGTCTATCTGATTTTTCAATTCCTTATAATATTATATATATTATGTATATTTATATATGTGTGTGCGTCTGTGCGCGCGTGTGTGTGTGTCTGTGCGCGCATGTGAATGTGTGTGTGATAGAATAAAGAAAAAGAACGAATAAGAAAGTTATTTTAATCAAACATGTTTCACTTTCATTCAAATTTCTTTAATAAAACTGTTTATTAACGTTTATTTTTTTTAATGTGACTGTCGGAATACGCGCAAAAGGTGGAAGCAAGAGTGAGGTTAATCGGATGTGAAAGGGAGGAAATATCATATATATATATATATTGTAATTTTGTTATTGGTTTATAAAAGCATAAAATCACGACACAATTTTTTTTATGTTTCACAGCAATACTGTTCTTCTTAAGGCGATATGTTAAAATAAATGGTGAAAATGATTCATTTTGAAAATATAAAATGAATTCATGGTTATTTAGAAAATTAGGAAATGGTAGTTGGAGGAAGCTGAACAATATGCATGTAGTTGTGTCAGTATTGCTCAATCAAAAGTGAGAATTATGTAACCATGGAGTTTTAACACTTGGGTCGTGAAAGAAAGCAGGATGGCTTAGTGTCACAGTTTCGTTCTTAAACATGAAAAATTTTTGTGTAGTGATATAATGCTTTTATAAACCATTGTAATAACAAAATTACAATATTAAGCGCTACACTGTATTAAGCACTTTTATAGAAGTAAATGCTTGAACAGTGGGTTTTAATGTACGTGTTCTTTCACTTTCTTATATATTTTTGTTACGTAAATATGTGTCATTCGGCAGAATTTGAATAATGTTCAAACAACTAATTTCAAAGTGTCGGTTGTTTATAACCATTTCGTTAATCTTTGTGAATTTCAGTAGCATTGTATGTTTACATTTGTTAACATTACGGTATATTTCAGTGCAGAGATGGTTTATTTACGTGAATCGAAAACTGTGTTATATAGGGTTGATTTGATTTCGTTTAGACTGTTGGTCATTCGTGGTTGAGAAGGTCTCAGACGCGCCAGATCAATTAGTGGCTTCCCCTATATTGATAGATTCAGGTTCGAATCCTGCCGAATGACACACATTTTCCTAACAAAAATGTATCATAAATAATCAGGCCGGTAAAAATAAATATATATACTCTTTGATTGTAAACAGAATATCGACTTAAATGCAAGTAATGAACAAATAATATATATATATATATATATATATATATATATATATATATATATATATATATATATATATTATATTTCTGTTGCTGAGGTGATGTGTTATCCCCCGTAAATTAAAAAAGGATTAATTCAATGATGTTGAATGATAATTTCGATGTGAAGATCCCCACGGGGGATAACACATCACCACAGCAACAGAAAAATCCTAAAGAAAGAGAGAGAGAGAGGGGGGAGAGAGAGAGAGAGAACCTCAACAGGGTTAGTACGTGTGTTTAAATTAAAAACAGAATAAGCTTTTCTAAATAACCATAATTCATTTTATATTTTATAAATAAATCATTTTCACCATTTATTTTAAAATATGATCTAAAGAAGAGTAGTATTTTTGTGAAACATGAAAAAATACAGAAAAAACTACTAAGAGATAGTGTACTGCTATGTTGTGATTTAGGGTCACTTCTTTTTGGTCAGATCGTGTATTAAAACAATAGATACTGCGTGGAATAATTTGGATGGTAAGGCGTATAATAGTGTTTGTGTATATGTGTATAGAAACGCTTGTTGTCGGTTGAACGATAAAATCAGTTAATATATGTGTATATGTGCGTGTGCGTGCAACTCACAATTCAGTCGTAATTGATTTAGCAAAACAAGCTTTCTAGCCATTACACCAAGGGGAAAACCGCCCCCATAGCTCGCTCTCTCGCTCTCGCTCTCTCGCTCTCGCTCTCGCTCACACACACACACACACACACACACACACACCCTTAAAAGCCATTTCTCTCCCTTCACTTCCAATACACAATATAATTTGCTTAATTTATTTTAAAATTATTATTATTATTATTAATTAATATAACTAAAAAAATGTACCTTTACCAAATTCTGGTACAAGGTCAAAATATTGAATCACCCCGTCTCCAAAGCAAGCCTATTTAATATTTCTACCTAACCAAGATTGCCGATGATACAAAAGAGAATTTCAAGTACCCGATAGTAATTATCTGCGAGACAAGCTCCATCTGAAGATATTTATCCTTTTGTAAATATGCATAATTTGCTGTAGGCTTAGAACTAATTTAATATTATTTTTCAAAGATCCTGGATAAATACAGCATGGGGGAAAATCGTACAAGCATCGACACAAAGAATGCATTGTGCAAATCTGACATCAACTGAGCAAGACTTATTAAATTTAACTCACGCTTAAGTCCCGATTTTAATAATTTCGTCCTCCAGGTAAAGTTATTTTAAGGGATGAAGTTGAGTAAACGATACTCTGCTAAAGCTAACTAGTTTTGGTTACCATATACATCGATCTGAAATGATTTATTTGAACATTATTTTTGATCGATACTCGTAATTAAGTAGCTATTCTGTTTATAATCAAACAGTATTATATATTTATTTCTACCGGCCTGACTATTTACGATGAGTGTTTATTACGAAAATGAATTTCAAATTGTCGGTTGTTTATAACCAACTTTCGTCAATCTTTGTAAATTTTTGTAACATGTTTACATTTGTTGACATTACGATACATTTCAGAGCAGAGATGGTTATTAAGATGAATTCGAAAATTGTGTTATAGGTTTAATTTGACGACGTTTAAACTGATCGTCATTCATGACGCGCCAGATCACATGGTGGCTTCACCCCCATGTGAATAGGGATCGCAGGCTCGAATCATGCCAAATGACAAACATTTTCGTATTAAAAATTTATCGTAAATAATCAGGCCGGTAGAAATAAATATATAATACTCTTTGATTATAAACAGAATATCTACTTAAATACGAGTATCGATCAAAAATAATGTTCAAACAAATCATTTCAAATCGTCGGTTGTTTGAAGAACATTTCGTTAATCTTCGTTAATTTCTGTAACATGATGATTATCGTAAATAATCGAGCCGGTAAAAGTAAATATATAATACTCTTTGATTATAAACAGAATATCTACTTAAATACGAGTATCGATCGAAAATAATGTTCGACAAATCATTTCAAATTGTCGGTTGTTTGAAGAACATTTTCGTTAATCTTCGTTAATTTCCGTAACATGATGTTTATCGTAAATAATCAGGCCGGTAGAAATAAATATATAATACTCTTTGATTATAAACAGAATATCTACTTAAATACGAGTATCGATCAAAAATAATGTTCAAACAAATCATTTCAAATTGTCGGTTGTTTGAAGAACATTTCGTTAATCTTCGTTAATTTCCGTAACATGATGATTATCGTAAATAATCAGGCCGGTAGAAATAAATATATAATACTCTTTGATTATAAACAGAATATCTACTTATATACGAGTATCAATCAAAAATAATGTTCAAACAAATCATTTCAAATTGTCGGTTGTTTGAAGAACATTTCGTTAATCTTCGTTAATTTCTGTAACATGATGATTATCGTAAATAATCAGGCCGGTAGAAATAAATATATAATACTCTTTGATTATAAACAGAATATCTACTTAAATACGAGTATCGATCAAAAATAATGTTCAAACAAATCATTTCAAATTGTCGGTTGTTTGAAGAACATTTCGTTAATCTTCGTTAATTTCCGTAACATGATGATTATCGTAAATAATCAGGCCGGTAGAAATAAATATATAATACTCTTTGATTATAAACAGAATATCTACTTAAATACGAGTATCGATCAAAAATAATGTTCAAACAAATCATTTCAAATTGTCGGTTGTTTGAAGAACATTTCGTTAATCTTCGTTAATTTCCGTAACATGATGATTATCGTAAATAATCAGGCCGGTAGAAATAAATATATAATACTCTTTGATTATAAACAGAATATCTACTTAAATACGAGTATCAATCAAAAATAATGTTCAAACAAATCATTTCAAATTGTCGGTTGTTTATAATCAAGTTTCGGTAATCTTCGTCAACGATTGATCTACCAATAGATTTTGCGTATAAGACAACTGTAATTTCTTGGACATATAATAAAAAAGAAACGGTTTGGAAGTCAGTATAAAAAACTGTCAGCAAAAAAGACACTTCCAAGATTTTACCTACATAATAAGAACGTCTATTCTCCAGTGTGGCAGCGAATGATGGACAATCTAATCAAAGATGAAGGAAAGACTTGAAGCATCCGAAATGTCGTTTTACGGAAGGATGCTGAGGATACCACGTGAGCAACGACGAGATTTTGGAGAAAATGGACACGAAAAGGAAACAGCTGAAATTTCTGAGATATGTAGTGAGGAAGGAGGAATTGGAGAATCTGATACTCACGGGGCGTATAAAGCGAAGTGACAAGGGAAAGCAACGCGTGACATACTTGATGTACTTGAACAGATGGATAGTAGAGCAGGGGTTAAGCAGGATAACAGGAGAAGAGGTGTTAAGTGCTACAAGGGCCAGGGAAATGTATTCTTACGATCTGTTAGTAAAATCAAAACTCAGAAACTTCAAGTTTTCTCTTCATTTGTAAACAGATTGTCCAGCATTAGCTTACGTGTAAGAGATTTGATATTACATCGCAGTTTAGCACACTTTTCCTATAACGACATTTTTCCTTTCTCCTAATCAGTCAGTTAATTGCCACACGTGATACACGCTTGGGCGATCATGTCTCGAAAGAGACATGACTGACTGGGCAGAAGATTATTCCGCAGTAGATTGCCATTAAGTTATACGGTAGACTGGTTTCCAGCCAAGGCTATAGAACACAATCTGTCCTGTTATTTAACCCATAACTGGAGGGTATTTGCGCATAAATGAATGCAGTGAATTCAACTAAAATTCGAACTCGACTTCCCGATTCCTCGCTCCGAGCCGAAATCCACTGCACCACAACGAATACACTACCCAAATATTTGAATTTCTGTCATTCATCATCATCATGAATTTGGGTAGTGTTGTGGCCTGTAAGAACTAGGAGGAAAGACACGGAAACAAGAAGATAGGTTGAACGAGTGTATTAGAATAACAGAACATACATACAAATTAAGTATGTTATAAGTCAGCAGATAGAAGTGTACGTCCGAACTATCCAGTTACACTGCCTCACGACTGCCTTTTGACTGCCACTTGACTGCCTGAAGAGACATGGCACATAGAAAAAGAAGAATGGGAACGTGAGAATCAAACAGACACAAACGGTTCTTCTTCTTGTATGTGCCCTGTCCTTTCAGGATGAAGGCGATCATGGCTTCCCACGTCTCCCTACCCTTGGTGGTTCTTAGCAGGCTTTATCCTGTTACACCCTAGTTCCGTCATCCACCTGATCAGGTTCTTCAAATATGTTATCTGCTGCTTTCCCCTGTCTCTTTTACCCTCTATCTGGCCTATCAGGTTCTCCGAGCCCCCTTCCTCATTGCATGTCACAGGAACGCCAGTTGTCTCTTCCTGATGATCAGTATTAATTTCCTTTCCGTTTCCATCCTTTTTAAAACCTCATCATTGCTCACATGCTCGATCCATAATTTTGGCAGCATCCTTCTGTAAAACCAGATTTCAGCTGCTTCAAGTTTTTTTTTCATCGATGATATTGTCCAGCATTCACTGCCATATTGAAGAACTGGCATCACATAGCAATCCAGTACTCTCTTCTTTGCTTCTAGCGAAATTCTCCTATATCTTAATACTTTGCTTAACTTCTGGAATGCTTCCTTCACCATGCCAATCCGCCTTCGGATCTCTGTGTTGCACTTTCCGTATTTTGTTTTAACACTTCCCAGGTATTTGAATTTTTGTACCTGCTTGATTTTAGTATCCCCCACCTGTATTTGGCATTTTGGGCTGCCCTTTTTGTTGATGACCATGCATTCGGTTTTCTTGCAGTTTATTTGTAGTCCTTTCTTGTCACTCTCTTCAGCTAACTTCTGTAGAAGATCTTGTAGTTTCCTTTCCGTGTTTGCTATCAGCACTGTATTATCTGCATACCTTGTGTTGTTTAAATTGTGGCCTCCGATGACGAATCCTGGCATAACTTTTAGGGTTTTCAAAAGTGTCTCGCTGTACAAGTTGAATAGATCCGGTGTACAATTTGAATAGATACTGAAATTCCAAAGACAGAGCAAGTCAGCAACTGGGAAGTCTTAAAGAAAATTGCAGCACTTATACTCAAAATCACCTAAAATACCTTAGACATATAATGAGGAAGCGACCTGCATATTAACTTTTCACAAGACACGCTACGATATTATGGAGAGAACTTTTCAGTTGCACAGCTGTGCAGCGACCCTATGATCTCATCCGGTCATCAGATTGATGTTGAGGTTAACGACGAAAATGCCAAAAAGGTTCTTCTGACCAGTGTTATTTTCTCAGCTGTGTTTAATCCGACATAGGGTCAAATTAAGAAGAGTCTAACGTCATCTTTCACATAACATTTCTCTTCCTGGGCGTAGCCGATCACAGCCCTTCACAGTTTTCTGTATCACTTCGTTAAACACGTTACTCACTGTAGCGTTCTGCTTCTCTTGCATTCTGTTTCCCATGCGTGTGTTAAATCCTCTGAGTCTTCTTTCCTCATTGTGCCTCACAAACGCTTCAACTGTCTCTTTCTGATAGTTAACAGTAGATTCGTTGTAGCTCTTGTTCTCCTTAAAACTTCCTCTTGAACCAAATGTTCTGTCCATTGTATTCCAAACATTCGTCGGTAATTCCTGTTCTCAAAATTTCTAAAAGTTTTCTTGAAGATATTAGCGATCATGGTTCTCCTCAGTTTCATGTTTTTGTTGTTATAAGTAGCTTTTTACCCATTTCCACCTTTTTTTTTTTTTTTTGCTTGTTCTGCTATCAGTTCGCATAAACATGTTAACTAGATTATTTAGCTTTCCCTTTGGCTACACTTAAATTCAGTATGTCCAGTAGGTGTTTGATTCTCCATGCATTCTGTCCTCGTTATGTCTACTTTTGTGTTGTGGCTCGTACTATGTGACATCCGGTCGCCCGGATCTATAAAAGATAATGTGCGCTTATCACGGACTTCGGGAAGTTACACCTACTACTGCGAGAGACTGTAAATATTGTATATACATCTTGGTTGTACCACTCTGTTAATAAAGTTGTTTAGCTACATTTCTCGGTGTATCTCTTCATTCCACGATAAACAGTTGGCGACGAAGGATTCGAATTCATATCGACCTCCCAACAAAGCCTCGTTCAAGGGCTTAAAAGAGAATACAAAATGGAGAACTTCAAAAGTTTCATATTGGAATTCTTTAAACAACAAATACAACGTCGACAAGATTTAAAACTTCAAAATTATTTAGGAAAAGCAACCTGGATTGAGGGCATTATTGAAAAAAGAGTTCGTAATATGATGTACATAACAAAACAACCAAAATGGAAGGTACTAAGAAATATTAACCAAATAAAAAAAAAAGTATACCTTAGATACAAATAAAAGAAAATGAAAAGAACTCATGTCCGTCATTTATAACAAGTTTGAGGTAACCAAGCCCTCACCGATACAACAAAACCGTACGAGCAAACGAAAACATACAAAAATAAATCCCAAAAGACAAAAATATTATGTCCAACAGACATAAAACTCTTGAGGTGGGGAGTGTGATATTGTGTCGTGTCTCGTACCATGTGACATCCTGTCGACCGGATATATAAAAGACAATGTGCGCTTAGCACGGGATGTTGTGATTATCACGGGAAGTTACACCTACTACTGTGAGGGACTGTAAATATTGTATATGCGTAAATCTTGGTTGTACCACTCTGTGAATAAAGAAGTTTAGCTACATTTTTCGGTGTATCTCTTCATTCCTCAATACAACATTTACTAAAAACTTCAGCTGACTTTTCTGATCGTAAAGATCAGCATATTTATATTTCCTATATGATTGAAAATTTCTTCGTGGCTTACATGTTCTGTCTATTGTATTCTTACGATCTGTTAGTAAAATCAAAACTCAGAAAGTTCAAGTTTTCTCTTCATTTGTAAACAGATTGTCCAGCATTAGCTGACGTGTAAAAGATTTGATATTACATCGAAGTTTAGCACACTTTTCCTATAACGACATTTTTCCTTTCTCCTAATCAGTCAGTTAAGTGCCATACGTGATACACGGTTGGGCGATCATGTCTCGAAAGAGACATGACTGACTGGGCAGAAGATTATTCCGCAGTAGGTTGCCCTTAAGTTATACGGTAGACTGGTTTCCATCCAAGACTATAGAACACAATCTGTCCTGTTATTTAACCCATAACTGGAGGTTATTTGCGCATAAATGAATTCAGTGAATTCAACTGAAATTCGAACTCGGCTCCCCAATTCCTCGCTCCGAGTCGAAATCCACTGCACCACAACGAATACACTACCCAAATAGTTGAATTTCTGTCATTCATCATCATCATCATGAATTTGGGTAGTGTTGTGGCCTGTAAGAACCAGGAGGAAAGACACGGAAACAAGAAGATAGGTTGAACCAGTGTATTAGAATAACAGAACATACATACAAATTAAGAGTGTTATTAGTTAACAGATAGAAGTGTACGTCCGAACTATCCAGTTACGCTGCCTCACGACTGCCTTTTGACTGCCACTTGACTGCCTCCTGACTGTCTCCCGAGAAGTCACGCAGGTTAGTATTTATTGAAGGAGGAAGAGTCCATTCCCTGTAGATAGGGTACCATAACAGTGCATTTTGCTACGCTGTAGTTACCCCTTCGCTTCAATCACACAATTGTTGTTCAAGATTACATACAAGGCTGATAGTCCAAAGTTTTGGCAGTTCCTTTTGCACCTGGTCGTTGAGGCTATCTCCTACTTCCACACGGAAATTACGGACGTAAAACCTATTAGGCAGCAGGTGATGTGAATTCAGATATACTCATATATTCAGGTATTCTCAGCATTCGTCGGTAATTACTGTTCTCAAAATCCCCCAAAAAAGGTCTTTTGAAGACAATAACGGTCATGGTTCTTCTCAGTTTCCTATCTTTTGTTACTATAAGTCATTTCTTACTCTTACACAACCAATAATCTTTTCTTTTTTCCTTTTTTTTTTTTCAATTGGAGTAGATAGACTGAACTCTCGCCCGGTTCACACTCCACCCAGGTGAAGAGGCTCATCCCTTGTTCCCTGTTTAGGATGTGGTTTCCGGCTTTCTCTTTGCCAATCTTTTCACTTTCTTTTTTGCTTTTATTATTTTTTCCAATCTTTTCACTCTTACGTAGTCCCCTGCACATCAGTGGCATTACCGCCTTGCTCGGATATGATTGAAAAAAATGATTTGGTGCTGCAATCAATTCAAATGAACTTGTTAACTAGATTACTCTTTGATTTATCTTGTTATATCTTAACTTCACTATACTCTGTGAGTGTTAGATTTCATACTCCTTCCTTTTCTCGTCAGATGTTCAAAAAATCCGCTTTTTTCTTGTATCTCCTATGTTTCTTAGAACATTTTCCAGTCCGCATATTTTGTTCATAGTATTCTTACCGGCGATAGGCGCTGTCGTGTATTGGATAATAACAGAAGTTTGTCAGCTAAGTTGCTCTCTAGCTTCCCTTTCTTCTTTTACCTTCTTTTACCTTGAAGATCAAGTTTTCCAGTTCCTTCTTCCTTATTATGTGTCCAATGAGTTTCAGTCGTCATTTTTTCTAATTCTGAGCATAAGTGTTCTTTTTGTTGCCATTTACTTTAAGACTTCCTTGTTGCTTGTCCATGGAAATTCCATTATCCTTCTGTGTTTCTTTTTGACGTTCCTGTTATATAATCTCTTTTGCCTCCAATTTTTAACCCTTCAACCACGCTATCAATTAATTCTTCATATTCTATGTGCATCCTCCTGAAGAACAACAAGTCTTCTCGTCATCTGTACAGAGATTCTCCAGTATTACCAGCAATAGTAAAGGACAGATATTGCGCAAAAGGTTTAGCTCCCTTTTCTTTGTAGATTACTCACTGTTTCCTTCTGCAGTCTTTCTTTCAGTGTATACAGTGGGTGGCAAATTTTCCAAGCCGTCTTTCCTTATTATGGGAAGACTTACTCTAAATACAATTCTTTTTATAAACCACCTTTCCCAATTCCTGGACTGTCACTCATTTACACAAGATTCTGATTTAGATTAATCGCTGTCTACTGGCGTCCCTTTTACCTTCCAACATATCTAGTGAGTGTTAGATTCACTAATCTGTCTTTCTTTATTATTTTTCTAGAAAGTTCAGGTGTTTCTTTCTGATTCTAAATATAATTATCTATTTTCTTTCCATTTTCCTCATAATTTAATTGTTACTTTCATCATGGTATCCTCAGCATCCTCCTGCAGAACGACAAGTCTTCTCGTCTTCTGTAAAGAGATTCTCCAGTATTACCAGCAATAGTGAAGGACAGATATTGCGCAAAGGTTTAGCTCCCTTTCCTTTGTTTCTCACAAATTCTTCCATTTTTCTTAATACTTCCGGTTAGTTTTTGGATGGCATCTTTCGATAATCAGATGCACTTGGGGAGATGACACATTGTCCATCTCCCGTTCGTGCACTTCAGTGATATTTAAATAATGGTCAATCAGTTAAGTGCCATACGTGAAACACGCTTGGGCGATCATGTCTCGAAAGAGACATGACTGACTGGGCAGAAGATTACCCCGCAGTAGGTTGCTGTTGCTTTCTGCGGTAGACTGGTTGACAGCCAAGACTATAGAATCCAATCTGTGCTGTTATTTAACCCATAACTAGAAGGAAGAGACGGATTAATACCTTTCCCAAGGGTATTTGCGCGTAAGTGAATGTAACGAATTCGACTGAAATTTGAACTCGGCTCTCCGATTTCTCGTTCCGAGCCGATATCCACTGCACCACAACGCACATCCTAAATAATGGTACTTGCTCCATTTTGGCATCACCATTTCCTAGCTCTCATGTTGGAATGTTTCTCTTGCTGTAAACCATATATTCTACCTTCTTACAATTTATGGTCAGTCTATTATTAACTTCTACTGCCGTTTCCTTTCTATGTCTGCCATCAACATTATGTCATCTGCATATTTTATGATTTTAAGATTGTGCCCGTTATTAATAAATCCTGATAGGTCATCTGGTTCTCTTAAGGTCGGCTCGCTGTAAAGGTTGAATAAATTGGTGATAAAATATACACTTCTTACTCCCCTTTCTGTATAATTGTGTTTACTCCTTCTTTTTCTTCTTTTCCTTCTGTCGCTTCAGGACGTGAGCGATCATGTCTCTCCACAATTTCCTGTCTTTTGTAGGTTTACTGTTTAGAACATTATCTGTATTTTTCATAGGCCAAACTATCTGGGATCCCTCGTTAGTTGTGCAAGCAGAAAATCATGACTTCGTGAGCGATAGTTTGATCGTACTGGTCTTGTTCAGACTGTTGTTCACCGCCGTTAATGAGCTCTCTGCCAGAAACTGTTACTAAGGTTCGCTCAGCATAGTTGCACTGTAAACCACAGGTGATGACTGAGTGTGCTGAACAAACACAATTTGGTTAAATAACAGGGCAGATTGGGTTCTATAGCCTTGATTGGCAATCAGAACGTCACGGCAACCTTTTGCGAGAAAGCCTTCTGTCTAGTCATTCATTGGTCGAGAGAGACATGATCGCATAATCGTGGATCCCGTATGGAACTTAACTGATGCCAGATACTCCAAACCCTCTTTCCACATTATATCGCCCCGTGTTGTGTCAACTGCTTCTTTTTTTAAACCAACGTTCCCACTCCTTGGACTGTTATCCCTTTACACAAGATACTGAGGTAGATTATTCACTGTTTCCTTCTGCAGTCTTTCTTTCAGTGTATACAGTGGGTGGCAAATTTTCCAAGCCGTCTTTCCTTATTATGGGAAGACTTACTCTAAATACAATTCTTTTTATAAACCACCGTTCCCAATTCCTGGACTGTCACTCATTTACACAAGATTCTGATTTAGATTAATCGCTGTCTACTGACGTCCCTTTTACCTTCAGCATATCTTGTGAGTGTCAGATTCACTAATCTGTCTTTCTTTATTATTATTCTAGAAAGTTCAGCTTTTTCTTTCTGATTCTAAGTATAATTATCTATTTTCTTTCCATTTTCCTCATAATTTAATTGTTACTTTCATCATGGTATCCTCAGCATCCTCCTGCAGAACGACAAGTCTTCTCGTCTTCTGTAAAGAGATTCTCCAGTATTACCAGCAATAGTGAAGGACAGATATTGCGCAAAGGTTTAGCTCCCTTTCCTTTGTTTCTCAAAAACAAATTCTTCATTTTTCTTAATACTTCCGTTAGTTTTTGGATGGCATCTTTCGATAATCAGATGCATTTGGGGAGTTTGATGACACATTGTCCATCTTCCGTTCATGCACTTCAGTGATATTTAAATAATGGTCAGTCAGTTAAGTGCCATACGTGAAACACGCTTGGGCGATCATGTCTCGAAAGAGACATGACTGACTGGGCAGAAGATTACCCCGCAGTAGGTTGTGTTGCTTTCTGCGGTAGACTGGTTGACAGCCAAGACTATAGAATCCAATCTGTGCTGTTATTTAACCCATAACTAAAAGGAAGAGACGGATTAATACATTTCCCAAGGGTATTTGCGCGTAAGTGAATGTAACGAATTCGACTGAAATTTGAACTCGGCTCTCCGATTTCTCGTTCCGAGCCGATATCCACTGCACCACAACGCACATCCTAAATAATGGTACTTGCTCCATTTTGGCATCACCATTTCCTAGCTCTCATGTTGGAATGTTTCTCTTGCTGTAAACCATATATTCTACCTTCTTACAATTTATGGTCAGTCTATTATTAACTTCTACTGCCGTTTCCTTTCTATGTCTGCCATCAACATTATGTCATCTGCATATTTTATGATCTTAAGATTGTGCCCGTTATTAATAAATCCTGATAGGTCATCTGGTTCTCTTAAGGTCGGCTCGCTGTAAAGGTTGAATAAATTGGTGATAAAATATACACTTCTTACTCCCCTTTCTGTATAATTGTGTTTACTCCTTCTTTTTCTTCTTTTCCTTCAGTATATCCTGTGAGTGTCAAATTCACTAATCCGTCTTTCGTTATTATTTGTTCTAAATCGATCAGCAGTCGCTTAAGAAATAATTATTAATGTTCTGTCTATTTTTCTCAAAACGCTCTTGTTATTTCCATCATGTTATCCTCAGCATCCTTCTGCAGAACGACATTTCAAGTATTCTCGTCATCTGTAAAGGGATTCTTCAGTATACTCGGTAATATTCGAGGACAGATACTGCACAAAAGTTTAACTCTCTTTTTTTGTTTCTAATTATCAGCGTCCTTTTTTATTTATTTATCTTAACATTTTCATCATTACCCTCCTGTTGTGTTCATATTAGTCTCAGCATCCTTCTGTAGAATCACATCTCTCTTGCCTAAAGTCTTATCTTCCTCTGTGAGGTCATTGTGCATCATATAAGAAAATTGATCATACATAGCAGTTCAGCGCATTTTTCATAATTTCTAAGATAATTTTACCTGTTTCTTAATACATTGCTTAGTTTTCGAAAGTCATCTTTCAATATTCCAAATGTTAAGCGTTTTCTAATTTCTTTCACTATTTCCGCATGTCCGGTGCATCTTGGTCTATTCCGCTTGATGACTTCTTCTCTGTCTTCTTACAACTGATGATTAGTCCATTATTCCACCTTTTCTTTTCAACTTTATCTCGGAATTTTTTTAGGAATTTGTCGAAAATCAGAAGCGTAACATTGGAGTAGTTATTAGCAATCTCGTTATACTAATCACTACTACTGTACTTGACACATTTCTAAATAAACACTCACTGCTGATAGCCTTGTGTCATACTTGGTTTTCTTCTTCTTTTATGAGCTATGTTCTTTCAGGACGTAGGTGATCATGGCTTTCCACATCTCCCTGTCCCTGGTGCCTCTTAGCACGCTTTCTTCTGTTGCACCATGCAACCCTCGTTCCGTCATTCACCTGATCATGTCCTTCAAATATGTTATCCGCTGCTTTCCTCTGTCTTTTTTCCCTCCATCTAGCCTGTTAATAACAGGTTCTCTAAGCCCTCCTTCCTCATTGCATGTCCCAGGAACTTTAGTTATCTCTTCCTGATGCTCAGTATTAATTTCCTTTTCGTTTCCATCCTTTCCAAAACCTCGTCATTGCTCGCATGTTCGGTCTATGATATTCGCAGCATCCTTCTGCAGAACCACATTTCAGTTGCTTCAAGTTTTTCCTTCACGCTCGTGACCTCAACCTACAGAAAGAATACTTGGTTTATATATCAATAATTTAGCACTTAATCGAGTTGCTAATCAGGATTACACAGTACGAATTAATTTATGTGTGCTACAAGTTATTAAATTGTTTTGTTTTTCTGTTTGTTTAATAACATATAAGACATTCAGTTGAGAAAGCTCCCGCTGTTTACTATAACAAGTCAGGTTTTGTAAAATTTTGATTCCAAAACAATAACTCTGTTACATCAAAGATAGTCGAACCTTGATCGTTAGAGACGTCCCTGTATCTCGTTGATTAAAAGAGATTTGGAGCCAAGCTGTAAAGTCGAGTGAAGGTGAAGTAGCAGGCTAAGAAATGATGGGAATATTGACTCGTTCTGGTGGATGACAGAAGACGGTGAAGTCTTAATGGGGTTTACAAGATCACCTCATCATTCAAGAGCCAATTTTTTCTCATTTCTGTTCGGTGGTGGAGAGTTTCTGTTAATAAACTTGTCAATGAAGAAAGCAAACATTACTCTTGGGGATTTACTGGGTTCAACGTTATCGCAAGGTCATTAGTGTGGAGCAGGAAAGCAAACACCCAGGATCAAAATAGCCTACTCTAAAATTGGTTTTGCTTTGGTTGTATTAGTATAGAGAATTGGTTATTAAATGCCGAAATCTAAATAGTTTGACGCAATTCCATTTTTTTTTTAAATTTTAGCTAATAATGGTTTTATACAGGTTTTAATAATTAATCAGCAGCTAGGTGAAGAAGAAGTGAATTCATATCTTTTCTGATGTTATTTACGGTTAAGTGAATATAATGAACCCGACTGGAATTTGAACTAGGCTCTCTGATTTCTCGGAAGGTTTTTTTTTTTTTTTTGCTTCGGGGATCGCAAACGTTTGTTCTTCTTCTGTCGAGAACTGTATTTGTTTGTTGGTTGATTCGTTGGTAGATGGAAGAACAGGAACTGGGAGAGATAAAATAACAACTTTTTTCTAAGTGTCATAAAGAATACGATGTCGTGGAGAGCTATGTTCATCCAATTCATGAAGAGACGCAGTTGAGCTGGAGACCAACAAAACTTCATGTAACACCCAAAATAAACTGAAAGCAAGGATTACGACTGCATTCATCAACTTAAACAAGGTGACGGTCTAAAAGAGTTGCGGAAAAATCCGAAGTTATCTGGACGCCATAGTTGAAGCCAATGGTGATTTTATTGAATAAATTTACTCTTTATTTTTCAAGATATTTTTTTTGTAATTTTAGTAAATATATGCGTTAAAATGAGACGTCAGCGTTACTTTCGTTTTTTTTGCGTAATTTAGATGACAATTTGTCCATCGCACAGTAGATATATATATATATATATATATATATATATATATATATATATATATATTTGCGTAGCAACCATTCTTTCAAACATCTTGCATTAAGTATTTGTCTATATTTTTGAGTTGGGGTAGTATTTGCACTATTTACATTGTTTGGACTATTGTCTTCATCGTCGTTGCCATTTTTACGACGTTTCGACCGTTGCACGCTCCGGCCTTCTTCAGGTGCTAGGAATGTCGAACCAAACCCTTTATTATAATCACTGGGTTATTCTCATTCCTTTTGCGAAACCGCTTCTGATAGTCATGTGTTATCTCCCTTTAATCCGACCTCTAAGTTAATTGTATTCCACTGCTGTAGCCTGGTACTGAACTAACAATTCTTTTGGGTCAAGTCGCTGGAACTAATCATCACTTACATCCATTATATCTTTCATTAAATACGATCAATAAGGAAGACTTACTTATCTTCTTATTGATTTTTTTCAAGCTACGGAATATAAAAATTGTTCAGAATTTTTATTGTCTTAAGAGCCTTATATAGCCATATATCAGGGTGTTTTGGTTTGTTTGTTATTTTCCTCATGTTTTGACCGTTGCGTCAGTTAAATACCATACGTGATATACGCTTTGGGCGTTCGTGTCTCGAAAGAGACATGACTGACTGGGCAGAAGATTATCCCGCAGTAGATTGCCATTAATTTCTGCGGTAGACTGATTGCCAGGCAAAGCTATAGAACCCAATCTGTTTTGTTATTTAACCCATAACTGGAGGGAAGAGACGGATTAATACCTTTCCTAAGGGTATTTGTGCGTAAGTAAATTCAACTTGAATTTGAACTCGGCCCCCTGATTTGTCGTTCTGAGTCAATATCCACTGCACTACAACGCACATCCATGATCGTTACGCAGTAATTTATTTTTTGTGTTTCTTTTAAAAAAAGTAGTGTCCATTCCAAGCCCTCAACCACGTATTTCTGTTTAACAAAACGAAAATAAGAAAAATAAAAATAAAATTCTTTTTAGCATTTAATAGAATGACTCTTTAAAGAATTCGTATCATTGAAAAATGTTAATCTAACAACTAATCAGTTATCCATAATGTTCTGCTAGTGTTTAGATGTAAGGTTGTCGACTAGAAAAGTGAAATCAGCTGAGCCGTGTTTGAAATCAGGCCGAGTTAGTTACGTTCACTATCGCACAAATAACCTGGAAACCAATATTCTCAACCCAGTTAAGGGTTAAATAACAGGGAAGGTTGAATTATCTAGCCTTGGTTGGCAACCATTATAGGAAAAAGACAATTCTGAATTTAGAATCAGAGGGATGCTATTTTGGAGACTTCTTGACACACTGAACCATTTTTCTGTAATCCGTTTTTCGAATCATTTCATCCACAAGCAAAGAAATAAAACTACAAAGATATTGAGTTTGAAAGAATATAAGCAAAAGAAACCATTCTTAGGAAGTGGGCAATAAAAGAACTAAAAATAAGAAAACAGAAGGTAATGATTGACATTGCCTTCAAATTTTTTGAAAATTAAACTTGACTAGAAAGCAAGAAGCCATGAGAGAGTGCCACAAGTGAGAAGTGCAATAGAAGAAACTATTAGCATAGAACTTACAGTTACAACTGGCCTTTTCAACAGTAACATGATGATGCGTGGCTGCCAATATAGTTCTAAACTTAAATTCATAGAGTCTAGGTATCATAGAGGAAAGTTCCTCAGAAAAATTACCATGAAACTCTTTATAGAAAAGGCACAAGAAAGCTACATTACGGTGGCGAGAAAGTAACTGAATCCGAGGTGACAGGTCATGACCAATGACATTGTAGATTGTTCTTTAGATTTTGCCAGGGGTCTCTAAATATACATTAATGGAACCGAGATGAGGCTTAGCCGAAATGCAGTGTCTCGTCTGGGGAAAGTTAAACTACGTACCCGACACTGTCATGGGCAGGGACTTTGGAAAATTTTTGCCTGGATTTTAGGGCTCAGATTCCCCACAATAAAAAGGCCCTGTGCTAGATTGCGCCTCGATAGGAAGGCAGATAAATACCGTTCTTTGTTGCACATCAGCACAAACTCTAACCGCGTCAGACTCTCTGCCTTCAGGCAAAGAGGTGCCCGGTTGGGGCTCGTCGTAGGGAGATGTTTCGTCTACGGAAAATTAAACTAGGTACCCAACTCTGCCATGTGCAGAATCTGTGGGGAGGTAGATAAATACCGTTCTGTGTTGTGCATCATTCCGGTTTTCTAAGCCATTAAAGAGATTGTTTTTGAGTGAATTACTCGAGAGAATGATTCCGAGAGCATTATCGTATATTAGTCGAAGAATTCGTTTTAGTACGTTGACTTTCTGCTAAGATACCGAAATATTTTTACTTGCTAACAGCGAGTTACCAAAAGTTTCTTCAAAATGACGTTACGAATAACTAACGTTATGAAAGAATTCATTTTTTCTCCCAGAGAATAGGAGGACAGAGCGGATCCTATAGCCTTGGTTGGCAACCAGTCTACTGCTGTAAGAAACGGTAACCTATTGCGAGAAAATCTTCTTCCTAGTCGCTCATGAATTGAAAGACGTAATCGCCGCAGCTTGAATGCTGCATGGCAATTAACTGACTGACCACGCACAAAATGAGGAAAGAAGGCATGGAGAATTTGATACTGACAGGTCATAATGAAAGCAAGCAACTTACTTAACGAAATTTTGAAAATGTTTAGTCAAAAGCCAGAACTTACTAAGAGCTATAAAAGATAGAAAGTTGTAGAGAGCCATGATCGCCCATGTCTTGATTGAACGCAGTACATCGATGAAGACGAAGAGCTGTTTGAATTTAAAATCCGTTTGACTTTCATTGCTCAACAGGTAGATAGTACAGATTAGATTTGCATTAAAATTATTGAACGAGCTGAATGATACGCGTTATTAAAAAGAGAACAAAGTCTACAACAAAAACAGGTGTAAACGGTTCAGTAAAATCTGTATAATCTTGTCAATTGGTAAAAAAAAGACATCTTTAATTCAGGTGTGTTTTAAAATAAATCTACGACAATCAATATGTCACAGCAAAATTAACCTCCATTGCTCTATTTAAGAAAGACAAAATACCTCACTCGGACATTTCGAAGTCTATATCTGCTAACTTTGTTGCCGTCCCTGAAACGTAAACAAGTAATTTCGAAGTATTTAGTTGATTTTCTAGCCAACCGTTATTTCTTTGTGTATTTACTTGGTATACGTGTTTAGGTAAGCATCCCTGTGTTTTGAGATACGTGCTTATGTAGACATCTCTGAATTTAGGCATAGGGAAACATTTCTGTGTTTTTTTCTTGACTCACAAAAAAGTGTATAATCATAAGAAATAATGTCGGATTTTTAAAAAAATCCATTAAACTGTGCATAACCTCTGATAAAATTATATATATATATATATATATATATATATATATATATATATATATATACATGAGCCATCTTCAGAGAGGTTATGAAACGTTAACATAAAAACATGTGAGCCGAAAGCTTAGAACCAACTTCATACAAAATTATCCAAATGTTGGAGAATTTTTGTCTTTATTTTAAACTGAAATTAAAGCCAAAATATGTTTATGTTTAGAACGGTTCATGATTAAACATAACATACATTCATTGTCTCTTAAATATAACAGTATATGTTTAGAAAATTATCTGCTGCCTCTATACACTATATATATATATATATACACAAACACGTATATATATATATATATATAAAAAACGGTCATGCCACGTTGGATACACTGGTTCCCGCTCGATCACCGAAGTTGAGCCTGGTCAGTACTTAGGTGGGTGACCACTTGGGAATACCAGGTGCTGTTAGCATTCACGGATGTGCGTTGGGGTGCGGTGGATGTCGGCTTGGAGGGGGAAATCGGTGAGCCGAGTTCCAATTTCAGTCGAGCACGCTGCATTCACTTGCGCACTGGTACCCTTGGGAAAGGTATTAATCCGTTCGTTCCCTCCAATTATGGGTTAAATAATTGAGGTCTGCTGTTCGTGCGATCTGTGGCAGTCATCTGCACCAATTGTTTGTTATCAGCAGTTCCAAGAAGTGTGGATGGTACTACATAATGCCTTCACCACTATAAACAAATCTCTGTGTGGTTGTCTTGCTGGAAAAAGGTTGGACCCTCATACGTTGAACGCGACGGGAGAATCCATTATATATATATATATATATATGTGTGTGCGTGTGTGAGTGTATTTAGGCAGCAATTTTTTTTCAACACGTCAGATTAAATAAATTGCAAACATTATGCCAGCTTATTTTTAATGATATCTGTTTATACTCACGGATAATCTTTCGCGTATTACAATTGAAAGATGTCAGAAATGAGCTGTAACGTTGACAGATGATTTTATTATTCATTTCTCAAGATACCCATGTAATTTAAACCTATTTCCAATATCATCTTCAGGTGTGTGAGTTATGGAAACAAAAATAACCACAAAACTGTGTTGCTAAAAATTACTGTACATTTTTTCTACTTCGATTATAACGGTTGACAAATTGCTAGCGTTCATTAGAACGTGAAGATTAACCAAAATGGATTTTTTATATACTGTAAAGTTATGGTCATGCACATGTTAAAGTATGAAAAAAAACTATTCTTTTTACAAACATTTTAGAACATTACTACAGTATTCATAGTTGATTCTATTAATTGACGGTTTAAGTTTTTTCATGAATATTTCCTCGAGAATCTGTAGTTTGCTTCTGTTGTTTTCTTGATGTAGGGTAGTTGTATTATATATTTATTCAAACAACAGGTACCACGATAGGGACAAAAATGACACCGACATATGCGAAACCCACACTAGCATATCTAGCAGAAAATCTATACAACCAAATAAGACATAAATATGCGTAAGTCATAAAAACGGAATTCACTAAACCATTGAAGAGATATCTAGATGATTGTTTTATCTTTTGGAAATCAACATGCGGAGACATAAATGAACTACACAATCTACTACAAAACTTGCACCCCCAAATGAAGTTCATGCTAGAATGTAGTTACAAAGAATTGCCATTCCTAGACATACTAATAAAAAAACAAAAACAGTTACATCATCACAAACATTTACCATAAACCCAGAGATACCCAACAATACCACCATTTCAAGAGTCACTGCCCTAAAAGTTGTCTAAAATCTATACCTTACTCCCTAGCACGACGAATTTTTACAATAGCAACTGACAAAACCTTTCCTAAAAAACGCCTAGAGAAACTACGAATAACACTACATTCCACTAATAAATAAAGGATTTCCAACTAACAGAAGAAATACCATTAAAATCTCCACGGAATGAAAAAAAAAACAAAAAAAAACAAATTAAAAAAACATTTTAGCATACGTTTCCACATACAACAAAAAGCCACCCAGAATTATTTACAAAGATCAAAACACACATAGAATTACTAAATCAAAAAAGATAATTTTTTTTTAATCGTATCACCCCGAGCAAGGCGGTAACGCCACTGATGTGCAGGGGTCTATGTAATAGTGAAAAGATTGAAAAAGATAAAGCCGGAAACCACATCCTAAACAGGGAACAAGGGATGAGCCTCTTAACCTGTTCAATAGACGTGGGTGGAGTGTGAACCAGGCAATAGATAGATCTATCTACTCCAATTGAAAAAAAAAACAAAGTGAGAAGATTGGAAAAGAGAAAGCCGAAAACCACATTCTAAACAGGGAACAAGGGATGAGCCTCTTAACATGTTCAATAGACATGGGTGGAGTGTGAACCGAGCGATAGATAGATCTATCTACTCCAATTGAAAAAAAAAAAAACAAAGTGAGAAGATTGGAAAAGAGAAAGCCGGAAACCACATCCTAAACAGGGAACAAGGGATAAAGGAAATCTTAAAGACAACTGAAATAATTGAAAGCAAATGCCAACCTAAAAATTTAAAAAACATCCTAACCTCATCAAAATTCGAGCAACACAAGACAGGGAATCACAAAATGCAACAAAAAAATGGGGTATGTAACATAATAATAGAAGGAAAACATAATAATAGTTCGAAAACACATCTACATTCGAAATAAAAAAAATCTGAGCCACAACTCTAAAAGCATAATTTATGCTCTAAAATGCGATGAATGCACAAAAATATACGTGGGGCGACACAAGGCCTGAATAAAAGAGTAGATCTGCGTAGACGTAGCATTAAACAAGCCCAGAACAGGAAATTGTACGTCTCCCAACATTGACATGAATGCAGAGGAGGTAAATTCAGTGTAATGCCCATCTACCAAAATGCAGATTATTTCGCACTCATGATACAGGAAGAAATATTTATTAAATAAATACCAGCCTACCCTCAACAAAACATGAAAAGCCTAAAACACACACACAGATACATGAAATTCAAACGCGAAAAAATAAAACATACACACACATACACTAAATTCAAATAGTATTCCAAAAACAACAAAAGCACTAGATGATCCCTTGAGTAGAATTGAATCAAAATTGCTAAAAACAATTTTGAAGTATAAAGATGAAATCAAATTTCGAAAATCAAATGAAAAGCGAGTGTGAAAAAACCCCAACACGCACGCACGCATATGAACTATCTGACCTGCCCACCACTTGACTTTTCTATTTATACACGATATCTTGGCCATCAGAAAAACAAACGGATCTCGATATGTAAAGTCACAATTTCATTCGCCTGAAGAGAGTCAACTTTAGAACCGAAACACGTGTAGCGACACAATTAGCATTATGGACACTTAATATATCATACAAAAAGCAAGTAATATTAATAATAATAGCAACAATAAATCTGTACTTTAAACAAAGCTTTTACGGCTTCTGTTACTTTTTCTTTTATATATATATATATATATATATATATATAATATATATATCATTATCAATAAATATACATATACACACACAGATATAAATATTTTCACTTGTTAGCAAAACAGTGCGCACTGTAATAAAGAAGCTATACGATATATATTAATAAATATACATATATATATATATATACATATTATCCTACGTCTACAGCACGACTTGGAATTTCATGCTCCATGCAATTATCGGGTGGTTATTATGAACTCATAATAAGCTTATAATGTCATAATAAGCACTTGATGATTGCATAGTGCATGAAGCTCCGAGTCGTGCTATAGACGTAGGATAATATGTATATATACAGTGTGTTGACAAAATAATGGAAATATCTTGGATTATAAAATCAAAATTTTCAAAATTTCATTAAACTGTCAAAAGAGGGTCTAATTATGTTTATTGCTTTAAAATTAGTAGTATTTCTATTTTTCTTCTTTTTTTTTTTGCTTTTGTTAAAATTGTGTTTTTTTTACAGATGTTATTTAAATAAGTTTTTTTTTTTCAATATCAACTGTCAAGGACTATTTAATAACTTTAAGTGATCATCTTTATTCTATGGTTCAGGATGAGTTTCTGCAGAGGAATGCCATCTTTCGGGATGATAATGTGGGCCCATCCATATTGCTAAAGTTGTAGCTGAATGACACGAGGAACATTCTAGTGAAGTAGAACATCTTATCTAGCCACCATAGTCCTCACATCTCAACATTAATGAACCTTCATAGTCCATTTTTAAAAAAACAATTATCCTCTACCATCATCACTGAAAGGATTAAAGACTGTTTTAACTGAAGAAAGGATAAAAATCCCTCTGAAAAAATTTAAACTTTGTACGAGTTGAACTCACGCAGTATTCAAACCGCAATTATAGCCAAATATATATATATGTAAATTCAGATAAAAATTAGTGGGGAAATAGCAATAAACGAGTTGACAATGCATGTCTTAAAATGACATGTTGAAAATGGTTATTTCCCTTCTAAATTATATTTGCATTTACAGATGAATAAATAAATATTCGCTCTGTAAATTAAATTAATTTACATTGAGCTCTCTATTGGATCAGTTTTAATATTTTAACAATATTACTAGGATAACTCCTGGATTATTTACCAACCTTATCCCGGATTATTTACCAATCCTGTCCTGGGTTTGTACCGCTTATATATATATATATATATATATATATATATATATATATATATATATATATATATATAATAATAATAATAATAATAATAATAATAATAATATTTATTAATAAATTATAACATTGATATGTTATAATATCACTACAAAAGTAGCTATTTTGTTTCGACACTTTTTGTGTCTTTTCAAGTGATGTTGTTATTTCAAATGAATGGCTTTGTATTGAGCACTTTTTTAAAAATAGTGTTTCTTTGGATGGGGAATATTATTCCACCCATACTTGGATATATATATGTAATATAACAATCCCGCCCCACCCGAGGAAGCTGAGCAAGCGGGGGCGTTTCCGGTCGGTGAAAAGTAACGGATGTCACTTTGACCCTATTTCCGGCAGATGCGGAAATAACTCAGAGGCAAACAGACAGGTGACTCTGAGAATTACGTAGGCGTCGCGTGGGCGTCGCGTGATCAAGGCAAAGCCGGAAGAAACAAGTCCCGGTTTTGGAAGATATATAAAGACCGCGAAAACACGGATTCGCCAGTCAGAAGAAGTCTGGGCAGAGAGACAGAGTCAGGCAGAGAGCCAGACCAGACCAGAGGAGCAACAGATACGACACCCCCCCGTCAACCCTTGGAAGCGCGCTCTCACTCTCTGTTCACTAGGCTACACGGTCCATCGTCATTAATAAAAATAATATATATTTTTATATATATGCGTGTTTGTCTGTTTATTGATATGTAACACACATATATATATATATATATATATATATATCCTGAATAAAAATACATGTATGTTTATGGTCTGACAAAATGATAAAATAAGTAAAAAACAGCTAGAAAAGGTGTCTTTAATCTAATAATATGTTTCACTTTATTAAGCTTTTTCAGAGATTATTTACAAGACACGAATTTAATCATTTTTTTTATTTTAAAAACCACAGAGACAGTAAGTTTAAATGTTGTTTGCGGCTTGATTTCAATGAAGTATTTTTCTCTCAATTGATTTCTTTGTTCAAACAATGTGAGTTGAATATATAAATTGAAATCCGACAAAACGATATCATAAGTAAAGAAAAGGTAGGAAAGGTGACTTTAATCTGACATGTTTAACTTAATTAAGTTTCTTCAGAGACTTGTTTGCACGACACACATTTCAATTTTCGTCGGATTTCAATCCATATTTTCAACTCATATCTAGGGTGACCTAAAAAACGGGAATTTTTAATGTGTTTATTGGCAGACATAAGCAAGTGGTAACACCGCGAAACAGTGGCCTCACGAAATACACTCTCTACCATTTCAGTAACCATGGATCAGTGGAACGGACCTTATTTTTTTTTAAATGAAGAGGTGCTCTCAGTCACTGTCACTGCGAATCCTTACATAGAGATGTTAGAATCCTTTGTTACACCTGAATTGAACAAGTGGTGACACGTTCAAGAAACCTGGTTTAAACAGGATGGAGCGACATCACACACTGTACGGCAATCATTGGAGAATTGTTCGGTAACCGTGTGATCTAAAGATTCGGTAATGTTACATGGCCCCCTAGATCGCCAGATTTGTCTGTTTGTGATTTTATTTCTTGTGGGGCTATCTCAAGAGTAAAGTGTACACGACTCAACCCAAGAACACTGGCTGAGTTAAAACAGAGAATTCAGGATGACATTCACAGTATCCCAGCTGAGATGTTGCAGCGGTCAATGAGGAATCTCAACAGCAGATTTCAAGAATTGCATTCGCACAGAAGGACGCCATCTACAGGACGTAATTTTTTAAAAATAAAAATTACATCATTGTTTCTTAAATGGCATGTTTTAAGGTTTAAATTACTTTGAATAAAATGTTTTTCTTTCATCACTCTTGGTTTTATTGGATTTTTAAAACGTTCCTGTTTTTTGGGGTCATCCTGTATAAACAAGTTTGATTACACAAGACGCACAAAGGTCTTGTGACTGTTTAATTTCTTATTATACTTTTACAACCTTAGGATACAATGTTGAGTATTCTGTTCGAAATTGGGAATAAATTGTCCGGACATCATCGTATATGAAAGTTGAAAAAGTATGTTACAACAAACAGAACTTGTCAGTACTTTATAATCAAAGAAATATGAATATAATCTGCACATATACAAATCTACCATCCAACCGTGCTTTGAATACTGCTGCCATATCTGGTCGGGTGCTCCTGCTATCCACCTAGGGGTCCTTGACAAAATCCAACGGAGAATCTGTAATGTGATCGTTCCCAACTTGGCAGCTCGGATACAGTCAATTTCTCACCAGCGCAATGTGGCTTCCTTGTGTCTCTTAATACTTTAATGGTTTCTGCTCAGATGAACTTACCTCACTGGTACCCCCCATACATGAATTTGCTCGAGCCACAAGATTAGCAACAAGGTCCCACCCTTTTACTGTTTAACCAATAAATTGTAAACGCAAATTCTACTCCATCAGTTTCTTCTCTCGCACTTCCCGCCTGTTGAATTCACTTCCGTTTATTTGCTTTCCTGACAGCTACAACCTTCAAGAATTCAAATGTAAAGCCAATAGTCATCTTCTATCTCACTAACTTGCATCCTACCTTTCTCTCTCTCTCTCTCTCTCTCTCTCTCTCTCTCTCTCTCTCTCTCTTTCTCTCTCTCGTACTCCTTTCTTCGTCGACTCTACTTCCATCAGTATTCTTATCTTTCTCTTACCCTCTTCCTGAAAGCCCTGTAACCTGTCACTCTTTCTCATAACTTACCTATGTAACCCCTGCATGGGGCGACACAATTATGAAAAAACAAATAAACCCTCCTTATTACGCTCAGAGCGTAACCTGTGGCTAACATACTCCTGCTGTTTCACTGCCGGGTTTAGTCTATTCTTTACTACTTATCATTACTTGAGAGAGAAGTATAAAGAGAGGGAGAGAAAGAGAAAGAAAGAAGAGAGAACGAGAAAGAGATATGTGTTTTAAAGAAAGCAAATGCTTAATTTTAAATTTTTTTGGCTATATATATTATTTTCATATTTCATTTTATTTATTTTTTTATCTGTGTTCACCATAACTGTATGTAAATAAAATGTTATTTTCGTTCTGTTAAAAATGTTTGGGAATTAAATTTAGTAACAATTTTCCAGTGTTTGTTTAATTATTACGGCTGAAGGGTGGGTTAAGCAATAGAATATTTCGTTTACGTAGTTTCTGCTTATTATACTTTATTTTTAACAGGGTATTCTGAACCAAGAACTGAGTTTACTTCTTTTTAATTAATATATTTAATATTCGAGTTGTCAAAAACATTCTTATTATTAGACTTACAAACGAAATTGAATTAATTTATGCGCGTTATTAATAATGGTATGGTGGTGATTTGATTCTTTGTTGATATATTTGTGATTCAGCATATAGATATAAATATTTTGGCGTCATTTCTGACGGCACGGGCCCACTAGTGGATTAACTAGAGAAGAAAGAAGGAAACATGTCTCAATCTAAACTTTCACTTTTATTAAAGCTTCTTCTGAGATCGAATTAAAGATGAGAGATGAGTTTTTAAAATTATATATGTGCGTTGTGGTACAGTGGATATCGGCTCGGAACGAGAAACCGGGGAGCTGAGTTCGAATTCCAGTTGAACCCATTGTATTCACTTACGCCAAAATACCCTTGGGAAAGGTATTAATCCGTCTCTTCCTACCAGTTATGGGTTAAACAGCAGGACAGATTGGGTTCTATAGCCTTAGTCGGCAACCAGTCTACC
This sequence comes from Ascarosepion bandense, assembly GCA_037127315.1. Classification (NCBI taxonomy): domain Eukaryota; kingdom Metazoa; phylum Mollusca; class Cephalopoda; order Sepiida; family Sepiidae; genus Ascarosepion; species Ascarosepion bandense. The sequence continues at coordinate 474,063 of JBBBDQ010001968.1, forward strand.
GCAGAAAGGAATGGCAACCTACTGCGGGATAATCCTCCGCCCGGTCAGTCATGTCTCTTTCGCCCAAACGTGTATCATGAATGGCACTTAATTGACTGATATATATATATATATATATATATATATATATATATATATATATACTCAAAATAATAACTAAATAGACTCTGTAAGTATTTAGGTTGTAAATTTATACTAAGATAAACCTTTAGAAAAACCACTAACAAACAGAACCTAATTCCGTTACAATCCGGTGCACTAAGGCGTCGGATAAAAGGGGAGAAAAAAAGAAATCCGCGGAATAAGGACAAGACATACGATACTCCGCAGAAAAGAAAAAAAAACCCAAACGGAACCAACCACAAGAAAAAGAAAAAGTGCTCGATACAAAGTACAAACGATATACAAAAGTAGAGCAAAGACACACAAAGAATCTCAAGCTAGCCAAAACCTACCACGGTTTCACACTACGGCTCGTCAGGGCCGTAGTGTGAAACCGCGGTAGGTTTTGCGCTAGCTTGAATTTTGAATTTTGAATTTTGAATTTTGCGCTAGAATTTGCTCAAATATATATATATATATATATATATATATATATATATATATATATATATATATATATATTTGAGCAAATTCTTAGGCGTACAAAAGTTGTAGTTTAAATGACATTTTTACTAAAAAACAACCGGTTTTGTCTCGGAATAGAAGTCATGTATAATAATTAGATGATTAATGAAGGTGAGAAAAAATGCAACGTAAACTTGAGTCCAATGAACATTCATGCCAAGCAGTCCTTCTGTTTGCAGATGGAAGGCTTGCGGGATTTGATGTACAGACACTCTAGCACCCTTCTTTTTTTTTTATAGATAATTATATTAATATATATTATGTCGTCGAGTAGTGCAGAATATATATATAAATCCTGTCTATTAATTTTTTTTTTTCCCCAAGCGCCTATTGCTTACCGAGTAGCGATTCCAACTGACACCAAATCGGTCGAGTTTCAATCCCGGCCAGAAGCAAGTGGGTGTTTCTAGCCCCACTGATGAGCTGTGATACAACGAAACAGGCATGTATGTGGATGACTAATATATTATGCTCTCATTACGATTGAGCTCTCTGGAGAAGAAAAATTTTAAAACATTTTCCACTTCTATATGCGTGACTCTTCAGAAATGAATTGAGTTCTTTCGGTGACTGGCGTGTCTATACACTGCTTATATACAACATGTTAAAATTTCCCTTCTCTGTTTCCATGCACCTATGGCTTAGGGAGGAGCGACTCCAACTGACACCAAATCGGTCGAGTTTTGATCCCGGCAGAAGCAAGTGGATGTGTCTGATGAGTTGTAATACATCGAAACAGGCTTGTATGTGGATAACTAACATATATATATTTACTTGCTTCTAGCCAGGATTGAAACCCGACCGAAATGACAGAGATTCTACCTTCTACTAGAGGAAAGCGGACTTTAGCGTATTATATGCAATGTAAACGCACGTCAGTAGCCGCGGGTGTTCAAATTCATTACTGAATGAACGATGCGTAGATGCGTGAGTAAGATTCGGACCTACGACCCCTCTCAACACAAAAAGGAAGCCACCAATTGATCTTAGACCACTCGATATTTGTTGACATTACGATACATTTCAGAGTAGAGATGATTATTTGCGTGGAATCGAAAATTGTCTTACATAGGTTTGATTTCATTTCATTGAGATTGTGGTATCTAAGACGCACTAGATCAATTAATGGCTTCCCCTATGTTGATATGGGTCGCAGGTTCGAATCCTGTCGAATGACGCACACTTTCGAACAAAATTCATCGTAAATAATTAGGCCAGTATGAATAAATATACTGTTTGATTAGAAACAGAATATCTTCTGAAATGCTAGTATCGATTAAAAATAATGTACGAACAAATAATATATATTTCCCTCCTGTCACCCTGCACATCAAGCGTTAAGCAATAGCGAGACATCGTCGGCTCTGTTCATTAGAGAGTCAGTAACGAGGCAGTGTTGGCTCAGTTCATTCCTTTTACTACCAGTTAAAGCTTTTACCGCGTTTTCGCTCATTAACAGTGCCTTATTATTTTATTTTTTTGCGATAATTAAGTCGAAGAGGAGTGAAGAATATATATATATACATATATATATATATCCTGTATATTAAAATAAAGACCGTTATATATATATATATATACACAAATAAATAAATAAATATATATATATATAAATACAAATAAATATATATATTTCTACAAATATATTTCTGCATATATATTCAAAGTCTACTATTCCTACATAGTGCTCTATTGGTGTATATATATATATATATATATATATATATATATATATATATATATATATACCTCAAGTCCCGCTCAGTGGTTTGTATTTTTTTAATTATCTGTATATTTTCTTTTGTACTAGATTATGAAACTACTTCTAATTAATTCGCATGGATCATGGGCGAAATTGTTAATATTAAAAACTAGCTGAGCTTTTCTCTGGAATGACCTTCCTTTGCCTTACGTGAAAAGGTCATGGAATTTTCTCTGTCGAACTTGAGAGTTTGGCGAAACCGAAGTAGAACGAAACATTTCAAGATTTCTCATATTCTCGCTCATTAATTAGGTAGAATTCTACCTGCTCAAGAACTTCGATTCCTGCAATCAAGGAAATCGGTAATTGAAAAAGAAAATAAACACATCAGAAAGTAAATAAATTGGTAAAAAGATTGCAATTCGTTGTCAGGGAGTTGATACGTTTTATGTTATGTAGGAAAATCATCCAAATATTTTATAAGGGGTAGAGAACTTAATAATTGCAATTAAAACGGACATATTAAAACAACAGGAAATAATAATAATAATAATAATAATAATAATAATAATAATAATAACAAAAACAACAATAATAATAGCAATAATAATAATAAACATTTATATTAAAGTAAAGTAGTAATAACGAAAAATAACAAATAAACTGTCATTCTTTTCTCAAACACAACTGAATTGAAGACAAGAGATATGCGAATCGACTAAAATCAGCACCAGAATCAAAATGTGATATAATAAATATAAATATCAAAAGCTAATTATACTTAAACCTAAAACTATGTTTATAGCGGAATGGCTGGAAGGACTTAACATCAATTGAATCTATAATAGTAAGGAGAAACTTTTTCAGTACCGAGAAGACGTTGGTTTTAAAACTTGGTGCATTGATGGTCTTCTTCAATTTACCGTGTCCCATCGTAACGTTGCCGACCATGGCTCTCGATCCCTGTCCTTTGTAAATCTTAAAATCTGTTTGTCTTTTTGTTATCTTTCCTAAACTTTGCTCCGACATCATTTTACTGAAGCTCGCAAGATAGGTTAAGCATTGCATTGTTTTGTTTTGTTTTGTCCTTTCTTCTTTCCATCTGACCTGTGAGTGTCAACTTTTCCCTCATTATGTGTTAGGAGAATGTGCTTTGTAGTGCAGTGGATATCGGCCCGGAACGAGAAATCGTGGAACCGAGTTCGAATTCTAGTTGAATTCCTTGTAGTCACTGACGCGCAAACACCCTTGGGAAAAGTATTAGTCCGTCTCTTTCCTCCAGTTATGGGTTAAATAACAGGATAGATTGGGTTCTATAGCCTTGGCTTGCAATCAATCTCTCGCATAAAGTAATAGCTACATACTTCAGGTTAATCTTTCGAGACATGATCGCTCAAGCATGTATCAAATATGGCACCTAACCGACTGACGGATGTTCTCTAGAAATTTCAACTGTCACTTCCTGATGTTAATCATAAGTGTCCTTTTAGTTTTCATTTTCTCTAAGACTTTGTTGTTGCTCACATGTTCAGTCCATGGTATTCTCAGCATCCTTCTGTAGAACCACAGTTCTCTTCTTCATCTGCGAGAAGATTTCCACTGCCATATAGGAGGACTGATATTATATAACACTTCAGTACAGATTTCTGTAGGCACCTCGACGTGTTGTAATGGTTAACAACCTAGAATCTTCACAACTGAGTAGTGAGTTCGATCCTCAACTGGATGCGCCATACTTTCGGCCTTGTGCCCCATCTAAGCTACGCTTAAAAAATCACCAGTACTGATTTCTGTTTCTAACAAAATTTTCCTGTTTCTTAACACTTTGCGGGTTTACAACATCACGTTGAAACACACGATCGCTTACGATCACCAAAGGTTCAAAGAAGTGTGAACTTTGCCAAAACCCATGGCTTTCACGCTGCCAAAGTCATTTTTAAACCATTCCTCTGAGAAAGTGGTTGTATACAGTTGACAGTTTAGATATTTCTAAATGGGTTTGGCTCTATGCATGACACTCACATGAAAGTATAAATATGACAGGGCTATTTAAGAACATGACTTGAGTTTTTAAACAGAAAAAAAGAGCGTCGTCCTGACTAAGCAGAGATTCTTTTTCTTCTGTATGCCATGGGCGATTGTGACTCTTCCTCAATTTCCTCTCCTTTGTAGCTCTAAACGAATTTTGTATTTTTTTTTTTTTGTATCTCTCTTAAATATTGTTCTGCTATCCATTTACACAAGCTCGCTGGGAAGGTTACATGTTGTTCTCTGTTTCTATTGCCTTCATTATGTCACGCGAGTATCAAATTTTCCAAACCCTCTTTCATCATGATGCGCCCGACAAATTTACACCGTATCTTCCTGAGATTAAGTTTAAGGGTCCTCTTTGTTTCATTTTCTCTAAAACTTCGTCGTAGCTCACATATTCGGCCCATTTTTTTCTATGCATCCTTCTGTAGAACTACATTTCGTTTACTACAAGAATTCTTTCATATATTTCGATATCCCAGAACACATTTTTTTCATGTTTTGGTCTCATATAAATTCTGCTCTTCTTTTATTATTCTCTCCGCTGTGTTTGTTATTGACAAAATCTCCATTGTTTTCCCACCTCGTTTCACATACGCCAAAATTCTTCTTCTTCTTCTTCTTCTATGTGTCCTATCCTTTCAGGACGTAGGCGATCATGGCTTTCCATGTCTCCCTATTCCTGGTGGATCTTAGCACGCTTTCTCCTGTTACACCACACAATCCTTGTTCTGTAATTCACCTGATCAGGCCCTTCAAATATGTTATCCGCTGCTTTCTCCTGTCTCTTTTTCCCCCTATCTAGCCTGTTAGTATCAGTTTCTCCAAGCTCTCCTTCTTCATTGCATGTCCTAGGAATTGTAGTTGTCTCTTCCTGGTGCTCAGTATTAATTTCTTTTCATTTCCATCCTTTTCAAAACCTCATTATTGCTCACATGCTCGGTCTACGATATCCACAGCATCTTTCTGTAGAACCACATTTCAATTGCTTCAAGTTTTTCCATCCTTGATGATAATGTCTAGCATTCACTGCCATGTTGAAGAACAGACATTACATAGCAATCCAGTACTCTTTTATTTGTTTCTAGTGAAATTTTCCTGTCTCTTAATACTCTACTCAGCTTCTGGAATGCTTCCTTCGCTATGCTAATTCACCTTCACATCTCTGCGTCGCACGTTCCGTCTTCTGTTAGCACACTTCCCAGGTATTTAAATTTTTGTACCTACTTGATTTTAGTATCCCCATCTGTATTTGGCATTTTGGGCTGCACTTTTTTCTGATGACCATGCATTCGGTTTTATTGTAGTTTATTTGGAGTCCTTTCTTGTCACTATCTTCAGCTACCTTCTGTAAGAGTTATTGTAGTTTCCTTTCCGTGTCTGCTATCAGCACTGTATCATCTGCGTGCTTTATGTTGTTTAAATTGTGGCCTCCGGTGACAACCTGCTCATTTTCTGCTTTATATTTTCTAGTTGGGTAGATTGATTTAGCGTTCTAACTTTCTGTAAATATCTTCCTGTGTCCTTCGCGTCGACGTTCAAAATTTCTTACGACGTGTTTTATCATTTCAATCCCCTGACAACAAGCGACAAGAAAGGATAATCTCTCGACCTGAGACGTTTTTAATTATCTTATTTAATTACACGTTTTCTCGCTTCGTCAACAACCGTCGTAAGAAATTATCTGGCTTCGGTCGAAAGAAAACGTCATATATTTCTTTTTTAATTATCAGCGTTGCAAAATTCCTTAAAAACAAAGAAACTTTATTTCTGAGAACTCTGTCTCTCTTTCTGACCAAGGATGGCCTCTCTCTAAGAATCATACAATTCTTTCAACAATTTCCTATGAAAGGGAAAAAATACTGTTTCAAATCAAAGCATAGTCAGCTGTCATTTTATCAATGGTCGTTAAATTTTCACAATAACCAAGAATCACGTCTTTTGTGATAATGACTCTCCTGAATTTGATGACAAGAAATTATATACAATTTTTATCTTTCTTACCAAATTTTGTAGCCATCATCCAAGAGTCGTAAAAATATTATCTTAAGTGGTTTTTCGTTTCCGATGGCTGTAAATCTTTTTCTTGTGTGGTATTTTTAGAATATTCTCACCTAGTCTCTAGCGGATGAAAAAGAAAAAAATATTAAATTATTATATTTTCTCTCCCTTTTTTTCGGTATATCGATCGGCCAATCCCAATTACTTCGTACCTGAATGTTATATTTCATGTCCCTTAGAATTAGTTTTTGTTCGATGCGAACAGCCTCTGAATGACAGTCCAGTGACACGGGTCTCTCATGTCTTCCCTTGCCGTAATCACTTTCAAGGAGTTGCATTTCCATTAAGTTGTGTATGCTAACACTCGTTAGATGACTGTTATGTGACACCCGTTGCACACGTCCCTCCTTATCGCGCAAAGAGTTAATTAATATAGACTTAATCCCTTCAACACCGTTATCTTTCCTAATTTGATTGTTAAAAGCCACGAGTTTTATTGAAATTTATAATGGAGTGATTTATTGAGACACCACCTCTAGTCGTTGACTCATCAAGAGTTCTTCCGTCCGTTGGAAGTCTTATTTTTTTCATCTTACAGAATTGCTAACAAGCCATCTCACTCGTAAGAGAAATAAGTGCTGGTTTAGGCACTTGAGGTCCGCTGAGAGTGTCAGGCCAAGCAGGCGTAGTGATTTACTCTCTAGGAGGCAAGCCTGTTCCATGCTAATGGGAGGGAGGTGCGGTTGTCTGTAGTGGTTAATTGACAGCAGCTTCGTTTTGGAAGAATTGAATTTTACGAGCTATTTCTTACCCCAATCCACCACGGATTCTTTGATTTCTTCTCCTTTCTTTCTGGATCGGGTCCTAAACAGTTACCTAAGGTCAGAAATGGCATCATAATATTTTCCACTGAGCATTTTTGAAATTTATATAAAGTATTAATTTAAGGCTTGGGCTATCAGGAATCTCTTCGACGAACATATTACAATCTTTTCCAATCAATCCGAGGGCTTTAGATTCAACTATATTTGTTGATGTTCTCGTGTGCCACACTTTTTAGGTTTCGATTTTAAGGTCCTTGCATTTTAATAGCTTTTTGAAGATCTTCAAAGATACGTGAAGATCTTCAAAGATACAGTTTTCAGGGACTGCTATATCAATAAAAAGACATATTTTGTTCTTGCTGTCTTTGATCACGATGTCTGGGCGGTTAGATTTTATTGTTTTGTCTGTGTATATTGTAAAGTCCAATAGAATTATTACAGTTGCAATTTTGGGTAGACATATTAGCCTGTAATATTTCGAATCATATGTTTCACTCGTTTTTGGCAGGAGATATGTTATACCTGCAGTGATTTATTCTGGGACTTAAGTGAGATTATTAATAATCATAGATAAAGTTTGTGCAAAGGTTTTATGGTTTGATGACAATAGATAGAGCTAAAAAAAATAATGTAGCTTGTCATTTCTTCGAGATATCCATTTTGGGGATTTCGTTAGAACTTGCATTATTCTTGGTTATATTTTTCCATTTTTGTAGAGGTTTATCCATCATTCTTTTTTCTTCTTGCTGGATTCACTCTGCATTGGAGTTATATTCCTGTGTGCTGCTCTAAATATTCTCCCAAAATGTTTGCATTTTTTCAATAGAATTTTCTTTTTCAATAGACATTTTTGATCTTCAAATTTACTGTAAAATTTCTTAATGTCCGCTTTTCGTATTGTCTTGTTCTGTATGCCTTTAATTACAATTTCCTTGATTGCTGGAATTTCATTTCGTAATTTAATTTTATATTACAAAAGTTATTTTCCTATTTGTGTGATGAAACATTTAGGTTTCATTGAGATCTCATCTAGTACCGATAGCTCAAATCCTATTTTCTGTATTTCTCCCTTTAATTTTATCTTCCAGGCTGTTTTTCTGTCTGTTGTTGAATCTTCTTCCGGTCTTGACGCTAAGCTTCCTAGAAGCTGCTAAAGTTTTTTGCGTATATTACATTATTTACTATTGTGATATATCCAAGTGGTTTGTCCGTTAATAACGTTTTCAGTACAGCGTTGTATATTTGCGCAATATGTTTATTGAAATTTGCCATATGTATTTTTCGGAGCTCGCCTTTATCCGACAGTTGTATGCGAGTATTTAAGTATTTGGATGATTTGATTTTTCACTTCGGTGATTTCACCGTTGTTGTTTTTAAGGAATTCGGCCCTACTGTCGTTAGGCTCATCTTCATTCACGTAAACTTGAAAAACTGCAGATTCTTCAATTTTACTTCTTCAGAAATTATTTTGTATCTCACTTATTTTAGCTTTTACCTCATCTTCTGTCATTTTATTTATTTCCATTTATTCTTAAATTTTTATTAGTATTTATGAATTACCTATTTTTTTTAAATCCATTTATTTAACATTCGAAGTAACTTCTCACATTGAAGTTCTCGAGCACTCTAACGTTGTGTAACGTTTAGCAAGCCTGACTCGGTAGATCAGTTACTGCTGAGTAGTAAGCTCGAGCCTTACTGAGTGTTCCATACTACGCCTAGTAAACTGCTGGGTATCTCGATGTGGTGTAATGGTTAGCATGCGTGTCTCACTAGCTCAGTATAGTGATTTCGATCCTTTCTAGGTACCTCATATTTAACGGATAACTTTGGGAACACAGAAAACAGAGTCGCCAGCAAGAAAGTGATTCCAATGTATATTTCAAGCAGTTACATGTGAAGTAATTGATAGCGCCTCAGATTGAGGAATCGGACTGCAGGGTTGATTGCATTCTAATACCCTTAGGAAAGGTATGAATCCATCACTTCCTACCCCCAGCTATGAGTAAATAGCAGGATTTTTTTAATCGTATCACCCCGAGCAAGACGGTAACGCCACTGATGTGCAGGGGGCTACGTAAGAGTAAAAAGATTAATTAGAAGAGAGTGAAGAGAAAGACGAACCAGTTAGAAAGGAGCAAGAGAAGGATGGGAATACAGGTGTGATGACAGTTGCAAAGGTGGAGAGAAAGGAAAGGATATACGGGGTGGTGAAAGAACTAGAGTCGAGTGGTTAATAGATGAGTATTCACATTGCATTTAAATTCCTGGAGGTTGTAGACGTCAGGAAAGCAAGAATATGGAAGCGAGCTCCACAAGCGGAAAGTGCGAAAGAGAAGAAGCTGCAGGAGTAGAATTGTCGTCTGCATTTGGTTAATCTAACTGTGAATGGGTGGGACCCAGTTGCCAATCTGGTTGCACGAGTGAACACCCGTTGCAGAGGCACCAGTGACTTAAGTTCGTTGGAACAGAAGCCATGAAAGTATTTAGAGAACAGACAATGGAATGCCACATCTCGTCGGTGAGGAAGTGGATGTAGTCGAGCCGCCAAGTCGGTACCTATCACATTACTGATTGACTGGGCCCTGTAGCCTTTATTATTAATCAAAGCGAAGGACAACTCTGAATTCCAACTACCTGCTGTCTTGTAAGTCTTACCTCTGAAGGGATAAAGAAGGTGAGTATCTCCTTTTGGTAGAGGTAAGTCACATAGATCACTAGTCGCTTAGTGGAGTCACTCACACCGTTTCTCTTTGGGAATATACCTTTCCCAGAAATATGAAGAAATTCCAGCTCAAAGTCCTTAATTTGGGAAAACCCGAAGCTCACTGTTTCCCGTTCGTTGAATATGTCCTCGCCTGGGAAATAGTAGATGAATACGGTTCGTGTGAATGTGAAGTCTTAAATCTGGCTTCTTAAGACATAGAAGTATCCTCATAATATATGTACAACCCTTCCGTTTTTCTTTCTCCTTGCATTCTGCACACTCAACCTCACCAGTGGGAAAGGAATTATAAGCCATTGCACTGTTCTACCTTGCATATCATCTTCAACTACACCTGTAAAATGTAGAGTAGTTGTGACCGCAGCGAAGCAAAATGCGCTAGACCGAATTCAGGATGATGATGAATAACAGAAATTCAAATGTACGTTGTGGTGCATTGGATATTGGTTCCGCACAAAAAATCAGAGTGCCGAGTTCGAATTCTAGTTAAATTCGTTGCATTCATTTACACGCAAATACCCTTGGGAAAGGTTTAAATCCCTCGCTTCTCTACGAATTAGAGTATCGAAATATGCCTTTCAGAAAATAAACAAATATTAAGAGAAAGGAAAAAAATGTCAATATAGAAAAAAAGTGCTGAACTGTTATCTATTATGAAATTTCTTACACGTCAGCGAATACCGGACAATGTGCTGACAACTGGAGGGGAACCTTTGAATTTCAGAGTTTTGATTTACCAACAGATCGTAAAATACCATGGACAGACCATGTATGAAGTTTTCAAGAACATATGAAATACAAATGTAGTGATCTTTACAGTAAAAAAAAGCAGTTGAAATTATTGGTAAACATAACGAGGAGAGAATGAATGGAGAATCTATCACTCACAAGGCATACAGAAGTTAAGAGAAACCAAGGGAAATATTGTGAATAATCTAATTCACTATCAAATTTATGTGAACTGATAGCAGGAAAAAGGGACAAAAAGGGGTAAGCATTGGTAAATAGTTACTTATACAACAAAAGTTAGAAAACTCAGGAGTGCTCGATTGCTAACGTCTTCAAGAAAACTTTTGTCTTTTTCAGAACATGATTTTTTATTTTTAATCATATCACCCCGAGCAAGGCGGTGACGCCACTGATGTGCTGGGGGCTACGTAAGAGTGAAAAGATTAGAAGAGAGAAAGCCGGAAACCACATCCTAAACAGGGAAAAAGGGATGAGCATCTACACCTGTTCAATAGACGTGGGTGGAGTGTGAACCGGACGATAGTTTAGTCTATCTACTCCAATTGAAAAAAAAAAGAAAAAGTGAAGATTGGAAAAGAAAACCGGAAACCACATCCTAAACAGGGAACAAGGGATGAGCCTCTACACCTGTTCAATAGACGTGGGTGGAGTGTGAACCGGGCGATAGTTTAGTCTATCTATTCCAATTGAAAAAAAAAAAGAAAAGGTGAAGATTGGAAGAGAAAACCAGAAGCCACATCCTAAACAGGGAACAAGGGATGAGCCTCTACACCTGTTCAATAGACGTGGGTGGAGTGTGAAACGGGTGATAGTTTAGACTATCTACTCCAATTGAAGAAGAAAGAGAAAAAACAGGTAACGGTGGTGAGTTACCGACGAATGTTGAGAACATGTACCGAGGAGGTTTACAAGAATAAAAACTATAACGAATTTGCTGGTTACTATCAAAAAAAGACATTTGAACTGATTGCGACATATAATGAGGAAAAGGGCTTGGAGAATTTAACATTCGCAAGACAAACAGAATTCATTAGAAGCAGAACGCTATAGCAAGTAACATGTTTAACGAACCGAATAAGTAGTGCAGAAAACCGTGAAAAGCCGTGACTGGCTACGCCCAGAAATGAAAATTCATATGAAAGACATTAGACTCATCTCAATTTGACCGTGTGTCGAATCAAACACGGCTGAGTCGGTATCTTCATCGTTAACGCTATCATTAATCCCATGACCAGATTGGGTCATAGGGCCGCTTCGCTGTTAAGCATCTGAAAAGTTCCCTCCATAATATCTGGGTGGAAAACCGGAGAGCATTCGTAGCGTTTCTTGTGCAAAGTAAATCTGTCGTAGCCCAGGTCACTTCCTCATTATGCGTTTTGTTCTTTGTTTTTTACAACGAGGGTTGCACTTTACAAAACCCGGAGGCCACTCAAGGTAGAGGGTTATGTTAAAAGGTATTTTGTATGGATAGGAGAGAAAGATAACGGTTGAACAGGTTAAGATTGTTGTGATCAGAGAAACCTCTTATTAGGCGTCTGTTCCACAGTACAATGGTCCTCGGGAAGAAACTATTTGCTTAGAACTTACTTCTTGTCGATGGAATACGGAGGTAATGTGAGTGGTTTGTTACTATGTAATTGATATAACGGGTCCTGACGTGAATGTTAGAGCAAAAAATGTAGTTCGTCTGAACATTTTTTATGGAAGTAGAGATAGAGCAGTGAGTGACTCGCCACATCCCACCGGCGAGAAAGAGGTTAGGGGTGGAAAATAATCCTTCACCAAGAAAAAGCTGGAGACGCTATTGAATTCTATCTAAATGAGGACCAGGCAGCTCTCACCCAAAATATGAAAATAGTACTGTTATGGTGTCCTATCCTATAAAAATTGACTCTTCCTCCGTCAATAAATACTAACCTACGTGACTTCCTGGGAGGCAGCCAAGAGACAGTCTAGGGACAGTCGAGGTGCAGCGTAACTATATAGTTCCGACATACACTTCTATTTGCTGATTACTAACACTCTTACTTGTATGTATGTTCTGTTATTCAAAAAGAATTCTTGATTTCGTGTCTTTCTTCCTGGCCCCAAACATTTGGTGACGAATATTCGCCACAAGAAGTACCCCATTTTCAGCTTGATCTGGCTATTTCAAAGGTAGAGGATATCATGAGGTATTAGGTACTTACTTAAGTGGTACTAGAAGCCGATTATTTTAGCAGCATCTTTAGCGATGGATCGTCTATAAGAGTTCCACTTGAGGTCGAGTGTTAGTCTGAGGCTCAATATTCTCTCACGGTACGGTGCTTCCTCCAGGGGACATCTGTTCATCGTAGCTAGCAGTAATTCGCAGTCCAAAAAATGTGAACTGTCTTACAGAATTTAACACTCACATGGTAAACTGAATGCAAGAGAAGCAGAAGGCTGCAGCGAGAAACTTGCTTAACAAACCGGAGTAGTAGCGCAGGAAGCTGTGGAGAGTCATGATCGGTCACGCCTGAAGAGAAAGAGGCATATAAACGTATATGCACGACATCTCTCAAATGTTTGTTACGCAGAATCTTGTCACCAATAAATCATGGTGTGGCAACCGGCTTACTCGACGATGACCCGATCATCCGTTAGGTCAAACAGTAGCTCTCGTAGAGTGACCTGACATGTAGTTCATGACTATATAAGATGCCTACCTCTTATATAGTATTAAACTACGGGTTCAACAAGAATTAAGACTAAAATTGAAGGAGATTAATCGTACTTGACACTCAGCAATTGAAACCTACATAATCGATCGCCTTTCTGTCTCTCGCGAAAATCTGCTTGTTTATTGTACGAACGATGCAATTAAGACGAAATGATCACAATATTATACGGATCAGACGGCTAATCCAAAATAAAAGAAAGAGAAAATGGAAGTTTATAAGAGCGAAATAACAAAAGCAGTCTGGGCAGAGAAAGTATAATAACTGATTATTGTCAAGGTTGACAATGGATATCACAGCTAGTTACTGTAAACCCCCTCAGTGGTAAATATAAATCATAACATTTATATAAAGGTTTTCCGTTGACAGGAGTGGAACGATTATATTGAAATCAAATGCTAAATTTTCTGCTAGGGAAGTTAGTTCACTGTGTCATTATAGGCCATTTTTCTCGCCGGAAGCACATTCATAAGTCTATCTTTCGTCTTTATTCATTAAATATTGTTACCACAACTGGTCTGTTCCACCTGCTAGTATCTAGAGATTCTTCACAAAACCAAAAGAATAATTTGCAGTGTTACTAGTCCTGACCTGGCATCTGGGCTCTAGTCAGTTTTTTTTTTATCATTTCACCCCAAGCAAGGCAGAATGGCCACTAAGAAAGAAGAACAAGTTACAGAGGAGTCAGAGAATGAGTAAGAGAAAGAATGTGTATACAGGTGTGAAAACGACTGCATGAAAGTAGAGTGTAGAAGAAGAACATGATACAAGGGTTGTAATGGAAAGAATGTGATTCAAGACGATAACAGATGGCAATTGACTTTGCCTTTAAATTCTTTGAGATTGTAGTTTTCAGTGAAGCAAGTTTACGGAAAGGAATTCCACAGGCGGGAAGTGTGAGCAAAGAAGCTGATAGAGTAGACATTGCCGCTACATTTGATTGGTTTCACTGTAAAAGGGTGGGAGCTAGTTGCCCGTCTAATAGCTCGAGTAAAAGAAGAGACAGAGGGAAGCCACATTTCTCACCGCCGTGACGTAGCTTTTCTGTGCACTTTCGATGCCATTTGTTCTGATGAGCTTTCGTCTTGGATACCTCGACTTTACGAATTGAGGCGTAGTACAATATTGGCAGCTTGATCTCATCATTTTACAGGGGAAATAATTATATATAACTGTAAGTTCTTTTATTATCTTTTCTCTATAAATTTTTCTTAGGCTTCTTCACTCTCAATAGCTTCTGACGGATTAATGACTTTATCGTCTTTTTAGAGTGAAATGATTAAAAATAGAGAGAGAGAGAGAATCACTTTTTATATAGAACCTGTGTAGTAGGCTTACAACAAGGTATTTTAAAGACAGAGCAGGAAAAACGTAGATTCATGCATTTCTTTCCAGAATTAATTGAATGTGAAATGCAACAACTACAGCAAATATTTGAAATTTGGTTTAGCGATTTTGTCGTTAAAATCGTCACGGTAGCTCGTTTCTCCAAGAGTAAGTTAAGAATTATTCACGTGATGATTTCTTCTCGGTTTCGATGCATGTCTCTAATAAATTTGCGACGAGATTTCCTCACTTTTCAGTTAAAATGGTTAGACGCAAGTTCTATGCTAACAGTTTCTTCTATCGAATTTCTTGCTTGTGAGACTCTTTCGGCTTCTTGATTCCGAGTCAACTTTAATCTTCAGATATTTCAATTTATTTTCAAGCGTTCTTCTTTGTCTTTTTAATTACTGTTTCTTTTTTTTCTTTTTTTTTTCTCTCTCCTTAATAGGGATCTTTTTCTTATATTCTCTCACACTGAGTAAAAAAAAAAAATTGTGTCTTCGTGATTTTATTGCTTTGCTTTGGGTGAAATGATAAAAATACTAATGTGAAAATGCATCTCTCAGTTAAGTGCCATATGTGATACACGCTTGGGTGATCATGTCTCTTTCGAGACATACCTGATTGGAGAGAAGATTTTCCCGCAGTAGGTTGCTATTACTTTCTGCGGTAGACTGGTTGCCAAAACAATGCTACAAAATCCAATCTGTCTTACTATTTAACCCATAGCTGAACGGAAACGAGATGGAATAGTATCTTTTCCACGGTTATTTGTGCGTAAGTTAATACAACGAATTCAATTTGAATTCGAACTCAGCTCTCCGGTTTCTCGTTCCTAGCCGATATCTACTGCATCACAATTTATTAAAGCTATTATAGCCCTATCCTGGCCGTAAATCCTGTTTTCATTCTTAACCATTGACAATTCCTTTTTCTAGATTTTAGACGCATTTATCTATTAACTTAGATATATAATAGCCCTATTCTGCATCTAAACCTTGTTTTAACACTATATATCATACAATTCCTACCTTCTTTATTTTTAATGCAGTTTTTCTTCTTTATTTTTAACTACGTTCAATGCCTCTACATTAGAGATGTAATAATCCAATTCATTCAGTAAATATGATTTTAATTCCTGACCACTTCGAAATGTCTTTTTTCCTTATTGACAATGCATTTCTCTAAAAAGAAAAGCCTATGGGGAACGTATTTTTTATCAATTCAATACAACCAGGGCGATAAAGCCATAAAGACGTAGAGTGTCAGAGGGAGTGAAAAAGAAAGAGAAGGCATTTGTGAAAAGAGGGGAATAAAGGAACTGGGTTCAGCACGGGCCCAGTCGTAACAGTGTGTGCTTAGATTGTTTGCGTGTGCTTAAATAGAGACAAAAACTGTAAACAGAGATAGTGAATGTTGCTGAATATATTTACCTTGATAATTTCCTAATTTTCTGAAATATCAGTCCTGTATGCATATAGCAAAAGGCATGACATTTCAGAAAGCACACACGTCTTTTCTCGGTGAAACGACAGCCTTCCCAATTCAATCATACAATCTCCTATGAAACCTAATAAAATTCCACTGACTGAACAAAGTTATACGAGAGATAAAAAAAGAAAACCTGCCATAAAATGCGCTCATTCGTCACGATAAGGTTCAACCATGTGACTCGATGATGTAAAATCAAAACAGAAAACATCGGCAATTAATCAGTCGTACACAACCTCTAAAAATGTAATAGTGGCAATTAAATTTCGTTGTTTAACAAAAAATGTGTTCGGTATTGTTGTAGCGTAGATGACACCCCTGCAGCACTCTCAATGACGGAATAGCCCATGGCCTGAAATTGTCTATTTAAGTAAAGAACAGTAGCATTCGAGGCATACTATTCCACTCGAGGTGGTTAGCAAGCTTGTCTCACTAAAATCATAACAATTCAGTTGTTTGTCTGATCCTCACTGGGTGCCCCATACTTTCAGTCTTGTGTCACATCTAAGCTTTACTTAGAAAGTCACTATTCGAGTGTTATATTCTGCCTTGATAAAATCGGATAGATTAAGACCTCAACTGAAAAAGTTTCAGTCTTACGATTTCTTCGTAAATTTAATTTCTTTTCAATTGAAGACGAAATTTTAATTTAAGTTCTTTTATTTTATTTCTACGTATTTGTTGCCTAATTTTATTTTTTGTTTATTCCTTTTCAGTTTGTTTTCTTTTAACCCTCCTCTGGTTTTTGTACTCGTATTATCCCGGCGTACTAATTTGTTATATTAGTCTCTTTTTTTTTTTTTTGTTTGAATATTTCTTTTATGGTATAATTCTATATATTTTTAAAAATATATCTAACGACCTTTTTGTTTGGCAACTTAATATCTTTTAATAGAAAGACTGTTTCGTTTCTGTATATTTTTTCAGTCAGCCATATTGTTTCAGGCAAAACTTTTTTTACACTTTTTGTTCATTGTATTAGTTTTTTATTTTTTGCTCTTTCTGTTTTTGTTATTTTTAATTATGTAACCTTTTATAAAAGTATACTTTAATTGTGTGTCCTTCCTTTTTCTTAAATCTTTTTTCGTTACCTTGTTTTAAGCAAATCTCTATTTTTTTTAGATGTGCGTCTTTAATTGTATTAATTTTTCAGTCTTTACCATTTATGTTTTTGTGTGCAACTTTTTTTTTTAAAAAAAGTACAGTATAATTGTGTGTCTTTTATATTTTTTTCCTTTTTTGTTACTGGTAAACAGGTTTTTTTAATGATATATTACTTAAGCGATTGTCTTTAGGTTAAAAGATTTTTATTTTTCCTCTCATGTTTTTATTTATTTATTTTTTGTTTTTTCGTTTAAGCAATTATTTTTATTTTATTTTCTCCCCATTTTTCTGGTGTGACTAAAAAATAATATTTCTAAAAAGGAAGCCAAACTAATAAATATGACCAACAATCGTCGGTCCGTTATTAAAAAACTGTTTGGCTCTAAAACAGACCTACCTGATAAAAACCAAGCGAAAAATGCAACAGGAGATGAGAAAAAAGTATTGAGGTAGATAATGGTCAAAACACTGAATTGGAAAAACTAAGAAAACGAACGAAAAGACTCATGAAAGCAGAAATGTCGATGGACGAAATCGCCCTCTTGCTGAAATCTCCACACAAAGTACATTATCAGTATGACAGTGTTCTTAGAGAAAGACAAAAGTTACGTACATCTTATTAATGAAGATGGACTTTTGGTGGATCCCCTAGAATTACAAAAGGTTGAAAAAAGAAATGTGTCCATCTTTAAGGTGGACAAGCGAACGCACCACAAAAGAAGCGATAATCAAAGCTTTGACCTCTCCTATTTTATCTTTTTTTGTTCCAGTTTTCTTTAATTTAATTCCCCACCCCTTCCCTCTTTAGGTTAACAGAAACTATAGTGAACAGGAAAATTAGTTCTTTGTTGGATTCGGGGCACTTTTCATTTTCGAGCGTGCTATAATTGTATTTGTTTTTGTGTTTGGATGAGTGCGTAATTGTGTGTATGCTTGAATGAATGGCTGTTTTACTTTATACAAGCCCTGTATAGCTTTCGTCCAGCCCATTGATGTTTCTGTCATAATTAAGAATTGTGATGGGGGTGCGGGTATTACTAACAACATTTTGTTTAGTTTCTTGCAAATAGTTTTTTTTTGCATTGTATAAATATTCATAGAGATTATTCATTTTAAAAATTATTCCCAACTCCCCACAAAAATCGTACATTTAGGACTGATTAGATTTTCACAGTCTTTAAATTATTGTGGTGTTTGTATTAAGAGCGATAAGTAAGAATGTGATGCTTTGATGCTCGGGGCATTGTATAATCTGCTTGGATCAGGTTATGAGGCTAGCTAAGTTATCTTAAGACTGTTGAAGACCAGCCTTCCACAATTCCCATTCTCGGCCATGTGCCACTTTTTTTGTATTTTACAAAAGTAAATAGTAATATTCAAGTATCATTCAAGTAATATTCGAACTGATTACTTTGGCGACTATCGGGATCGAAACCCCTCCTCTCTGTGTTGTAAGTTCTGTCTTGTCTGTCATTGTAAATGTTGTACTGTTCTGTCTACACCGTTTAGCTCCGGAACCCATTAGGGTCGTAGAATCACAACACGTAGTGAAGAGAGGGATGGATTCATATCTTTTCTGCGGGTAATTGAAGATAACAAACAAAACTGGGAATTGAATTCGGATTTCCTGTTTCAAATTCCGAAACATTATACCTGTTACAAACTCGTATATATATATATATATATATATATATATATATATATATATATATATATATATTGAAATGGCAGAAAAGCCTATTTTTTTAAATATTTTTATTTACCTGAAATATATTTTTCGAAGAAACTTTTTACTGATTAGTCCAACCACCATTAAGTGAGACCAAATTTGATGATCAATGGATAGTAAGGTCATACTATATATTATTTTTTACTGCATGCTCACCCATAATAAGGCCCAAGGGCACTCAAGGTAGAGGGTTACTAAATGAGATAGTTGTCATGGAGGGTAAAAAAGGGTTGACAGAGTGCAGTTTCTTCTAGCCAAAGGCTTACGACTTAAAAATTATTCCTTCAGCCAGATTCTTACCTACGAGTGAAAAACATAACCTTTTCTAGCAGTAAACCAGATTTCATTCTTGTCTATAAGCGAAGTTGAGATGAGATGTGGATGATGGAGGGCGGCAAACAGTCTAACGGGTGTCTCCCCAGTGTGT
Organism: Ascarosepion bandense; assembly: GCA_037127315.1. NCBI lineage: Eukaryota > Metazoa > Mollusca > Cephalopoda > Sepiida > Sepiidae > Ascarosepion > Ascarosepion bandense. The sequence continues at coordinate 493,499 of JBBBDQ010001968.1, forward strand.
ATTTTTCGAGGTACTGTTTAGTTTTATAGTTATCATAGTTTTTTGTCCTGTCCTGTCCTGTCCTGTCCTGTCGTCCTCATCTAAAAAAAGCAATCCATCGTCATTCTTCATCTGGGCCGCTTGGGAAGGGTACTAATAAGCATCGGTCGAGAATAAATGTTCCGAACTCATTTTTGCAACATGTACAGCTGTTCTCAATTCAACAAGACCTCAGCTGATCTGACACTCGTAAAGACTGGGTATGGCAGAAGATATTAGAAATTTTCGGGAGTGATATAAGAATCTGATAATTCTTCTAGCACCTTTTGAGATGGCATGAATATACACATTTCATTTGAAGCCCGTAATGAGCATTAGTAGGCGTAACAGGCAATGAGCATCTTTGGTGATATGCTTAAGCACCGGTATTGATGCAACTTTAGGGTTTGTCTGGTGGTGTAGAAATGTTACTAGATAAGTTTGGGAATTCAAAGTCGTTTGTTATGAATTTATATATCTGTTGTATAGCCGAGGTGGATACGACACACAGAGAAAGTGTGCTGTTGTATTATTCAGCACAATATCCGGTGCTAAACGGTCTCATTTCAAAAGATGTGGCCTGTTTTGCAACGTTATACTCCACATCTACCCATCACCTAACTGTAGTTTCATCTATCCGCGATGGTTGAATCGGTATAACTTTCGTGTTTCAAAAACATGACACTAAAATTACATCCAAAAATATATTTGAAAGGAATAAAATATTTATTTAAAACGTCTCCTTTGGCATTTAAAACATAATACACAGTTTGTTCTGCAAGTATGTATAATAGGAACTCGCTGTCCGCTCTTGCCATCAGAGCTTTTGTACCTTGAAAGGCAAAGATATGAATGACAAATATATCCTCCTGTAGATGGTGTCGGGGAAACTCAGGCGACAACTGGCTTGAAAGGCGACAGCCAGCGAACATGATTGACAGATGTATCTGGCTATAAATGATGTCAATTAAGCGACAACCCGAAAAAGTAAAAATGCTTAGGAATTTTGGGGTTATATAAATCTGGGGTTTTTGGCTGAAGGAAAGAGATCTGTTGGCTGAAAAACCAGAGACTCGCTAACGACTCCTGACAGCTCCCTCGTATGTGCGAGATCTCTCCCCGGCTAACCTCCTACTTTACACAAGCGTCACCGACGAAGAGTAAAAATATAACATATTTTTATATATACGCGTTCCTCGTCGTTTATCCACAGTTTATTCAATCATGAACAAATCATGTGTTCAAAATTTTATTAAACAAAAATAAATGTATATTTCAGATGAGTAAAATGTGTATCATTAAAAAAACGGAAAATCTTTAGTCATAATCAATCAGTTAAATGCCATACGTGATACACGCTTGGACAAACATGGCTCGAAAGAAACATGACTGACTGGGTAGAAGATTATCCCGCAGTAGGGTGCCATTATTTTCTGCAGTAGATTGGTTGCCAGCCAAGGCTATAGAACATAATCTGTCCTGTTATTTAACTCATAACTGGAGGGAAGAAGCGGATTAATACCTTTCCCAAGCATATTTGCGCGTAAGTGAATGCGATGAATTAAACTGGAATTCGAACTCGGCTCCCCGATTTCCTTTGACACTGGATTTTTGCGGCCACATCTGAGCCGGAGTTGCTAAATCCTCCCACTTTTCAGCCTCGACCTACACTAACGGCCATAATTATTAGGTCCCCCCAGCTTTTTTTTTTAATGATGTTTGTGGTACAGTGGATATCGGCTCGGAACTAGATGCCGGGGAGCCGAGTTCGAATTCCAGTTGAATCCATTATATTCACTTACGCGCAAATACCCTTGGGAAAGGTATTAATCCGTCTCTTCCTTCCAGTTATGGGTTAAATAGCAGGACAGATTGGGTTCTATAGCCTTGGTCGGCAACCAGTCTACCACAGAAAGCAATGGCAACCTACTGCAGGATAATCTTCTGCCCAGTCAGTCATGTCTCTTTCGAGACATGATTGCCCAAGCGTGTATCACGTATGGCACTTAACTGACTGATTGCATACTATTTTTAATATTCATTGCCAAGTGGATAGTTCTAAATGAAAATAGAATGGTTCTTTTGTAAATACTGCACAATAATATGTGCATCAAATAAATTGTTCTTGTGTCCAGTGTTTGTGCTCTCTTCCCCATGTTAGACTCTTCTTCTTATTTACTGGCCAAAGCAAAGGCTTCCTGGCTGCCTTGTAAAATTTTAAAAAGTAATAATAACAAAAAAGAATGATTACGTGTATTGAATATGACGAAAAAAAGTGATTGTCAGTAATCGAGGACTAATGGGCATGTAGGTCGTGTAACAGATATCGGGGCAGAATGTGGAACCTGCGATCTGGGTTTCAAATTCTTGCTTTCACTTTCCCACAAATGCGCTTGGGAAAGACACGAATCTATGTTTTCTCCTAATTATTTGTTAAATTGCGGGCAAACTGTCCTCTCGCTTTTAATAAAATTTAAGCGCAGTGCTAGGTTGGCGGCTAGGTCTCATCATTTTACAGTTGAAATGGCTAGATGTACTCATAAATTCTATGCTATCAGTTTCTCCTCTTGTACTTTTCACTTGTTGAACTTTCTTCCGGTATATTGCTTTTCAGACAACTTTGACCTTCAAAAATTTTAAATCTAATTCCAATCGTTACCTACTGTCTTCATTCTTGTTCTTTTATTAGTCTCTCTCCGTAATTTCCTTCTTTCCCAGTTTCTCCCGCACCCAATAACCCTTTAGTGGCTTCTTGTCTTACTTGGAGTTAATAATGATGAATACGGTATTTTTTCCTGGTGCCATTCTTTTTTTCACATAAATGCATCAATATTATCTAACACTGGTACTGTTATTAAATAACAGGCTTAATACAGCACTGAAAACAGTTCGTCCTACAAGACTATTAAGACAGATAACAGAGTAGAACTTACATCTGTAGTCGCTTACGTTCACTGCTAGCAAAATGGTGACAAATTTTTGGCTTCTCTTTGTTCAGATAGATCTGAATTAATATAGAAAATCTGTTGGTGGGCAATAGAGGTTGATATATACCTCCGCCCTTCTCTGCTAATCTATACGAACCTTGCAGATGTGGCGATATGGAACAAATATTATCTATTTTCTCATACCTCTGCTCATCGCTTCTGTTTATTCCTATTCTCTGCCTTGTAATTTTTATTACCAGTAAATGGCTTTATCTTGATGTGATTGGCTTACTGTCATATCACGTTCAAATACAGTTTCTAGTACGGAATTGGAAATTAGAGATACGAGTTCTAATTCTAGTCCGATTAAATATTGGAATTTGTATTAGTAAAATTATTATTATTATTATTATTATTATTATTATTATTATTATTATTATTATTATTATCTTCAAAATATGATTGAAATCGAAACATATTTTCTAGCGCCACTTAATCTGCAAAAGGTAGATAAACTGCAAAAACAAATCAATTCTGGATTTGATACAAATTTTGGTTAATGTTAAAAAGAAACAAGGAATGCATAAAGATTTTCTACGTCATCCTTTATATTTGTGTGTGTGTGTATATATATATATATATATATAGTTTCAATCTTCGGTTAAAAGTAATCGGAGTCTAACCGTACTGATGAGCTGTGATACAGCGAAACAGATCTGTCTGCGGATGACAATATTTACGCTCTCACACCCTGATTGAGCACTCTGGAGGAATAGTAGACTTTGATAAACAAGTAGCTACTCTGGCTTGCACGTATCGCTCATTCAGTAATGAATTAGAGCACTCTGGCTATTGGGCGTGTATAATGATAATATACACGCTAAAAGGTCTGCTTTCTTCTACCGAGCGCCCATAGCCTAGAGTTGGAACCGCCGACTGACGCAAATTCGGTCGGATTTCAATCCTTAGTTAAAACCAATCGGAGTCTAACCGTACTGATGAGCTGTGATACAGACAAAACAGATCTGTCTGCGGATCACAATATATATATATATATATACATATATATATATATATATATATATATATATATATATATATATATAAGGAATGAGATATGCATGTGCTTCAACGGTTGGCCCAATGGTTGGTCTCTTCAAGTCTAGATGAACCAATAACTATCTCAAACGGTCTCTCTCTCTCTCTCTCTCTCTCTCTCTCTCTCTCTCTCTCTTATATTTATATATATATATATATATATATATATATATATATATATATATATATATATATATAAACTAAAGAATACCTAGTGAGCCAGACAGACCTACCTAGGTTTCACCTCAACGGATCGTCAGGGAAAGCTGGCTAACGAGGAAAGAAACAAACAACTTGTATAAAGGAAATTCAATCAACCCACGTGACTAAGAAAGAATACACCAAACAAAGGGGAGAACTTTATTACAGAAAACAAATTTAATTTTTAATTTCATATGTTTTAAATTTTTTTTAAAGATTGGTGAATGCAAAAGCGAAAACAAAAAACGAAAACCAAAAATTATACAAACCCACCATAGGCAAATTTAATCCGAAAGCCAGGGCTTTCTATGCCTATATTTATTTAATATTATTTGTTTTGGAATTCACTAAATTCTTGATTTGTTTATACGAAGCTATAGCAAATCTCTGCAAGTGTCATCACACCTGTGTACCCTCTCTTCTCATGCTCCTTTCTAAATGGTTTGTCCTTCTCTTTACTCGTTTCTATTTAGTGTTTTTCCTCTTATGTAGCCACCTGCACATCAGTGGCGTTACCGCCTTGCTCAGGGTGATATGACTAAAAAACGTTTTTCCTCTACAAACAACCTACAAAATTTCTGGCCAGCTTTATATTTAGCCCATTTCTTTAATACTTCCCATTTCAAAATAGGGTCTATATTAAGCTTTTGTTTAATGGACCACACATAAGTGGATAGGGTGGTGCTATGTTTATACTTTTCATTATTGATTGAGGGATAAAGAAAGATGACTTAAACAACTTTGACAACCCCATGGGAGCGTATGATGGGGCCGAGATAGCAGAATTAATAGGGTGCGTATTGCTATATAAGCTTAATAACTACATACATTTTAACAACCACGGGTTATACCGTGATGATGGATTAATCATAGTCGATAACAGTAACCCGCAGAAATGTGACAATATACGCAAAAAACTCTATTGGTTTTTCAAAAAGTACGCTTTTGATTTGTATGTTGAAATCAGTTTAAAAGTGGTGAATTATTTATCCATCACGCTAAATTTTTTGAATGGATCCATATCTCCATACATGAAAGAAAACCAAAATCTGCAATATGTAAAAACTAAATCTAATCATCCCGCACACATTATGCGGTGTATTGCTAAAAGTATTTCTTATAGACTATCAAACAATTCGTCTAGTAAAGATATCTTCAATAAAACTGTGTACCAAGATGCAATTATTAAAAGTGGTCATAAAGATATATTAGTATATACGGACACTAAGAGAAACAAACGAAAGAATAAAGGTTGGAACATTTTATGGTTTAATCTCTTGTTTAATTTAGCGGTAAAAACAAAAAATCGGTAAAATATTTTTCAATTTTTTAGAGTAAAATTTTGGTAAAGATAATAATTTGTATAAAATATTTAACAAAAATAACGTAAAACTGAGTTATTGCTGTATGCCCAATTTGGAGAAAATTATTAGTAGATTAAACAAAAAAAAAGAAAAAAGTTAGAGATAATACGCGTACTGGCATAAGTAGTTGTAATTGTACGATTAAAAATAATTGTCCCTTGCAGGGTAAATGTCAGCAAGGTTGCGTCGTCTATCTTGTTAAAGTTTATAAAAAAGGTGAGGACACTGAACCCAAAATATACTTAGGTGCTACTCAAGATATTTTCAAAAAAGATATTACAATCATACTAGTAGCTTTAATAATGAAAACTATAGACATAGCACCACACTATCTACTTATGTGTGGAGAGCTTAATATAGACCCTATTTTGAAATGGGAAGTATTAAAGAGATGTGCTAAATGTAAAGCCGACCAAAAATTTTGTAGGTTGTGTGTAGAGGAAAAACTTGCTATAGCTTCGTATAGACAAACCAAGAATTTATTGAATTCCAAAACTGAAATATTAAATAAATGTAGGCATAGAAAGCCTTGGCTTTTGGATTAAGTTTGCTCATGGTGGGTTTGTATCATTTTTGGTTTTCGTTTTATTTTTGTTTTTTGTTTTTTCGCAGACAGATCTGTTTCGCTGTATCACAGCTCATCAGTTCGGTTAGACTCCGATTGCTTTTCATCCAGGATTGAAACCCGGCCGAAGTGGCGTCAGTCGGCGATTCTACCTCTGGGCCATAATCTGCAGACAAGCCTATTTAGCTGTACCACAGCTCCTACTTGAAGCGAGAATGTCAATGTAGCGTCAAGCTGGGATCAAAATCCGACTAATTTGTCATTAGACGAACATCTTACAGCTGAGTTATGCGTACATGGCAGCTTTTCACAGCAGGTTAGTCACAAGATGTAAACAAACCCCGATTACTTAAAATGTTCAATTTGATAGCCAAACCTTAACACAACATCGTTCAATCCAGTAGTCAAAGAACGTAGCGTAAAGATATAAGTAGTCACCGTTTAACATGAAATCAACCACTCTCTCTAAAGTGCACTGTCGACTGGCGATGTACTGATGAGCTGTGATACAGCGAAACAGATATGTCTGTGGATGACTATTTACGCTCTCACACCCCAATTCAGATCTATGGAGGAATGGTAGACTTCATAAAAGACAGTAGCCACTCACGCATTTACGCATCGTTCATTCAGTAATGAATTTGAACACTCTCGCTACTGGCGTGTGTTTACATTGTATATAACACGCTAAAGTCCGCCTTCCTAACTCAGAGGTAGAATTGCCGACTGATCTCAATTCGGTTGGCTTTCAATCCTGGCTAGAAACAATCCGATGTCTAATCGTACTGATGAGCTTTGATACAGTGAAACATAAGTCTTCGGATATATATATATATATATATATATATATATATATATATATATGGGGTGCAGTTAAAGTTATCGTTTGGTAGACTAAGGATAACACTCTTATATGACATGACATAATAATATTCAACCCTGAACTCCCTCAATTACTGCTGACCAGGTCTTTGAGGCTTTCTCCGTATGTATATTATTCTATTCAGTAAGGTGTAAGAGATTTTCGGCCTTTCCTCACCAGCCACTCATCCGGTTTGTTTCACATGTGCACAGCCTAAGCTCAGTTGAGTCAATCTCTTGTTTACATGCAGGGAACAGCCACGTAAATCCAAATCAATCCGGCTGCATGTCACAATACTATATATATAGATATATATATTGATAAACACCTGAAAACGCATTAATAACAGCTAATAATAAAATAATGAATAGATTTTTAACTAGAAATCTCTATGAACATTAAAAAAAAACAACTGCATTTGAATGCACAATTATTCCCACTAAATAGCTGAATTATTTTTTCACGGTGGTTTGGTGTTGTACTTTCGCACCTGGCCCCCGACTCTACGCGTCCCAAGGTGCGCTGGTAAAAGTGAATGGAGTACCCTCGGAACCTTTCGTATTGTCTCCCTCCATTCGTCAAGGTTGCTCAATTTCGCCTTTGCTTTACTATCTTGCGTTGGAGCCTTTCCTTTGCAAATTAAGATCGAACTGGTCTTACTCAGAATCTCTTTACCTGGTGCAATACTCGGCCATGTACACTGCTTAGGCTGATGATGAATCGGTTCTTGTATAGAGCAAAGCGGAGATTAACGAAGTCAGCAAAGATATCAGAAGGTACGGGGGCAAGATCAACCTCGATAAGTCTGTTGGCTTGCTGTTGAGCTCGTGAAAGGTAGCTTATTCTGTGGCTATATGGGCTGGTCAAGATACCCGGCATCAGGTTCGAAAGGGCAGATACCGCAGTTCGTCTGTGGTCCCGGCAGAATCTTTCTTTAAACGAAATGCGGTAGTAAGTGTCTCGCGCATGTAACCAATTCTCCTTTACCGATTCTCTGTGTTTCCACTTCTATATCCCATAGGAATGTAATTAGTTAACGTTTTTGTAAGGAGGCAAAGCTCCCAAGGTGTGTCGGGAGATCTGTAATCTCCATTCTTCTGAAAGCGGTCTGAAGATACATAACGTTCGGATTCGTCGATGTACGCTTTGCATCGCGTTTCTAGACCGAATATGTTCGCAAACTAATAAAAATGTAAATTCTGTAAGGAAGGCACCACTAAGAACTTCGCGTCCCTAAGAAGTGTGCAGCCATACGAAGAGGAGGACCACTGCTTATCCAGAGATGAATACCGCTTCTCTCGTGAATGCTGGTTAACCCTCAAGTACCTCTTCCGGGCAACAGATGGCCTTTCCAACGTCAGTATTGTTTCGTAAAGTAATATAGCCGGTTATTAGTGAGGGGGTCTGTTCAAGATTGTCCTATCGGCGAGTTTGGTTTAGAAGCAAGAGGTTCGTTCCATATGACTTTAGGCGCCTAGGCTGAAATGCATCACTAATGATGAGGCATCGTTCATCTGGCTGGTGATGCGAGCCGTCCTCTGGATCGGCAAAAAAACTTTCTTTAGCGAGCTTGGGAAATTCTCTTCACTGCTCCGGTGAGTCGGTTGAGACTCTGGCTAACGACTTCTTCCGTAGTCTCGTTTTTAACGTTTATTGAAGACATAATGGTTCGCATGCTGCGCTAAAAGTTCTTTGACCTTGAAGCCGGTTCTGTTCGTAACAATGTGGTACCGTCGTTAACCAGAGCTGAGCACGATGGATTCATGTGGTTACTAGGTGTTATGCGAGTTCTGTTATGGTCGACGCGACAGAAGAAGTTCTATGGCGACAAGCAATTTACCTTTTCCCAAGTAATCTTGTTCTTTAAGCATCAGCTTAAAGTCAAGATCAGGACGGAAAGGTGATGCAAAAGGTGGGTGGGTCTATGCGTATCCATCGCGTAAAAGGAGCCGACTTAGAATGACATTTTGATACCTGTTATCAGGATATCGTTAACTCAGTGTTAAACATTGCCAATCTCGCTCAAAATAGGTTATTTTAGGCTTGTTTTGCTTGTAGTTCTTACGCCAAGTTAACTTGCCTAGCGGATGTATGCTTATTGTCATAACATTTTTTTATTTAAATTTCCTAACCCCTCTCCCGTTAGATGACCAGAAATGTTAGCTCCCTGGTGGAGAAGGGACATGTTTCGTTTTTAGGATGGTTTTTTTTTCGTATTTGTTATCGTTAATAAATGAGTGTGTAATTGTGTATATGGTTCGTCGAATGACTGGTTTTAATTCATCCAAGTCTCACTTAAATTCCGTCAACTTAACCGATATTTCTGCCACAATCAAGTATTATGTTTGTTTGTTTCTTTGTTTATTTTCTACTATTAACACCATTTGGTTTTGTTTGTATTATTTGTATTATGTACACAGTAAATATTCATCGAATTTTTAAGCTTTATTCTTCATAACCCACAGACAAATCGTACATATAGGACTAGTTAGAACTTCAAAATCTTTTTAGGTATTATGGTGGTTGTAATAAAAATGGTGAGTGAGAATGTGGTGTTTTGGTGCAAGAAATGTTTTATACTTTGTCTGGGCTAGTGGTTGTGGTGAGTCCTATTCTTTTTAAATAAGTCAGATGAAGACCTGTATTCCCCAGCCCGACTTTTGAACTTGTGCCACATTTTTTTTAAACATATATACTGTTGTAGAGTAGTTTTCGCACTGAAGGTTATAATCGTGCTATGTCGGCTGCTAATCGACTTAACGTACTCAAAATGCTAGGAACTCGGTAATCTTCCACTGAAAACTGACTTCATAGTATTCGGCTAACTGTCGACTAATATCAACTGCTTAGTAGTTCTCCTGAACTCCAATAGAAGTCTAAAGAACTCCTATGAACTTCCTGTTAATTCTTATTAATATAGTAGGAATAGGTGTCTTTCCCCATAACATATACAAAAATAAATTGCGTTTAAAATGACGATTGCGTTTAAAATGAACCAAACTATTGCCTGTTGACCTTAATGTCCACTTTTAGATTTACATACGCTCAATCCCTGATATTGAGCTCTTTACCTATGAATATAGCATACCTTAAAGTTATATTTTATCATATATATATATTTGTATGGGGGGGGAATGTGTGTGTGTGTGTGTGTGTGTGTGTGTGTGTGTGTGTGTGTGTGTGTATTTTTACCTGATTTTCTTTTCGTTTTTTGTCTCACCGCCTTCCTTGTCTGATTCAATATATTTTCACTAGTGATTTTTTTTTATTAATATCCATCTGATTGATCCCTACATACAACGGGGAACAAAATAATGAAACCACTTAGTACCATCATCGCCTAATTTGAAAAACTTGATTAAACTGTCAAAAACTTGTGTATTTGTAATTTTGTCGATTTAATATTAGTAGTACTCCATTTTCCTGTTAAAATTGTTTTTTGTTTTTGTCTTTTTTGGGGGGGATATTATTTAAATAAGTTTATTAAAATCAACAGTCAGGACTATTTAAGAAAGTTGTAATCAACTTTCTCGTATGGTTCAGGAACTGTTTCCAGAGAGCAATGTCATCTTTCAGGATGATAATGCACCCAATTCATACTGCTAAAGTTGTTGCATGTCACGATGAACATTCTAGTGAAGTAGAACATCTTATCTGACCAATACAGTTGGAAAATCTCAACATCACTGAACATGTTATGGTTCATTTTAGAAAAATCAAGCGGTGACCCGATATCTTCCACTATAATCATTGAAAGAATTGGAGACTGCTTAAGTTGAATAATGCGTAATAATTCCTCTGGAAACAATTTAAACTTTGTACGAGTCGATCCCACGCAGAATGCGTGTTGTAATTACTGTCAAAGCGGTCCTATCCTATACTAAAAAAAAAATGTTATTTTTAAAAATGTTTCCTTCGGTTTTATTGTTTGTTTTTCTCAAACTCTTTACTGTAAATGGTTTTTAAACATTATTTTCTTCTTGCCATTTTTCTAAACAGTTCTTTGTACTACAAATGTTTTTACTATTTTCCTGAACGTTTTTCTTGTTTTTTGTATGTTTTTTCTTTCATAAAAATGTTTTTATAATATCTTTTACCTAACAAACTTCTTCCAAAAATGGGATTTAATTCTTTTTCTCTAAAAGTTTTTACTTCGTAAAAGAATAATTTTGTAAGAATGGTTCTTCTGTATATGTTTTCATACCCAAAGATACAACTGCCCTCAAAAATTACCTTCAATAAGTTGTTAACTGGGGTAAGAAATACCTTGTAACTTCTAACGCATCGAAAACGAAACTGGTATCCTTTATTTATCATAGAGAAACATTTTTCCATCAGTCCGCATTACTAATATTAACCGCAAAAGGGGAACTCTTTACGCATTCTTAGTCTCACATTTTTTGCTGACATGAAGTGGGGGGGGGCGATTATATTGAATCAATTGTTTTTATGCTACTAAGATAGTTTGGTTCACTCTGTGATCATAGATAATTTTTCCCGTGAGAATCCATCTTGCACTTTAATAAATCTACTATTCATCTTTTTTTTAATCATTTCACCCCATGCAAGGCATTCCACTGCCACTATAGCGCAGGGGGTTACATAGGGGAAGGTGGTGAGAGAGTGATTAGATATAGGCAATGTCAGAAGGAGGGTGATAGACGAGTAAGGAAGAGTGTTTGAGAGAATGGGTGCGAGTTAGTGTGTTAGGAGGTGTCTATTGACCTTACATTTAAACTCCTGGAGATTGTAGCTGTCAGAGAAGCAAGTATGTGGAAGGGAATTCCACAGTCGGGAAGTGCGAGAAAAGAAGCTGATGGAATAGAAATTGCGGTTACATTTTATCGGTTTCACTGTAAAAGGGTAGGACCTCTACATCAACATTCTTGACAATGTCCAAACAAGTCTCTGCAATGTTGTCAATTCTGGCCGGACATCTCAACTCTCATTCACTTTCGCACCGGCGTGATGTGGCTTCTATCTGTCTTTTCATTTGAACAGTTCCGACAACTAAATTTCACTCACGAGGTTTTAGTCAGCCTATGCGATTGTTTTAAGGCACGTCTCACCGTTGCTGCACATTGAGATAGTCACCGCAGAATATTAGAAATCACAAGATTGTATATTAAGCATATTTTCCTAAATAAAAACGGTATTTAGAAAAAAAATGATAGTTTAGCAGTGATATTTTCTCAAGACTGTTCATTCTATATTCTCTACAATAATTCGTGAAAAGTGAATTCTAAAACATTACCTTACAATGTTTTCTACAATAATTTGTGAAAAATCCATTCTGAAATATTTTCCTCATTATATTCTCTACAGTAATTTTAAAATATTTCTGATATATTTTTCTTGCATTAATTTTGTTTAAAGTGCATTCTGAAATTATTTTTTATGTTTTCCACAATGATTTTGTTAAAAGCGTATTCTGAAAACTTTTTCTCATAATAATTATCTGTATTGATTTTTTGTAAATTGTTTTCTGAAAGGTTTTTCTCATTTTTACATTAATTTTGTGAAAAGTGCATTAATTTTGTGAAAAGTGTATTCTAGAAGGTTTTCTTATAATGTGAAAAGTGTTTCATGTATTTTCCTCATAATTATAATGATTTTGTGTAAATTATTTTCTAAAATGTTTTCCTTATAATTTCTTTTTTACTAAAACTATTTTTCGTTTAATTTTTGTATAATGTTTTAATAATTTATCTTTTCTAACAGATCCCTTTATTTACTAAAATTATTTGTTGTCTTTTTTTCGTCAACCAAATTGAAGAAGACATTCTTCGGGGGAAGAGCTCACCAATGATTAGCAGCTTGATTTGATTGCAGAAAAGATAAGTACCTCTTTAATTTGAATCAGTTTGCATTACCCATCCGCTCCCGCCACTAACCGTTGCCTATGTGTCTGAAAGATTACAAAGACATTGTATTCAACATTTCATGGTTCGCGACTGAAACTCGGCCTCGTTTTGATTAAAAGGAGGAAATTGGACCGTCTCGGTTCTCATGAGATTCTGCTTAAAAGGTTTCCACAAAACAAAAATGTGTTTATCAATAAGCCTTCCCAGCGTCTCATTTAAACAGGATAGCAGAATACAGCACGCACAATATTGGCGAAAGAGTTGGAGAATTAAAATCCGATTAGATTAGATTTGTGTTAATCAGAGTTACAAAACTCTGTAAAGATGTATTTAAATTTTACACGAAAGTGCATTTCGTAGCTCCACATGCATTCGCGATATAACATGCTGAGTTTTCCAGCCTGTAAGATGTAGCTCCTCCTCCTCCTCCTCCTCCTCCTCCTCCTCCTCCTCTCCTTCTTCTTCTTCTTCTTCTTCTTCTTCTTCTTCTTCTTCTATGTGCCGTGTCTCTTCGCGGGACGTAGGCGATTATGGCCTTCTACATCTGCCTATCCCTAGTAGCAGTTAACACGCTTTCTTCAGTTACTCCTCCTGTTTGGGATCACCCCTTTTTTGCACATAAGAATGGACTCACATTGTGTACATATAATTCTGCCTATACAGAGAACGGCGGAGGAGTAGTTGTAAAGAGCAGTTGTACAGTTGAGTAGTTGTACAGTCGCTTAGTTGGTTAGTAATTTGGTGCATATGAAGTTGGAGTTGTTTCGGATATAGACTCATTACCCAGTCATACTTCTTCGCTACAAGACTCTATATATTGATTCCTACTAATAGTATTCCTGAATTGACTAACTCGTGTTTCAGTTTGTATATTTTTGTTCAATATAACTTACATTTTCTGCTTTTGTTATTTATTATTTTGTGTGGTTTCTCAACAAGAATCCACAACACCACCCAAACCTCGCTCTACCATCCATTTGCTTATACTTATCAAATATGCCACGCATTGCTCTCCCCTTTCTCTATTTCCCTCTATCTGACCTGTGAGTATCAGATTTTCCAAGCCCTTTTTCCTCATTACATGTCCAAGGAACTTCATCTGTTTTTTTCCAGGTGTTAAGTATTAGTTTCCTTTTTGTTTCGAAAACCTCATCGTTACTCAGATGTTTGGTCTATAGTATCCTTAGCAAGCTTCTTGGGAACCACATTTCGGTTGCTTCAAGTCTTCCCTTCATCTACCGTGACATTGTCTAGCATTCGCTGCCATATTGAAGAACAGACATCCCTTAATAATCCAGAACTTTCTTTGTTCACAGCGAAATTTTCTCTGTCTCTAAATACTCAACTCAGCTTCTGGAGTGTCGCCATTTCCTTTCTCTGTTAGAATACTTCCCAGTTATTTAAATTTCCGTACCTGTTGAATTTTAGTATCCACAGCCTGTAGTTGGCATTTTGGGTTCCTGTTTTTACTGATGACTATGCATTCATTTTTCTGGTAGTTTACATGCAGTTCTTTTTTTCCGTTTTCTTCAGCTACCTTCTGAAGGAGGTCTTATAGTTTCCTGTCCGTGTCTTCTATCAGCACTGTATCATATACGTATCATATATTGTTCAGATTGTGGCCTCTAGTGAACTCAGAATTTTCTCGCTATATAGGTTCACTAGAACTGGTTAGAAGACACATCCTTGTCCTACACTCCTTTTTATCTTTTATATCTGCTGAACTCGTTTTCTGCCCATATGTAGACGGCTTGCTGCCAGTAAAGGTTCTTGATTATTCTAATGTCTTTCCGCAATATGTCTAGGTTTCCGAGCATCTCTATCAAGTCTTTGTGGCGTACTTTGTTAAATGCCTTTGCCTAGTCTATGAAATACAAGGTGCACGTCCTTCTGCATTTGTATTATCCTTTCTGATAACATTCTAAGCATAAATATTGCGTTCCTTGTTCCAGTGCCCTTGACGCAACCGCACTGTTTTTGTCCTATGACCTGATTCTTCTGCGCGGTCTATTCATCAGATTCAGCTGGCTGTTCGTTGCTTAACTTCTATTATCCTCATAATAGTCTCCCTGCACAAGTTGAATGGATCCGGTGAAAAGACACATCCTTGTCTTACGCCTCTTTCTATCTTTGTATATCTGCTGAATTCGTTTTCTGTCCGTATACAGGAGGTTTGCTGTCAGTTGTTGGACTATTTGTCTATATCTATACTGTGCAGACCCCCGTGAGCCAACCCATTTTAGAAGGCTTAAAAAATCAGAAAGCACAAAATATTCAGTGCGACGTGTATAAAAGGCGGCCATATTTTCCCCATGTATTGGAGTCCGTAAATCCGATTCTGGAGAGTGTCTGATTCGAGAGTGATGGTCTTTGACGTTGTTTCATGCATGTAAAATTATGCATGTCTCTTTAGTCATGTTCAATCTCTCTATTTCTGGACATTTTGTGTTGAGTCATGCTTCTTTAGCCTGTCTGTATTTGCTCCTAATTTCCTTGTGTAGTTTTCTGTATTCCGTTCCATGCTTGGCATTGTTTTCTGTTACCTTTGCATTATGTCTAAAATCTCTTCAGTGATCCACTCATTGGAATAAGGGAAGATGCCACACAAAATCTAAGCCAAAGAAACATTGCATTTTAAATAAATTTCTTCTGAGTGCCGATTCCCCTCCGGATATAGGCGATCAGGACTTCCCACAAATTCCTATCTAACGTGACTCTTAGTAGTCTTTCTCACTTTGATAAGTGTAGACATATTGAGAAAGACGTTTATTATTGACAATGCGTAAATACAGCATTGTTGTTGACAACTCTGGAAAGGTCCTTCTTAACAACTTAGGAAAGTGAATTATTGTTGACGTCTCGAGAAAGACGTTTATTATTGGCAATGCGTAAATGCAGCATTATTGTTGTCAACTCTGGAAAGGTTCTTCTTGGTAACATCCCGGGAAAGTGCATTATTTTTAAAGACGCATATTTTCCGAGCAAGATTTTTCGATTATTCACGCCGATAGATAGAAATAAAAATACTGTTTAATTATAAAACACAGAACATATACTCTAATAAGAGTATCCATTTGAAATAATGTTTAAACAAATAAATGAAAAATATGTCGGAGTTAAGCCATTTCATATCGGATTTCGTAAAACTTTATTAATAAAGTGCCCATGTTTACATTATATATATATATATATATATATATATATATATTGATTGATTGATTGATTGCTTAATACTCAGTTTTTGGTCCTAATAGGAATAGACCAGTTCACATTTGTATTAAAAAGTATTCTATACAATTATATTGTAGAACGTTTGAATATTTTTCATTTTTAAACGAATTATTTTGCTACCTTGGTTTCTACTATGAGTGGTGTCTTCAGGCGATTTTTAATAACTAAAAGAAACAAAGGTAGCGAAATAAGTCGTTTAAAAATGAAAAAACAATATATCTATATAGATATATATGTATATATATATATATAAATGAACCTAATCACAGTAAGGCAACACTAATAATAACAGACTAAACTTCCGAAAATAGGGCTAACTTAGCAGTAATTTAAACCGTCTTGTAACTCGGCGAGGACCCCCTCGTGGGTTAAATAATGGAGGGAGAAAAAAAGAAACAAACAGTGCGCAAGAACAATACGTCTAGTGCCCGTTAGAAAGAAAAAAAACCAAGACGAAACCTTAACAATAAAGTGCTCGATACGAAAGTAGAGCGAGAATACAAGAAATCTAGAAGCGAGCCACCACCTACTGCGGTTTCACACTACGGTTCTTCAGGGTAAGAGGCTAACAACTAAGATTGAAACAGCAAATATATAGCACTCAAGTAAAGAAGAATCCAAAACAAGAAGGGTAGAACCATCTTTATTACAACTAAAACAACAAACACTAATTGATTAAGCAATTTTGTACCTGTGGTAGGTGGTGGCTCGCTTCTAGATTTCTTGTATATATATATATATATATATATATATATATATATATATATATATATATATAATAAAGGAGTATCCCGTAGTATTCGACGTATGAGGATCTGACAGCCTAATTGCTTCAGTTATGAACCTAATGTAAACCGTCAGAAGATCCAAACAAGTGATTTGATTTATAGTCGTGAAGGCTTATGCAAAACCATCCACACTTTTCGGAACTATTCATACACTCAGTCGGTGCATATAAATTCCACAGATGAAGCAGACAATAGGCCCCAGGCTTTTCAATTAGAAAATCAGAAGAATATTGTTAAACTATTGTTATTATTATGTTTTAAATGTGGGTATAAAAGCATTATTTGGGGTTTCATTTGATGTAAGTTTTTCGTGGTCGAAAATGACGGTTTCCCTTTAGGGGACACGGGCTTGAATCCTGCCGGAAGACGTATATTTTCCTAGCAAGATATCTCGATTATTCAGGCCAGCAGATATAAATAAATATACTGTTTAATTATAAAAAAAAAAAACGATTATCTACTCAAATACGACAATCATTATATTTTTGATTGATTTTGTTTAGCAGCATATTAACTTCTGTGAGTTATTTAATGGCAAAATCTAATTATTTTTTACTTAATTTTATACTTTCAGGAGTTTTTAAAAGTATACACTTTGTAGATCATAAAAAAGTATTGCTGACGATTTTACTACAAAAATATGTTGTTTATAACAAATGTATTGCTGGTAATTGTACCATAAAGTGTTTCAGTTTCAGTTTTGTTTAACGGCATATCAACCGCTGTGGGTTATTTTATGCCAAAAAGGTGGGGTTTTAAGGTACTTTTTAATAGTCGGTTATAGTGAGAAGGTTAATCTAATCAGATTTTGATGAAAATGTTTTTATTTTTTATTTTAGAAAACTAAAGTATTGCTGGTTACCATTTTTCCTTAAAAAAGTATTATGGCAATCATTTTTTTTCAAAAATGAATATTCTTCTATAATAGTGTATTTTTATACTTTCATAGTGTTTTGACCCCAGTTTGGAGGTTTACTATTTGCCCATAGCTGGGACCCTAACAGTTGTCATCATCGTGTATCATAGTGGACCTGGGAACAGCAGCAATTAAGAGGTGGTTCCACGCTGCTCAAAAACACCAATCTCCCAATCAGAGGCCTTGCAGTAGGAATGGTAGACCGGTGATCAACGGCAATTAAGAGGTGTTTCCACGCTCCAATCTCTCATCATAGGCGTTCCTGCCGGATATATTTTTCGTCATACCCATGACGATATCAATACCTATTTTCTTCATTTATTATGTTAATATATAGTTATAAATGAAGGATCTGTATAATACTAAATGTTACATAAAACCGACCCCCTACTTTATGTCTAGTAGAATCTTCTGTTAATTTTATTTTAACCAGGCCGTCGCATATGACGTCTTTTGTTAAGTTTTTACTTTTACTACGTTTTACTTGTGAGTGTTTAAATGTATTTTCACCATTTCACCATTTATTATATTAACATGTAGTTATAAATATATGTGTGTTGTGGTACAGTGGATATCGGCTCGGAACGAGAAACCGAGGAGCCGAGTTCGAATTCCAGTTGAATCCATTGTATTCAATTACGCGCAAATACCCTTGGGAAAGGTATTAATCCGTCTCTTCCTTTCAGTTATGGGTTAAATAGCAGGACAGATTGGGTTCTATAGCCTTGGTCGGCAACCAATCAACCGCAGAAAGCAATAGCAATCTACTGCGGGATAATCTTCTGCCCAGTCAGTCATGTCTCTTTCAAAACATGATCGCCCAAGCGTGCTATCACGTATGACAATTAACTGACTGAGTTATAAATGGAGGATCAGTTTAATACTTTATATCTATAGAATAGCGATTCCCCATTTTGTGTACTGCAGAATCTAATATTAATGAGATTTCTCATTTCAATAAATCGCCTCCAATTACATGTTATTCATCAGAAATAAACGATATAATACCAGACGTATTAAAAACAGACTCGTTTTTCTTACTTTTTTTTTCTCTCCTTGCTTTTAGAGTAGACAATTTTGAAATGAAATTTTCTTACAAAATGCTTATTCAGACAGACAATATTTTAAAAAAGAAATATATAGTGATGTATAGATAAAAGACGAATATTCTGTCTAGATCAATAAAAATTCAGTTCTGGCTATATTCAATTACATTATTTCATTGTTACGAACTTTTTTATCTTTGGTGTTAAGAAGAGATTGATTTATTCAAAAGTGTTATATATTTTTTTTACAATATGAGCTGAAGGCAAAAAAACTTGTTTTTTTTTACAAACTCATTTACTCTAATAGAACGCTTGCTTAAATGAATGATATATCATTTTTCTTCCATATATTTTATTGTTTTCAATAGGTCTAGTGAATTAGTTCATTCAAACTGTCTCTTATTATCTCATAAGAAAATGAAAATGACAGATCACTATTCTTCCAATAAAAAGCTGAAATGTTTCAGAAGTAATTTACCTAACCTGTAAACCGCTTCGACTGGCGGGCAAACCAGGATGATGATAGTCGACTGGTTCAAACATACAATAATTCCATGTCTGTCAGCACTCTTGCATTAGGACAGGCTGATTTTTCCACTTTCCTATAGAAAGTTGTGGTTTGATGTGATAAGTACCGACATCAAAAATTAGATTCGTAACTTTTACCAATTTTAGAGCATTAAGTTTTAAAGATAGTCTGAAATACAGGTACAGAAACCCCTTTTTTCTGCTCAAAATTTAAAATGAAATTTTACTATTTCAAGAATAAATAAAAAAAACGTTTATATTTTTTGTATTAGATACAGTGAAAGCAAAAAAATATTCACACCAGAATACTAATTATGAATCACCACACGCAAAATATACACTTTATACTGTATTTGATTAGTAAAAACTGTAAAAAATCATAAAAGATTACAAAAAAGGCGACTAAATTGTTCAGTATAATTTACTTTTAAAGAAAATGAAGGTATTTATCTGATGTCATAATGATTTAGTAATAATGTTCTTGTGCCATGCATCTTATATGCAATCTTATATGCATCTTATAAGCATCTAATATGCATCTTATATGCATCTTTTATGCAATCTTATATGCAATTTTATATGCATCTTATATGCAATCTTATATGCATCTTATATGCAATCTTATATGCCATCTTATATGCATCTTATATGCAATGTTATATGCATCTTATATGCAATCGTATATGCATCTTATATGGAATTTTATGTGCATTTATATGCAATCTTATATGCATCTTATATGCAATTTTATATGCATCTTATATGCAATCTTGTATGCATCTTATATGCATCTTATATGCATCTTTTATGCAATCTTATAGGCAATCTTATATGCATATTTTATGCAATCTTATATGCAATCTTATATGCATATTATATGCAATCTTATATGCATCTTATATGCATCTTTTATGCAATCTTGTATGCAATCTTATATGCATCTTATATACAATCTTATATGCAATCTTATATGCATCTTTTATGCAATCTTATATGCATCTTATATACAATCTTATATGCAATCTTATATGCATCTTATATGCAATCTTATATGAATTTTATATACAATCTTATATGCAATCTTATATGCATCTTTTATGCAATATTATATGCATCTTATATACAATCTTATATGCAATCTTATATGCATCTTTTATGCAATCTTATATGCATCTTATATACAATCTTATATGCAATCTTATATGCATCTTATATGCAATCTTATATGCATTTTATATACAATCTTATATGCAATCTTATATGCATCTTTTATGCAATCTTATATGCATCTTATATGGAATTTTATATACATTTTATATGCAATCTTATATGCATATTATATGCAAATTTTATATGCATCTTATATGCAATTTTATATGCATTTTATATGCATCTTATATGCAATTTTATATGCATCTTATATGCAATCTTACATGCATCTTATATACAATCTTATATGCAATCGTATATGCATCTTATATGCAATCTTATATGCATTTTATATACAATCTTATATGCAATCTTATATGCATCTTATATGCAATCTTATATGCATCTTTTCTGCAATCTTATATGCATCTTATATGCAATCTTATATGCAATCTTATATGCATTTTATATACAATCTTATATGCAATCTTATATGCATCTTTCATGCAATCTTATATGCATCTTATATACAATCTTATATGCAATCTTATATGCATCTTATATGCTATCTTATATGCATTTTATATACAATCTTATATGCAATCTTATATGCATCTTTTATGCAATCTTATATGCATCTTATATGCAATCTTATATGCAATCTTATATGCATCTTTTATGCAATCTTATATGCATCTTATATACAATCTTATATGCAATCTTATATGCATCTTATATTCAATCTTATATGCAATCTTATATGCATCTTTTATGCAATCTTATATGCATCTTATATACAATCTTATATGCAATTTTATATGCATCTTATATGCAATCTTATATGCATCTTATATGGAATTTTATATGCATTTTATATGCAATCTTATATGCATATTATATGCAAATTTTATATGCATCTTATATGCAATCTTATATGCATCTTATATGCATCTTATATGCAATTTTATATGCATCTTATATGCAATCTTATATGCATCTTATATGCAATTTATAAAGTTTCGGTTAGTATTTTTCTATATTCCTGAGATGAGGTAGTATTTACAGTATTTACATTATTCGGACTATTGATCTCATCTTTGTGGCCATTTGTACAACGTTTTGGCCGTTGTACACTCCGGCCTTCTTCAGTTGCTAGAAATTTCGAACAGAACCCTTTATTACACTCACTGGAGTATATATCTCTATCCCTTTTTTGCGTAGAGCCTCTACTGAGTTATCTCCCTTTAACTCTGTAAGTTACTTGTTCACCATTGCTGTTACCTGGTATTGAACTCACAACTCCTACGTCTATATCCACTAGACCCTTTGTCCTTAACTTGTGACTACTAGTAGAGGCTCTACGCAAAAGGATGGAGATGATACACCCTAGTGAAAGGGCTCTGTTTGAAATTCCTAGCACCTGAAGAAGGCCAGAGCGTACAACGACCGAAACGTTGAACAAATTGCAAGAAAGATGAAGGCAATAGTTCGAATAATGTAAATACTGTAAAGTTTTGGGTAATTATAAATTTTATAGGACTGTACTGTAAGGCTTTCCCTGATTACCGGAATGAAATTCGAACGCTACGATTTTCAACTTAATCATTGAAACTTGTTTCCTCAGAAAAATGATTTGGCAAACAACATCTTGTGTCGTTATTTATTATGTCAAACTACAATTTTTAAAAACGAGTGCAGTACCACGGTTCCAAAATCAACCTCCTCTACTTTTGCATGCGAATACTGATTCTCAGAGGGGTGGGTGCATGAGATTGCCTACCGATTCATTTCGCAGGAAGGCAGTTTTAGAAAGTGCCATGTATTTGTATCAGATACATGAACGTGCCCCATAGAAATGCTGGTCATCTACTGCAGCCGGGAAGTCTCTGGTTGTAATGATTCCTCGCACCACCGGATAAACACTCCCCAGGCCGACAGTATGGGATTACCCCCGTGCAGGTCTATTTTGAAAATCTATCCGGATCCATTGTTGAATTGCAAGACAGTGTCAAACCATGAAGATGTATTTACAGATGCCGTCAAAAATAACAATTCATATAGAATTGACATGTTATTCAGCTCTCACAGTTAATAAGTTTTCATGCGTCAGATTTTGAATATATTTTTCCAGATATTATTTCTTTATCTAGTAAACGAGTGGGAGGTCAGTTTAATACTTATTAGCAAAAGAAAAGACCCCCCACTTTATGTTCATTAGAATCTTGTAATTTTACTTAAACCAAGACGTAAAAAATGATGGCATATTTTGTTAAGCCTTTACTAATTCTTAGATTTTTACATGTGAATCATTACATAAAGTTCTCCAATTATATTATTATGTTGGAATTGAGAAACAACCAGTTCATTATAGCATACTAATAGAAAACTAAACCCAGATTTTATGTCCGGCATGATCTTATATAAATATTAGTTTCTCAATGCTATAAAAGATGATGGCGTACTTTGCAAATTATTTCTTATTTTTATATTTTCACATTTAAATCACAGAAGTATCCGCAATATTATCGGTCCTGACCTGGCATCTCGGCTTCAGTGACTTTTCCACCGCCATAATGTAGCTTTATGAATTTAAGCGCACTAATACATTGCTCGTTAGGTCTCCTTATTTCGCAATTGAAATTGCTAGTTGTAACCATAATTTCAATTTTAATTGTTTCTTCTCTCGCATTTCATGCTTGTGGAAGTCTCTTCCCATTCTTATTTTCCTGTCAACTACGATAATCAAAAATTTAAATTCAACGTTGTCATCTTTTGTCTCTTTGAATTCTGCCTTTTATTGCATTCGCTGTTTCTTTGGCTCTCAGTGAGCCCTTGCATTCTAGTGTTTTTATTTTCTTGCTTGTAGTAAATGATTTTTTTAAAAAAATATGAGCCGTTACATAGATTTCTGCAAATTTCTTTCTTTTAGTAATATGTAAGAATCCAGAATAGATCTGTTGATTATAGCATATCAATAGAAAACAATCTTCAACTTTGTATCCGCTACGATCTTATATTGATACCAGTTTAATCAAGCTGCCAAAAGCGGTGGAATATTTTCTTTAAGACTTTACGATTATAAGAAGGTTTTTACACATGAGATTTTTAATGGTTTTTCAGCGTTATACTATTATGAAAAATAGTGGGGGATTATTTTAATACTTAATAACAATAAAAACAGAACCCCCATTTTATGCCCAAAAGAAACATATTAATAATAAATTAATACTGCTGTCAAAATTGACGGCATATTTTGTTAGGCCTTAAATATTATTAGAATGTTTTCAAGATTTTAGATACATTAGATTTTTTTAAACACACTGACACGTGATGAAATACTCACAGCTTTTAATATTGTTAAAGTTATCGCTAACATTTTTGTAGAGATCTACAAACTCTACTCTAAATTTGACAAACCAATCGATGAAATTTGAATAAGCTAATTTGCTTGGAGAAATACTTTGACAAAAACCCTACTTCACGGTGTAATTTCTTTAATGTAATCTAATGTTAGATAATTTCCTGGTAAACAATATTTTTTTAAAGAAATTTATTTTTAACAGCGAAAAATAAATTCTTAGGATTTCTTACTCTAGAGCATGCCACATACGTAAATATTTATTTCTAGGCCATGCTTAAATATTTCTTTCTAGAATCAAATTTCAACATTCTGAATCATTTGATCTTGTGATTTGTTTATAGTTCTTGCAAACGTAGGGCGAACTGGAAACTGGAATTTTGTATATATAAAAATTTAAAGAAATCATATTCAATAAATGATATTGCATTTTTATTAAATAATCATTAATATTTTAAACATTGAATTGTTTTTAAAATAGTGGGAGTGCTTTGTATGTTCAGTAATTCTATTTCAAATTTTTCTTCCTAAAATGAATGAGAATTTATTGTAGTAATCTATGCAGCCAAATAAAATTAACTGTTCTTTGCACACCTTCACTGTTTGCCCTACTCCCAAAAATTTGGTTTTGATCAGTCAATATATATGGCTATTTTATATGTGACTGAGAGACGGACTAACGGAAGTCACAGAAAGTTAAATAGCGATTATTTAAATTATTGTATTAATATGCAGAATAATTATGGATCAGTTCAATACTTAATAACAATAGAAAACAAATCTCCTACATTCTAAAGAATCTTATATTAATCCAAGCTAACCCACGACATAAAAATGACAGCTATTTTAAGCTATAGAGAGTAAATCATCCGCCGTACACTAAGCCATCTCTATTAAGAAAAAGAATTTCAATTCACGAAGCGTGGCTTTCACTGTTCTGCACCTGTCTGGAGTTTCATCAAAGAATACTACTACTAAATCTCATGTCATGAAGACGTTGAGCCCACGAGAGACACCTTGTTCTCTCCAGCTCTCAAGGTCTTGGCAGAGCGTCGGAACATCCACTAACGCCAGGTTAATCTGCTGGAAATCAGACGGACGGCGTCCTTCTGTCGGCTGCATGGTTCGACTCCAGTTTACAGATGAGGGCGCGAGCTGGTTATTAAATACATGATTGAACCAGCGCACCCCTTTGATTGTCCTGATGGCCCGGGACTCGAAGCCAGAGACACGGGAGGTAAGAGTTTTCTCGGTGTCATAGAGTAATACAAATAGAACAATAACGTTGTAAACTCGTAACTTGGTGCTGTTGAGGGATGTCGCGACGCCTCCATAGTGCTTTCTATGGATCTGTCGTCCGACCTTCAACCCACTCACGTCTTCACGTCTTTTCCCTGAGTAGGTTGCCGGTATTGAAAGCCTCTGAGCCCAAGTATAGGAAAACTGTGGTGAACTTGACGGGGTTGCTGCCACTGATGATGAGCGATGGATCGGGCCGTTTCTCACGTGCATTAACTGACATATAAAATTGTAACGTGTAAATATGTGCATTGCTCCAGGACTTGTGAAGCTAATGGAGTTTTCTTACATCTTAAAAGCATTCTTTGGGAATTTTAAAATTGAATTTTTAAAAATGAAAATGTTTTCTTGAAACTTTAATTTTAGCTTAATTATAATCTAAATGATAAGATTTACTATTTATAGTAAGCAAAATAGGTGCATTTTAAACAAAAATTTTATTTGGATCTAAAATGTTAAAATTGTTTTTCGATTTTCAAATTTTCGGCCATTTTTTGAGTGATGTACACATTTGTAAACAAAACTTTAAAACTGGGTTTTAAAAATCTTGCAAAGATAAAATATACATCTCTCACACGTTATTTTTGAAAAATTATCAAATTTAAAGTTAAATTAATCTGATTTAAAACAAATATTACTTGTTGATGGCATGAAATTTTAAATAAAAGTATTTCTTAATCAGAAAGATCTGACTCGTTGACCTGTCAAGCAGGCGATGATAACTTCTGCCAAAAGTCAATTAACACATCTGGAAGTATGGTGACCAAATAATGAGATAACCCAATTTAACATTTCGTAAGAGGAACAACCCTTAAAACACGTCACCGTTTAATGATACGTTTCTTATAAAATAAATGTGCAGTTTAACAAAAAATATTTTAAAAACCTTAATTCTAAATTATTTGCGTTAAGCTTTTCAATTTTCGATTTTTAGATAAAGTATTTACCAAAGATACTGAGTAAAAGAAAAAAAATTAAAGATGTTTGAAATTTTATAAGTCATCATAATTAACAAAGAAAAAATGAAAACAATTCTTATAAAACTTCATTATTCATCGAAACCTATTTCTTCTACATTTCTTTAACTTACATCATTTATAAAATCAACTAAAGGTTTACCTAAATTAAAATTGGCGTAGTTTTAATGCATTTTTAATGCTTTTTTTTTTTTTTACTTTTTAGAGCAGGTTTTCAGAAAATG
Source organism: Ascarosepion bandense (assembly GCA_037127315.1). Lineage (NCBI taxonomy): Eukaryota > Metazoa > Mollusca > Cephalopoda > Sepiida > Sepiidae > Ascarosepion > Ascarosepion bandense. Next base: position 519,914 of record JBBBDQ010001968.1, read on the forward strand.
ATCTTGTAAAGAAAAAATTACATGATGTACATTAACCAATGATTCTTGAAATTAACTAAATTGGGATAGATAATGAATTTCTAGAAGTTTCATGCAATTGGAGGTGGGGTAACGGATGTAAACAGATTTTTACCAAGGTTTTCTAAAAAAACATGAGTGCATAAAAATTTCAATCATTTGTGAATAAGTCCTGAAAGTTTCTTTAAAATTGGTCAATGAGTTGATTTTTGCCAAAATTTCCAAATTAATGTGTTTTTCAACATCAAAATAAACGACTTGCGTAATATTACTTTTGCCATAGTCCTAAGGATATTTCGAAATAATCAACTAGATAATCCACATCAGCCAATCTATAGATACCTGATGATGACCAGAGTGTACTTGGTCGAAACATTGTGTCTATTACAACACTTATAACAACCAAGATGAGGTAACCTGAAAATCAGCAGATTAAATAAAATGACACTGTCGCAACCTTAACCAAAAACCACAAATTCAACCACACTGGATTCGAAGGAGACGTATAAGAAATATTAACAACCACCTTCAGAAATACCGATAAAACTACATTACCCAAGAGATACGTAGGGGCATTAAAAAATTACCAACGAACAAAAACAAAAACAAAAACATCATCATAACCTCATTCAACAAAGGAGCGGAATCGTTATATTAAACGCCAACGTCTACATTGAAAAATTAGAATCTCTCTTGTTATTCTTGAGCATGTCACATACGTATTTCTAGACCATACGTAACTTTTTTTTTCAAGAACCAAATTTCTGAAGGATTTGGTCTTGTGATTTGTTTATAATTCTTTTAAATGGAGAGTGAACTGGAAACTGGGTAGTTCTTATATATATTGATTGATTGGTTAATACTTTGTTTTTGGTCCTAATAGGGTTAGACCAGTACAGATTTGTATAAAAAATTACAAGAGCATTCTTAAAAAGAAAAACGGTAAAAGGTATAATCAGCTATTAAAAATTGCCTGAAGACACCACTCATGATAGAAACCAAAGTACGGAAATAATCGTTTAAAAATGAAAAATGTAAATATATATATATATATATATATATATATATATATATATATATATTAGGTATTTACAGTAATTCACTGAAAAAAAAAACAGTATAAAATGATGAAAAAAAGCCTAAAATTTAATAAAAGCAAATGACAAAATGCTTATGCTATTATTAAAAGATAAACCAAAGTATTCTTTTATTACATGTTTAATTCTTTCTATCACATTCAAAATGTTTGTTAAAAATCTTTTGGTGGGGGGGGGGGGTAGGAGTGTTTATTTTTGTTTTGTTTTTTTGGTGGGGGGGTACCGGCCGATGTAATATTTGCGATGAGTGACCAGCCATTTTTTTCCGGTAAAGGCATTGATTTCGTTAAAAAATCAAATGATTGTCAGGTTTTATTAAAACTTTCATGACTTACTCACAAATTAATTTTTTTTTTCTTAGAAAATTTGGAAGCATTATTTTTTACATTATTTTTATATCAACTTATTTAATTTCATGGAATTTCGAGAAATTAAATTTTATTCACAAAAATTGTTTTATTGTTTTATAAGCAGGACTCCTTGAAGAATGTAAATCCTCCATGTCATTTTTCAAACTGCTACTCTTTTCCTGAATACCTCTCCAAATCATAAAATAAAAAAATGCAAGCAAACTATGACATTATTTAATTAGTAAAGGTTTAAATAAGATTTACTAAAGACACTATTGTCTTTAAAAAGAAATTTTATAAATTATGAATTTTTACAAGAATTGTTTTAATTTTTATAATTTATTATAATGATTTATATATAAATCATTCAAAGTTCTTTCATCTGGTTAGGTGATAGTGTTAAGTGAAAACTATATTTACAAATCAAAAATTGAAAACTTTAATTCAAATCATTTTGCACCAAGATTTTAAAAGTAATTTTTATATTTTTTTATATGTATAAACGTGCAGATTTTGAAAGAATAGAAGACTATACACGACATAATCAGAAAATAAGAACGATGGCAGTAGAAAAGGTCAACATTCCTAAAATTAGATTACGGAGAATATTTTCCAACATTTTTATGATCACTGAGTACTTAAAATTATATAAAAAGTCTTTCGTCGGTCATTTTCTAAAATTATGTTTTAACATATAAGGTCACCGTAGAACAACGTTAACGGTATCATTGCATTTATAAGGACTTGTCATAGCTTGTCAAATTTGTAAACATGGCTACTGTTGGTTCAAAACACAACTACTGTTTGTTTTACAAAGGAATTTCTATGTTACTAAACAGTATTTTTTTCAAATCAAATTAATTATACTTTAACTCAATTAATATTATGCAAATAAAATTTCCGAAAAATATATTTTATTTTTGCTAATGTTTTTAGTAAAGAGAATTACATTGCGATGAAATACGACTAAAAATTATACTAATCAGCAATTTTAGAAAAATGAAAAAAGAAACCATTCCTTCTTTTTCTATGTGCCTTGTCCTTTCAGGACTTAGGCGATCATGGCCCTCCACGTCCCCCTATACTTGATAGCTTTTAGTACGCTTTCTCCTGTTACACAACGCAACCCCCGTTCTGCCATCCATCCACTCAGGCCATCCAAGTACGTTACACGCTATTTTTTTGTCTCTCAATCCCTCTGTCTGGCCAGTTAGTATCAGATTCTCCAATCCCTCCTTCCTCATTGCATGTCGCAAGAACTTTAGCTGTCTCTTCCTAGTGCTCAATATTAATTTCCTTTTCGTTTCCATTCTATTCCAAAACCTCATCATTGCTGACGTGCTCGATCCATGATATCCGCAACATCCTTCTATAAAACCACATTTCAGTTGTTTCAAGTTTTTCCTTCATCTTTGATGAGATTGTCCATCATTCACTGCCATATTGAAGAACTGACATCACATAGCAATCTAGTAGTCTCTTCTTTGTTTCTCTTAATACTCTAATGCGTTTTACGCCATGACAATTTGCCTTCGGATCTCTGTGTCGCACATTTCGTCTTCTGTTAAAACACTTTCCAGTTATTTAAATTTTTGTACCTGCTTGATTTTAATATCTCCTACATGTATTTGGAATTTTGGTCAGCTCTTTTTGTTGATGATTATGCATTCGCTTTTCTTGCAGTTTATTTGTAGTCCTTTTTTGTCACTCTCTTTAGCTACCTTCTGTACGATGTCTTGTAGTTTTCTTTCCATGTCTATTAACATCATTGTATCATCTGCATACCTTATGTTGTTCAAATTGTGGCCTTCGGTGACGAATCCTGGCATAACATCTAGGGTCCTCAGAATAGTCTCGCTGTACATGTTAAATAATCCGGTGAAAAGACACATCCTTGTCTTACGCTCCTTTCTATCTTTGTATGCAGGCGGTTTGCTGCAAGTAGAGATTCTTGGTTACTCTTATGTCTTTCCCAAATATGTCGAGACTGCTGAGCATCTCCATCAATTCTTTTTGGCGTACTTTGTCGAACGCCTTCGCATAATCGATAAAACATAGGTACACGTCCTTCTTCATTTGTATTGTCCTTTCGGAGAGCATCCTAAATATGGTGTTCCTTGTTCCAGTGTCTTTAACGAACCCACACTGTTCTTGTTCTATCTCTGACCTGATTCTGCTTCTCGCTCTATTCATCAGGATTCGGACGATTAGTTTTGTAATGTAGCTTATTAAACTGATTGTTCGGTGGCGTTTGTACTCGTTTGCACTTGGCTTCTTAGGAATTGCTATGAAAATCGACTTGCTTAGGTCGTCTGGTATTACATCTCTATTATAAAAATATTTTTTCTGTAATTTTCTCTGTGCCGAATTCTTCCAGGGCTATCAGCAGCTCTATTACAATGCCGTCTGGTTCAGCTGTTTTGTTTCTATTCAATTTGGCCATTGCAGTCGCCACTTTGGATTTTAATATTTCCGGTCCGTCCTCATTTTTGTGTATTATCGGTTGGTCTCTCTTGTCGTGGAAAAGATCATTTATATATTCTTCCCATCGTTGGAGTATTACCTCTTTCTCCAATATGATTGTTCTATCCTTGGATTTTATACATCCTGTTGAGGAGCAGGTTTTTCGTCCTGCCAGTTCTCTTATTTCTTTATGTGTGTCTGCTTTATTAGTCCTGCTCAATCTCTCAACTTCTGTACCTTTGTTGTTGAGTCATTCCTCTTTAGTCTCTCTGCATTTGCTCCTTATTTCCTTGTGTTGTTTTCTGTATCCTGTTCCATGACTTGGCATCATTTTCTGTCTCCTTTGCGTCCTGTCGAGAATATCTTCAGTCATCTACTCGTTTTTATATATATTTGTAGGCGTTTCTGACTTTTTCTAGTAATCCTATATATATATATATATATATATATATATATATATATATATATACAGTAGGGGCCATCATATAAGGAACGGAAACAACAAGGACATGAATATGAGTATTACTTAAAAAGTAATGCATGATTACCAATGAAATTTTTACCGAATAAAGATTAGGGTGTAATGCATAAATATTATACAAATTTACAAAGATCTTACTTGATAGTGGGTTTCTGACTTTTTGTAGTAATCCTATATATATATATATATATATAGGAATACAGCATTATAGACAACGTTAATATGACAGCGCGTCAGTCAGCAATAATTTTCCCACATTGAAAAACATACAAAACCGTGACGAAATTAAGTCCTGCCTCTATCTTTTTGTTCACCGTTCTTTTTTAATTACTGCTACTGCACGCAATCAATCAGCAGTATTACATGTATTGATAGTAAGTAATACACACACACACACACAGATTGGCGCTCATGCGTTTTTTTTTCCTCATCACAATATCACTTCGAAATTTGTGGATTCACTTGCGACTTATAATTTCGAGCAATCGAACCATTGGTTACTTCATGTCCACTACAAATATCTGAGAAATTGAATATCTAAGTACATGCATCTGCCTGTATACGTTAACTCTATGTTTGGCTTGTTTTTCTTCCTTTTCTGCAATTATTATTTCTGTGCGTTGTTAATAATTTTGTATTTTATTTGTGGGTACGACACTTGGATTTTATTTTTTCACTAAAACTCAGGATAGACGACACCCACGTGTCATAAGTCTTTATAGAAAGTGCATTCCAAGTACAGTTGTATCGATCAGGGTGGTCTCTACGTGACGGCCAAATATTGTCATATGAATTCGGCATCTGGCTTTTCTGAAGAACACTGAGCGGCATCTTCTGAGGTAAGTAACATACAACACATTCATGACCAAGTTATTAAGTACTTATTTGTATAAATGCAATTATGAATGTGTAAGTCTATGTAAGCGAAAATAATATGTGTTAAGCGCATCCAAACCATAGACGAACTAAGTGTGTGTATATGTCGATAACATTAGTATGTGTGAATGACAATGACGAAATACATTTCCGTTCAAAATACGTAACATTATTTTCGCTTACATATACTTACATTCATAATAAACATCTAATGTTTTTATTACGCACTGGCACACACTTAAACAGACACAAGATTTTTTCTTCTACATTTAATATTTATTCATAGCTTTATCACACGTGGCACATATCTGACCAATGAAACTATACCTCAATCAACATACTGTCTCTTTGAGTTTTTTTAATCATTCGTCTTTAATAAATCTCTGAAGAAGCTTCTTAAAGTGAAACATGTTAGATTAAAGACACTTTTTTTCCCTAATTGTTCTTTACTTAATCTATTCATCTTGTCGGATTCCGATCCATAGCTTAGAAGCAAATCAATAACAAAATATCCAAATGTTGGAGAATTTTTGTCTTTATTTTCACCTGAAATTAAAGCCAAAATACGACGTTTAGAACGGCTCATGATTAAACATAATAGGCATTCATTGTCTCTTATATTTAGCAGCATATGTTTAAAAAATTATTTGCTGCCTCGATACACTCTATTCAACTCATATATATATATATATTGTTATAGTGGAACATCCTTCCACCCCCGAGAATGGAATGCTCTAGACTTTAAAGAACGGTGACAAGCGGTACGAGAGAGTGTATTCTCTATTTGATGGTTTATTCTGCTCCTACTCGTTGATTGCTTATCTGTATCTTATTGTTAATTGTACAGTAGTACAATAAATCCGTTATATCGTATTCCTGTGTCGAGTACCATTCTTCCACTAATCGTTACACTGATATTCTTTTCCGGGATATATCATATGAAGAAATTTCACAAATGGAAAGACGTTTCATTGATACTAGATTTGATTACGCGTTTCTCCTTTCTCGGCTTCGTCAGATTCAAAAACGAAAGCAAGAAATATGTGTGTGCATATTTTTGTGCATACTTAATTAATGAATCATTAGTTTTTTTCCACTAAGCTGGCGTTAAAAATCCGTTAGCATATATTCTGTATTTTTTTCCTTTATAATCCTTATTTCATGTTGAAAGTTTTTAATATATTTTTCTTAACTTTTCTGCACCGAATTATAGATAAATCCTCATCTCATTTTCAGAATGGACCGAAAACAAAAGATTCATATAGCATTTTTCTATTTTGAACACGCATACACACGCACAAACATATATTATGCTCTCATTACGACTGAGCTCTCTAGAGAAAAAGATTTTTAAAACAGTTTCCACTTCTGCGATGTATGCATTACTCCTTAGAAATGAATTGAGTTCTTTCGGGGATTGGCATGTGTATACACTGCTTATATACAACACGTTAAAATTTTTCTTCTCTGATTCTATGCTCCTATGGCTTAGGTGGTTAGCGACTCCGAGTGACACCAAACTGGTGGAGTCTCGATCCTGGCCAGAAGCAAGTGATGAGCTGTGATACAGCGAAACAGGCTTGTGCGTAGATGACTAAAAACAGTAGCTACTCTAGCATCTACGTATCTCTCATTCACTAATGAATTAGAGCACTCTGCTTACTGGCCTATGATACATCATACGCTAAAAGTCTGCCTCCTTCTACCGAGCGCCCATACCTCAGAGGTAGAATCACCGACTGACGCCAATTCGCTCGGGTTTCAATACTAGGTTAAAAGCAATCGGATGTCTAACCGTACTGATGAGCTGTGATACAGCGAAACAGCTCTATCTGCGGATGACTATATATATATATATATATATATATATATATATATATATATAAGTAAATTAATCCAGTGAGCCAACAAACCTATCAAGGTTTCACCTAAACGGGTCTTCAGGGAAGGTGGCCGAGCCAGGTAGGTTTGTTAGCTCACTAGGTTAATTTACTTATTCTGCTCTGCTTACGTATTGAGCGCTTTTTTGTTATTGATTACTCGTCTCGGGTTTTTTTCATGGGGTTACGTACTGGCTCGGTCCAAATCGCTTTGGTTGATGTTCATGTGCTTAGCTCTTTCTTTTTTTACAGCCATTTTTTCTTCCCGCATATATACGCGGAGGGTTTTCAAAACGATTATAGTGATAAGTTTGCATTTATATATATATATATATATATATATATATATATATATATATATATATATACAGTGAGCTCTCTATACAGATATAACACTTAATACTTTATGTTAAGTTGATCTTGTTGGATTATCCTCGCTGTTTACGGACTGGACATCTATATATATATATATATATATATATATATATATATATATATATATATATATGCAAAAGTATACACATTTATAATCTGAAGAAAGGAAAAGCATGGTTAAATAAAGAAAAGAAGAGGAAAATCATATTTTTCTCGCCTACACATTTCGTTCTGTGATTTACTTTTTGAAGAGATGAATTGAATTTAATTAAAATACTTTATTTAAGATAAAATTAATTTCAACTCTTTGCCTTGATAAAGTCCACCGAAAAATATAGCTTTTCTCTTGTCTTCTTTATTTACCATATGTGTGTGGGTGTGAGTGTGAGTGTGTGTGCGCGCGTATTTCTGTGTGTGCTCGCGCGTGTGCGTTTGTGTATGTGTTTGAGTGCGTGTATGTATCAACGGTTTTTCCCACGCGTACGCATTGCAGGCGCAGCTCTGCTGATCAAACATGTTTTCATATGTTGGGGAGCCACTGCTCTCAGGTGAATTACGGATCTCCACCATCGAGTATGCGGCCCTAGTCTGCATGTGGCTTCTCGGAAGGACAGCGAGTGCACGGTCTATTTTGACGTCCTACGGGGTGAATTACGCACTACATGCCGCTTAAGAAGCTTTTAGGGCAATTTTAATGATCGCTTCCTCTTCTTTTGGTAAGATCTCACAAGCCACAAATGGAAAATAGTTTCTCTTGGCCGATAGCGTGCAGCTGACGTCGTTTCCTCTTAAAGAAAGAGAAAGGTGTTTATACCGTAGCAGTGATTAGCTGCCGTGACAAAAGCTGATTGGTTTGCTGCCATGGAGGGAGAGTACAAATTATGCCTGTAAAGAAATAAGAGGGAAAGGGAGAGAACTAATGAAGGTATTGTTGATATGATCTATTTTTGCTGTTAGAACTAACAAGCCTGGACGTAATATATAAATAATATAAAAATTAATATTGACGGCTATTTTTCGCTTAATTAGAATTCGTTTCATTATCATTAATTTCGTCACTTGAGGAACTGTTCGGACTACTGAAGTCATTGTTTTAATTTTTAACGCCAACATAATGTTTTGGCAAACCAATTCTTCATAGGTGAATCAAATATATGATAAAAATAAAAGGAATTAATTTACACTACAAATATCGATTTTTTCAAAACGGTTCCCCACCTTGACTATATACGTAATACGACGTTTCAAAAAAGTTCACATAGATTGAATACAGTGAAAATTTTTTATCAAAATTCAGTTAGTAACAGCAATTGGCCACAAATTTATTGATCTAACAGCGTATATAGGTACATCAATAAATCCGTAGCATAGATCAGAAAACTATTTACTTTACACAATAAATAAAAATAACTCTCTTTATTTACCTACTGAACATTATAGAGTACAAATTCTGATCAAAATTCAGTTAATAAACGTATAAGGCTAGTAGGTACCTATTGATAGTAGCCATTTTCCTTTCCTCATATATTGGGCACTTGGGGAAGGTTGTAGAATGGACTGGCCGTACTATTGTGTTAACTATCAAAACAACATAAAAATGAGTTCAACTCTTGAAAGTATAATGACTGAATGAAAATTTATGAACAGTATCTTAATTTTAACAGACGATGGAAATGGTGACACAGAAATCCGAAAACGATTTGGGATAGAGAAAAATGCCTTCAAGAAACAAAGTAAATTATTAAGAAACAGTAAAACTCCGTTTAAAACAAAGATAGTTAATCTCAACTGCTATTAAATATCAGTTCTCCTATATAATAATGAATGCTGGACATTTTCCTAAAAGATGATGAGAAGAATTGAGGCTACAGTTGTGGTTCTACAGAAGGATACTGAGAATGCCATGAAGAGAACATATGGACAATGAAGAAGTTTTAAGGAATAAAGGAATAAAAAGTACGCTTTTGCTTAGGGTTAGAAAGAGTCATCGAAAATTTCCTGGACACAACGCGGAAAGAGGACTTGGAGAATCTGACACTCTTAGAATATACTGACAGCGAGAGGGACACAGGGAAATAAAAAGTAACCTACCGTTAGCTTGTGTAAATTGGTGGTCGAACATGAAAAGATAGAGATGTTAGGGGGGCAGATTCTTCTTTTTGATGTGCGTGTTCCTTCAAGATGTAGGCGATCATGGACTTTCACTTGACCCTGCCTCTTGTCGCTGTCAATATTTTTCCTCTTGGTGTCTCTCACAAACCCAGCTCCGCCATCCATTTGCTCAAATCCTATCAAATATGTCACACGTTGCTTTCCCCGTCACTCTTTCTATCTATCCGTTCTGTGAGTAGTATATTCTCCAAGCCCTCCTTCCTCATTACGTGTCTCATAAACCTCAGCTGTCTCTTCCTGATGTTAAGTATGAGTTTTCTTCTCGTTTGCATCTTCTCCAGCATCTCATCATTGCTCATGTGTTCGGTGCATGGTATCCTCAGCATCCTTCTGTATAACCACATTTCTGCTGCTTCGAGCCTCTAATTGGAAAAACAAGGGATAGGAAGTTGTTGAAATCCATGATCCCTCACACCCCGAACTGTCACGGCATATGAAATAAGTTTTAAAACTCGTCACGTTTATCAGCAGTGGCCCTGTCTCTTGTCGCTGTCAATATTTTTTCCTCTTGGTGTTTCTCACAAACCCAGTTCTGCCATCCATTTGCTTAATGCCGAAATCTATAATATTTTGAACACAATTATATGGCTTTAGTTAAACATATTTTGAATGCAATTGTATTCCGTCTACTACGGATAAAATGCATTGATGATCATTTTGCTATAAAATGTATTGGCGATAATTTTCGTATTTGTTTATATTTCTGAGATGCAGTAATATTTACAATATTTACATTATTCAGACTATTGACCTCATCTTTGTTGCCATTTGTACGACGTTTCGGCCGTTGTACACGCCGGCCTTCTTCAGGTGCTAGCCGAAGCAGCGTATAAATAGCAACCTAGATGAGAACAATAGTCCGAATAATTAAATAGTGTGCTAATTTTAATATAAAGTGTTTGTTTTGCTTGTTTAACGGCATATCAACACCTTATGGGTCATTTAATGCCGAAATTTAATTTTCTTGAGAGCTTGGAAGTAATAAAAATAAGATATACGTTATTCTACTTTCACAATTGAATACATGGCAGATGAGACTCAGCTTCTGTGTATATACACGTTTGTGCGGACATAATTACTAGAGGCGTTGATATATGTTAGTTTTATGTTGTAGTTTTATTGGAGTTATATTTTTAATATAGTTTGGTTACTTTAAGAAATGGGAAGATATTATATGGTTTGATCTCATGAAAGAGTTCTTTCATGCTGAGTGCTCGCTTAGTGTTTTTTTTTTTTTTTTTTGCTGTCATATTTACTTCAGGGGTTATTTAATTCTGATATCTAAATATTTTGAACAAAATTTTATAGCTTCAACTAAATATATTTTGAACGCATTTGTATACATTCACCTTCAGATAAATTCTATATTGTTGCTTATTCTGCTATAAAATGCACTGTTGGTAATTCTACTATAAAATGTATTGCTGATCATTTTGTATTGAAAATGTATTGTTGGTAATTTTACTATAAATAGTGTTACTATAAATATATTTTGTTGGTCATGTTTTATATCAAAATATATTGATAGTATTTTTATTATGAAAATATATTTTTACATTTTATAGTGTTTTGTTTTGTTTTTTATTTTATTTATTTATTTATTTATTTTTTTTTTTTTTTTTTTTTGCGGGGAGGGGTCTCACTATTTGCCCATATCTTCAACACTAAAAGGTGCTACCATCCCGGGGAAGGATGGACCTTGGGACAACAGCAATTAAGAGGTCGTTTCACAGTTCTAAAAACCTCCATTATTGTTACGTTGCCCTACCACTAGAAATGCACTCCTCCTCCGTCAATAAATACTAATCTGGGTGACTTCCGGGATGCAGATGTGACGCAGTCTAGTGACAGTCGAGGCGCAGTCGAGACGCAGCGTTACTATACCGTTCAAACTAACACTTCTATTTTGCTGATTACTAATGCTTATTATTGTATACATTGTTCTGTTATCCTAATACACTGTCTGAGCCTAACTTCTTGTTTCCGTGTCTTACTTACAAACCCAAACAGGCCACCTCAACAACAACTTGGCGACGAAGATTTCGCCACAATAACTCCATAACAATTATCCTGATCAGAAGTCTTGCTGCGGGATGTAGTTTATTTTCATACCCAATGTTGTGGGGTTCTTCCTTGCCATAAATATGGACTCGTCCAGAGTATACTTATACTACTGCTATAGAAGCATAGACGGGAGAATACCGAGTTTTCACAGAGAGATAACCGGAGAATACGAGAGTCCAGAGAGTACTTAGTAGTTCATAGTAGCTCTGTGCTCCCCTCACCGAGAAGATTATTACACAGTACCCGACAGCTTCCGACGCGGACATATGCAACATACTACGGCTTCACTTTCAGAGACTTGTACATATACTTTTTACTAACCCGCATTCCTGGACTACTAATCTTCATTCAAGTCTGTTTCCTTACGTTAACACACTTATTTTCTATATATTGAATACATTTCCAAATCTGCTGCTATGAAAGTGGGCTCCCTGTGCAGGGCCCGGAAATTTTTCCCACCTGAAACTATTCTGCACATATACAAATCTACCATCCGCCCGTGTATTGAATATTGCTGCCATATCTGGTCGGGTGCCCCTGCTGCTCTCCTTGGGCTTCTTAACAAAATACAAAGGAGGATCTGTAACGTGGTTGATACTGACTTGGCAGACCGGCTGCAGCCGCTCTCTCACCGGCGTGATGTGGCTTCCCTGTGCCTCTTCTACAAGTACTTTCATGGCTTCTGCTCCGATGAGCTTAGATCACTGGTGCCGCCTAAGCACGAATTTACACGAGATACTAGATTAGCAACTAGGTCCCACCCTTTTACAGTTAAACAAATAAGATGTAACCGTAAATTCTACTCCAACAGCTTCTTTTCTCGCGCTTCCCGCCTGTGGAACTCCCTTCCACAAGTCTGCTTTCCCGACAGTTACAATCTCCAGGTGTTTAAATGTAGGGTCAATAGACACCTCCTATCACACTAACTCCCAACTATTCTCACAACACTCTCATCTACTCAACCCTCATTCTCGGTATCCTCACCCGCCTATCACCCACCCTCTGTTATTTCCTATATTTAATCAGCCTTTCTCCACTCTACGTAGCCCCATGCACAGTAGTGGCAGTGACATGCCTTGCTCGGGGTGAAACGCTTATAAAAAAAAAAATAAAAAAAAAATTGTTCATCTATTTGTGCGGGTTCCATTCCTGGGATCCACAACACCCAGGACTACAGTGAAATATATAAATACCATGAAAGCTTCAAATATTGGAATTATTTTACGTCGAGAGATATTTTAACTCTGATCGCTGAATAATGCATGCACGGGAGTAATCTTTATTTTAACTAAAAGTGACCAGAGCGAACCAAAGAATTCAATTTAGTCGCAATATATTTCAATCAAATCATACTCTGAATTCATTAAAACAGCATAAAAATGTGAACAACAGTCCGAACAATATAAATAGTGTAAATTAATTCAACAGAGTGACATTATTTCATGATTAAATTATAATTATTTAGCTGCATTTTTTACTAATTAATCTTACAAAATCAGAGTGAAATTTGTTTCTCCTTACAAGAAATGCAAATAATCAAAGCACATTATATTTATTAATTCATTTCTTCTTAATTTCTTCTTATTCTTTATTTTGACAGTCTATGCTATATTTTCAATTTTAATACAAAATTTACTGATTGTCATTTTGCTTTAAAAATGTACTTTTGGTAACCTTTTCTAAAACATACACAGGGTGTCCATAAAGTTCGTGTGCACTTTAAAAAATTATAACTTTATTTGTATTTGCGATAGAAATAATTTTTAAAAAAAGATTAGAAAGAAGTAAATCTATATTTTTTAAGATTTATTGAAATTTTCTTGAAGTTTCCACATGTCCCCCATCATTAGCAATACAAAGGGTAATATGATTTTGCAGTTTACGGAAAATATTTGCCAACTGATTTACAGTAATGCCTTAAATCACATCAGTTATTTTAGCGTTCACATCTTCTAATGAACTAGGTTTGGTTGCATACACAATTGTTTTTACATAAAAAAAATCTAATGGAGTCAAATCTGGCAAACGTCGAGGCCAATAAAATGGTCCATCCCTATCGATCCATCTGTTAAGAAATTCCTGATTTACAAACTGTCTAACACACAGAGCAAAGTGAGAAGGAGCTCCATCTTGTTGATTTATAACATATTTTACAGATTATTTCTATCACAAATACAAATAAAGTTATAAATTTTTTAAAGTACGCACGAACTTTATGGACACCCCGTATAATGCTGATATTTTTGCTTTTTATTCATATCTCCAGGTGTTTAAATGTAGGGTCAATAGACACCTCCTATCACACTAACTCCCAATTATTCTCAGAACACTCTCATTTACCCAACCCTCATTCTCGGTATCCTTACTCGCCTATCACCCACCCTCTGACATTTCCTATATTTAACCATTCTCGGTATCCCTACCCGCCTATCACCTACCCACCCTCTGACATTTCCTATATTTAATCATCCTTTCTCCACTCTATGTAGCCCCCTGCGCAGTAGTGGCAGTGACATGCCTTGCTCGGGGTGAAACGCTTACAAAAAAAAAAATACAATTAGTGAAGAATCATTAAATTATAAGTTTTTTAAGGCTATTCTCTGATCACCAGAATAAAATTCCAACACCACCATTTTGAACTTAATATTTAAATTAATACCCCCCACCCCAAAGCAGTAACGATTTAGAACAAAATATTTTCTGGCGTAATTATTCATGTCAAACTCCAATGTTAAAATTGAATGCAATATCACGCTTCCAGAATCGACCTGGCCTAATATTACACTAGTACCAGTTTCCGTAACATTACACTGCCGCCTGCCTTTATTTTGTTATAGCGAAACAAACGCCCATGCAGTTATTATTAAATCTCTGTGCCATCAAACAAGACCCTTCTTTTCTATAAAGAGAAATTATACTGAACAATTAGCTTTATTATAATGCTTTATGTTATACGGTGCAGTAGTTATAATGGTATTTTCTATAAACAATGCAAATTTAAATCATTTTGTCTTATAAATGTGCCTAAATGTATTAGGATGTAAGCTACATTTGATCCATTTTTTATTAATTATGACTAAAAATTTTGTAAGAACTTATCCGTTGTTTAATACATTAATAAATTGCATATTCTGTACATGGTGCTCCATAATTAGAATTCTTCTTTGAAAATATTTTTCATTCAATGTATCTAATACAAGAATATCAAATTTATTTGGATTTATTCCTGATATAGTATAATTTTGAAGTCAATTTATAAGCAAAAATCACCAGAAATTAGATATTTCTGTACATTTTTCAAATAATCTTTCAAACTAAAGACTCAAAAATTGATAAAATCTATTAATTTAAAGTATGGTATCGGTACTTATCACCTGAAACTCCAGCTTTTGTACTGATATATATATATATATATATATATATATATATATATATATATATATATATATAAACGTAAAAAATAGCTAGTGAGCCAGAAAGACCTACCTAAGTTTCACCTAAACGGATCGTCAGGGAAAGCTGGCTCTTGCTCTTTCATGTACTTAGCTCTTTCTTTTTTAAAACCGTTTCTTCCCTTCTTCGTACATTCGTGGAAGGTTTGTCGTCACGATTATAATTATAATCTCACACACACACACACACACACACACACACACACGCACAAACACACACATACACACACACACACACACACACACACACATATATATATATATATATATATATATATATATATTATAGTCATCCGCATATATATATATATATATATATATATATATACACCAAGAATCTTTTGTTTATTATTTTCATGTTTGAGTATAATATGAAAACAATAAACAAAAACTAAAAATTCTTCAATCTATATACATAAAACAGTTGAAATTTGACCTGAACAAAATTAACTATGAAATATTTACAAATATCCTTAAATGCCTGTAGTTAATAACAGAAGCCATTGGTTTATTCCAATGGCTTCCCATACTTAATATTTCTTGTTTTCACTTTTGCGTGTTCATGTGTGACGTCATGAGCTGTGGCGTGATATTCGCTTTCAGCGAGTCTGTCGTTGCTTGGAAATCTTCCATGTCAGCCAAAACAGATTGTCATTATTGTCCTTATTGTCCTCGAATTGTTATACTATCACGTAATTTGACATCTTTAAAAATGGCTTATGTAAGCCGAAAATGCCTTATGCAAGCCGAAAATAATTGGATTATAAAAAGAAATGATGTATCAATATTGTAATTTTCTTTTTTCATTTAATGATAATGCTACTAAGCTTATCAGAAAATATGAAAAAATTTATATAAAATAAATAGACAAAACTTGTCTATATCATTTAATGAAACATGCCTTAATAAAAAAATGCTGTCTAACTACATACACAATATATATGTGTATATATACAAAGAATTAGTAGCAAATTCAAAACAATTTTTTATATTATTAAATGTGGACAACTGTATTAAGGTAAAGACGTTTTGTGATCTGCAACCGGAATTACTGCGTTATAGTAATCAATACTTGTTTTCCTAATTGCTTTAACAATCTGTTCGCTGGTCGAAACCTGGTCGTTCATTGATATTTCCGTTTCTGACAGCATTTCTCACCATATTCCGATCGCTTTTCTCTAAAACCTGAGTTTGACTAATTAAAAGAAACATATAACTTCTTTTTTGATCTTCTGTTATATCTGTTCAACGTCTTAGCAACAGAACTAATTGTCCAATAGAAGTACATAAGTTCGACTATCTTCCGGTTCACACTTCTCTCCAGTCTTTTTATCTAGAATTTGGTTTTTGGTTCCTTCTAAAGTCTTTTTATTCTCTTTCCTTCCGGTTCACACTTCTCTCCACTCTTTTTATCTAGAATTTGGTTTTTGGTTCCTTCTAAAGTCTTTTTATTCTCTTTCCTTCCGGTTCACACTTCTCTCCACTCTTTTTATCTAGAATTTGGTTTTTGGTTCCTTCTAAAGTCTTTTTATTCTCTTTCCTTCCGGTTCACACTTCTCTCCAGTCTTTTTATCTAGAATTTGGTTTTTGGTTCCTTCTAAAGTCTTTTTATTCTCTTTCCTTCCAGTTCACACTTCTCTCCACTCTTTTTATCTAGAATTTGGTTTTTGGTTCCTTCTAAAGTCTTTTTATTCTCTTTCCTTCCGGTTCACACTTCTCTCCAGTCTTTTTATCTAGAATTTGGTTTTTGGTTCCTTCTAAAGTCTTTTTATTCTCTTTCCTTCCGGTTCACACTTCTCTCCACTCTTTTTATCTAGAATTTGGTTTTTGGTTCCTTCTAAAGTCTTTTTATTCTCTTTCCTTCCGGTTCACACTTCTCTCCAGTCTTTTTATCTAGAATTTGGTTTTTGGTTCCTTCTAAAGTCTTTTTATTCTCTTTCCTTCCGGTTCACACTTCTCTCCAGTCTTTTTATCTAGAATTTGGTTTTTGGTTCCTTCTAAAGTCTTTTTATTCTCTTTCCTTCCGGTTCACACTTCTCTCCAGTCTTTTTATCTAGAATTTGGTTTTTGGTTCCTTCTAAAGTCTTTTTATTCTCTTTCCTTCCGGTTCACACTTCTCTCCACTCTTTTTATCTAGAATTTGGTTTTTGGTTCCTTCTAAAGTCTTTTTATTCTCTTTCCTTCCGGTTCAAACTTCTCTCCACTCTTTTTATCTAGAATTTGGTTTTTGGTTCCTTCTAAAGTCTTTTTATTCTCTTTCCTTCCGGTTCAAACTTCTCTCCACTCTTTTTATCTAGAATTTGGTTTTTGGTTCCTTCTAAAGTCTTTTTATTCTCTTTCCTTCCGGTTCACACTTCTCTCCACTCTTTTTATCTAGAATTTGGTTTTTGGTTCCTTCTAAGGTCTTTTTATTCTCTTTCACTCCCAGTAGCCCCTTGCGTCTTAGAAGCATTATCACCTTGCTTAGGGTGACTTTATTTCGATATTATGTTGTCAGTACTGCTCCACAATTGATACGAAAATTGTCTTAAGGCAAATCTAGTAAATTCTTAGTGCAAGATAAGCGCTCTATGTATTCTTGTCAACCTTTTGTAGAACCACATTTCTATTGGTACAGTTTCTTCTTCATCTGTAGGAGATTGTCCAGCGTTGTCTGAATCCTTTTTATGACTTGAATAAAGGGCTGAGTTCCGGCTCACAAACTATTTTCAGTATCAAGGCCACAGAGGAGAGTGATATCGTGTAAACAAACAACTAGGCGATTTTCTTAGTTTTCGTAACCGACCGGACGTTTTGTTTCGCTTCTTGTTGGTGCACAGAGAACGCGAAAGAATCCCTGACGTTCACAAGGAACGAAAAATGAAATCAACTAATCCAGTTCTCAGTAATTTAGTGTTTATTGAAATGTGGTACCAAGTCGTACCTAGTATTTTACTGATAGCAGATAGGTGGCACGTAAGTCATTTCACCTCTTCTTAACCCGAATGACTACTATCAACGTACTAGATGGACGGACTGTTCTTTCTCCGACGTAATCAGAACTCTGTTTATATAAGGACTAGCAGTATAACATTGTTCAGGTATAATGAAAGCTTTAAAACTAATCTATGGTCCTGGAGCTTAGACTTTTTGGACGTTGGCACGAAAGACTAAAAAGCAATAGTTGTTTCCAGTTAAAGGGAAACCGTAGACTGAAAGAAAAATGAATGAATGTAAGTCAAATTTTGATTTCCTGGTATCGATATCAAAAAATGTTTTTTCGTCGTAAACTGGATTTTGAAGGCAAAATAAATCCTCTGAGTAAATGGTATCATGGCTGAGACTAAGAACTACAATTATACTTACTTAGAGCCAAACTCGAAGCAAAAACTAAAATGAAGGGGCTGAAAAAATTACAGACTTACAGGCAGACAAACAGATACACACACAAACATCTTGCTTTTATATATATATATTATCGATTTTCTGCACTATTGTAAGAACTGCAACCTTGAAACTTCTGAATATCGTTTTTTATGTCTTTGTCTATGAGTGTATCAAATTTGATTAAAATCGGACCACGCCTTCTATAACCCGATTTTTTTCGATTATCGATTTTAGATATTTATCGAGGGTACCTCAACACAAAAAACTAGATAAGAACACTCGCATATGCTCATAGTACAACTGTGTAAATTTTCAAGAAAATCGGTTCAGCCGTTTCGGAGTCTATAGGTAACGGACACACACACACATACAGACAAATTTCCATTTATAAAGATGTGGGTTTGGTTCCTAACCAAGTGTCACTTGATCCCTCGTTTTATTGATTTGCTTGTTATTTTCTTCTACATTCGGTCAGGTTGATTGCATCTTTGAACACAAAACTTCAAAGACGTTATCTTCCAGTTATTAAAAATACTTTTAACTTCGATAATATAATTTGGGAACAACTTAAGTTCGTGTGTGTGCAGCCGATCGTATAGGAAAAACTGTTGTACCAAATCGAATATAAAATTTATATCCACTCAAGCCTTTCGATCCATTCAATTTTAAGAGACTATAAAATAGTTTTGGGATAGCTTGCCTTGTTGCTCCCCAATTAATACTCATGCTGACTCTCAGCTGCTAATCAACGGATCTCGGCCTTACGTCCACACATTTGGTAGATGTCTTAAAGAGAGTGTGCATTTCTTACATGTGAGAGACGCTGTCTTTTGCAATATTGTTGGGGCGCTCTCCACCTTTCCACGGAAATGGGCTATTCGAATCACTATATAAAATAGTAGTGATTATACCTCGAGGAAGGAAGTCGAGTGAGCGAGTCAGTCGGGTATTTCCGGTATTGCACCGGAAGTGTTCTACTAGTCAATCAATCACGTCTCTACGACGATACTGTATACTAATTACCTTGTACTGTATTCTACTAATCCTCACCTCTTGTAAATAATTCTCTTTCCTGTCAATACATCTACTTTTATACTATTACGTTGTTTTGTATTATTTCACATAATTCTGTTACCCGACGTAACAAATATGAAGTTCTGGACATAAGAGTAAGGATAGCCTTTTCGCAGCATCTGATAGCTTTCCTTTCCAGGATTGGAGAGAAGACTATTCTAGAAAATAAAAATAATATTTATATTCTTCTGACATCCATCTAGATCTTCATTTTTATTATAAATGTTTCAGTAACTATCTGCTTTCGACAGCCTGATATTACCAATATTATTATACTTCACCTTGGAATTTAGTCTTAAGAAACCATTAATCTTATGACTAGCCTGTAACTCAACAGAAGTATGATTCCTCCCTTCATTCACCGTTGAACCGACGTGGCTGCAAACAGTGCTGGTTTGGGTTATATCTTCTGATGCCAAATTCGACAAAGTATTTGACAGAAAATTGGCAAAGGCCAAAAGAAAATTGGTATGCTCTGCAAATGTGTATGGAGAATAGAAGCCTCAGCGAAAATTTATATATATATATATATAAACTTACTTATAAATGAAAATTTGTCTCTCTCTGTGTGTATGTGCGTGTGTGTCCGTTACATATAGACTCCGAAACAGTTGAACCGATTTTCTTAAAAATTTACACAGTTGTACTATAAGCGTCTGCGAGTGTTTTTAGCTAGGTTTTGTGTCGATGTAAACCCGATAAATATCGAAAATCGATAATCGAAAACATCGGGATATAGAAGAAGTGGTCCGATTTTAATAAAATTTGATACACTCATAGACAAAGACATAAGAAACGATATATAGAGGTTTCAAGGTTTCAGTTCTTACAATAGTGCAGAAAATCGATAATATATATATATAAAAGGCAAGCTGTTTGTGTGTATGTCTGTTTATCTGCCTGTATGTCTGTAATTTTTTCAGCCATTTTGTTTTAGTTTTTGCTTCGGGTTTGGCTTTAAGTAGGTATAATTGTAGTTCTTAGTTTCAGCCATGATACCATTTAGTCAGAGGAATTATTTAGCCTTCAAAATCCAGTTTACGACGAAAAAAACTTATTTGATATCGATACCAGGAAATCAAAATTTGAGTTACATCCATTCATTTTTCTTTCAGTCTACGGTTTTGCTTTAACTGGAAACAACTATTGCTTTTTAGTCTTTCGTGCCAACGTCCAAAGAGTCTAAGCTCCAGGACCATGGATTGGTTTTAAAGCTTCATTAAACCCGAGCAACGCTGGACTATATTGCTTATATATATATATATATATATATATATATATATAAAAACTCCCAGCGTGTCTCATTCGTGCGCATTTCGACAGAGTTTGTCATGCTGGACTTCTATGCGGAGCTATGGTATAACTGGACATTTGTTTGATTTAATCCAGTCTTTCTTCTCTAACCGCACATTGAAGGTGATATTGAACGGAAAATGCCTCCCAGAACTACCATACGAACGCGGGTATCCCTCAAGGCTCTATCCTAGGTCCTACACTCTTTCTAATCTACATTAATGGTCTCCCTGATACCATAAGATCCCAAGTAGGTATGTACGCCAAAGACACCACAGTTTACTCTCGCTTTGATCAAAATCTAGTTTGGGCGATAAAGCTAACCTTGCAGCCGAGCTTGAAAAGGACCTCCAATCCGTAGTGGACTGGGGTACGAAATGGCTCATAAACTTTAATGTTTCTAAAACGAAGCTGCTATCAATTTATCATCGTAGACAATCGCAACTACCTCCCATTAGCATTGACCAGGCTTGCCTCCCAGAGAATAAAACACTACGCCTCCTTGGTCTCACACTTTCAGCGGACCTCATGTGGAATGACTATATCGAATCCATTGCTAAATCCGCTGCTATGAAAGTCGGTTCTCTGCGCAGGGCACGGAAGTTTTTTCCGTCTGAATCTATCCTGCACATATATAAATCTACCATCCGCCCGTGCATTGAATACTGCTGCCACATCTGGTCGGGTGCCCTTGCTATTCTCCTCGGGCTTCTTGACAAAGTACAACGGAGAGTCTGTAATGTGATCAATACCGACTTGACAGACCGGCTGCAGTCTCTCTCTCACCGACCCGACGTAGCTTCCCTGTGTCTCTTCTATAAATACTTCCACGGCTTCTGCTCCGATGAACTTAGATCACTGGTGCACCCTAGAGACGAATTTGCACGAGATACTAGATTAGCAACTAGATCCCACCCCTTTACTGTGAAACCGATAAAATGCAACCGCAATTTCTACTCCAACAGTTTCTTTTCTCGCACTTCCCGACTGTGGAATTCCCTTCCACATGATTGCTTCCCCGACGGCTACAATCTCCAGGAGTTTATATTTAAGGTCAATAGACACCTCCTAACACACTAACTCGCATCCATTCTTTCAAACACTCCTCCCATCTACCCAACCCCCAGCCTCGGTATCCTTACCCATCTATCACCCTCCTTCTGACATTTCCTATATTTCCTATATCTAACCACTCTTTCTCTTTACCTTCCCCTATGTAGGCCCATGCGCAATAGTGGCAGTGGAATGCCTTGCTTGTGGTGAAATGATTTAAAAAAATGTAGTTACAACAACGTAAATAAACCTAGTCCGATTAAGTCCCAACAGAAAAAACTCGTCACAAAAACATTTTTCAATTTGTCATACATTTTTTCTTTCAGTGTTCTTGATATGTAAAAATTTATATAGAAAGTTGTATATTGTTATTGTATGTACATATATTATTATTAGTAGTAGTAGTTGGGAAGTAATCTTGAAAAAGTAAAAACAAAAAACAAAAAAAGAAATATCGGAAAACACATAATTACCTTTCGAGTATCCAACGAGTATCCATATAAAAGAAAATGTAACCAACCCCCCGTAATCAACTTAAAAAGCGCTCACAACATCGCGATTGGCTGTTGGTCAACTTCCAGTCAAATGCATGACAGCGGGGTACGGGTTGCCTATATAAGTCACTGTCTGCAGGCGTTTATTTCAAATGGGGGGCGCATCAGAGACTGATCAGCTCTGATGGGGTCGACTTGGTGAGGGATTTCTACTTGGTGAGGAGAGTATGATGTTTGAAGGACCCGAAACTGCCTAATGATCACTGACGACGCCCTCCAGCGCGACTAAAAAAGAGCGTATATTCAAAGTAATGTATTATTATTATTATTATTATTATTATTATTATTATTATTATTATTATTATTACTGCTACTACTACTACTTGTTGTAACCTATGTTGCTGTAGTAAAAATCGACGAACCTTTGTTCAAAAGCAATAAAAAATGCATTAAAAAACTTGAAAAAGCTCACCACCAAACTGAAAATTCAATTTTACAATATACGCAATAAAGATAAAAAAATGGTTTATTTTTCAATTTGCTAAGAATGTAATTAGACAGTAATGATAACGCATTTAACATTTTATCGCTGTTGCAGAAGTCTAGGTTCCATAAAATTTTAAAAGATACCAGGAAGTCGGCGCAATGTGGCTTCCTTGTGTCTCTTCTACAAATACTTTCACGGCTTCTACTCCGATAAACCTAGCTCACTGGTGCCCCCTGTATATGAATTTAGTCGAGCCACAAGATTAGCAACTAGATCCCACCCTTTTTTTACTGTGAAACCAACAAATTGTAAACGCAAATTCTACTCTAATAACTTCTTTTCTCGCACTTCCCACTTGTGAAATTCCCTTCCATTTACTTGCTTCCCCGACTGCTACAATCTCCAGGAATTTAAATGTATAACCAATAGTCATCTCCTATCTCATTAACCTGCATCCTTTCTCTCATGCTCCTTTCTCCATCCACTCCACTCTCATCAGTATTCTCATCCTTCTCTGACCCACTTCTTGACACCCCCTATAACCTGTCACTCTTTCTCATAACTTTCCTCCTATGTAACCCCCTGCGCAACAGTGGCAGTAAAATGCCTTGCTTGGGGCGATATGATTATAAAAAAAAATTCTAGAATCTTCTAGAAAGTTTGAGAAAGATCCAGAAACTAATAGTACTACGAATATGAGATTTTAGAAATTTTGTATTGGAGGTGAGATTTGAAAAAAAATATTAATTAAACTCTTATTCGTTAGTTTATAACAAAATTTCATCGAATTACGATACAAGAAATCAATTATTTTACAAAAAGTAAGAACGTCACAACCCTGACATATGTATATATTTAAACCTCTTTTATTTTTTCTCCTTACATCTTTCATTCTTAATTCTAAATTTTACCTTTTAATTTTGTCTTTTCATTTTTATTTAATTTTATTTTATCTTATCTTATTTTTATTTGTATTTAAAATTTTAAAATTTGAATTTTCCCTACATTCTTATGTCCATGCAATATTTGAATATTTAAACTTTTAAGACTCATGCTTTACGCCGCCCCCCCCCCCGATTTCTTCTTCCTGCATTTAATTATTTTTAATTTTGATTTTAATTTTAAATTTTAAATTTTTTAAATTATTATCCACATGTAACCGTAGAATATTTAAATTTTTTTTATCTTAGTAAAAAAGCAGTAACATAACTTTATAATATTTAATTTCTATGAACATCGAGCGAACTTAAATTCAATATCTATTAAGCCGTCAGTTTGAAATATGCACCTGATAATTGCATAACGCATGAAACTCCGAGTCGTGTCATAGACGTAGGATAATATATATATATATATATATATATATATATATATATATATATATAATACATCTCTGTTCATACATTGAGCACTGTTTTATTAACATCTGAATAATAATACTATACATATGTATACGATCCTCATATGTATATTTATTAATTTACGTCACTATATATAGTTATAGTTAGTGTTTATAGTATTTGTCTATATTCCTGAAAGGAGGTAGTATTTACATTGTTCAGACTATTGTCCTTATCTTTGTTGCCATTTATACAACGTTTCGGTCATTGTACGCCCCGGCCTTCTTCAGGTGCTAGAAATTCTTAGCACCTACTAGGTCCCACCCTTTTACAGTGAAACCGATGAAATGTAACCGAAACTTCTACTCCAACAGCTTCTTTTCTCGCACTTCCTGCTTGTGGAATTCTCTTCCGCATGCTTGCTTCCCCGACGGCTATAACCTCCAGGAGTTTAAATGTAAGGTCAGTAGACACCTCCTAACACACTAACCCTTCCGATTCTCTCCAACTCTCCCCGTATGTACATCCTAACTCGTCTATCGCCCTGTGTAACCCCCTGCGCTATAGTGGCAGTGGAATGCCTTGCTTGGGGTGACATTATGAAAAAAAATACTGAGGAAAGCCGGAGCGTACAACGGCCGAAATGTCATACAAATGGCAACAAAGATGAGGAATAATAGTCTGAATAATGTAAATACTGTGGTTTTATATGTAGTTGCTTCAGTCGAAAATAAAATATGATAATGGCTAAAAGTATCGCCGAAAGCGCTTGATTAAATAAAACATTCGGGTAATTTTTATATAATTTATGTACTGAAAAGAAAATTATAAGATCACATCAAAAATTATTAAAAACAAATAACCGCAGCAGCTTATCTGTAATTATTAATGAAGAATTGCTGACCCTATATACGTACGTACGTGTACGTGTGTGTGTGTGTGTGTGTGTGTGTGTACGTGTGTGTGTGTGTGTACGTGTGTGTGTGTGTGTGTGTACGCGTGTGTGTGTGTACGTGTGTGTGTGTGTACGTGTGTGTGTGTGTGTACGTGTGTATGTGTGTGTGTGTGTGTGTGTGTGTGTGTGAAAGAATCGTTTCCCCTACATTTACTCCCTGCTAATACGTCGAACGTTTCCAGTATGTTCTCATTAGAATTCATTTTAAACAGTTAAGCTTTCTCTTTTCCAATCTTTTACTCATTTCCATTCTTTTCCTCTTTTTATATTTTTTTTCAATTGGAGTAGATAGACTAAACTATCGCCCGGTTTACACCCCACCCACGTCTATTGAACGGGTGAAGAGGCTCATCCCTTGTTTCCTGTTTAGGATGTGGTTTCCGGCTTTCTCTTTTCCAATCTTTTACTCATTTCCATTCTTTTCCTCTTTTTATATTTTTTTTTCAATTGGAGTAGATAGACTAAACTATCGCCCGGTTCACACTCCACCCACGTCTATTGAACGGGTGAAGAGGCTCATCCCTTGTTTCCTGTTTAGGATGTGGTTTCCGGCTTTCTCTTTTCCAATCTTTTACTCATTTCCATTCTTTTCCTCTTTTTATATTTTTTTTCAATTGGAGTAGATAGACTAAACTATCGCCCGGTTCACACTCCACCCACGTCTATTGAACGGGTGAAGAGGCTCATCCCTTGTTTCCTGTTTAGGATGTGGTTTCCGGCTTTCTCTTTTCCAATCTTTTACTCATTTCCATTCTTTTCCTCTTTTTATATTTTTTTTTCAATTGGAGTAGATAGACTAAACTATCGCCCGGTTCACACTCCACCCACGTCTATTGAACGGGTGAAAAGGCTCATCCCTTGTTTCCTGTTTAGGATGTGGTTTCCGGCTTTCTCTTTTCCAATCTTTTACTCATTTCCATTCTTTTCCTCTTTTTATATTTTTTTTTTCAATTGGAGTAGATAGACTAAACTATCGCCCGGTTTACACCCCACCCACGTCTATTGAACGGGTGAAGAGGCTCATCCCTTGTTTCCTGTTTAGGATGTGGTTTCCGGCTTTCTCTTTTCCATTCTTTTACTCATTTCCATTCTTTTCCTCTTTTTATATTTTTTTTTCAATTGGAGTAGATAGACTAAACTATCGCCCGGTTCACACTCCACCCACGTCTATTGAACGGGTGAAGAGGCTCATCCCTTGTTTCCTGTTTAGGATGTGGTTTCCGGCTTTCTCTTTTCCAATCTTTTACTCATTTCCATTCTTTTCCTCTTTTTATATTTTTTTTTTCAATTGGAGTAGATAGACTAAACTATCGCCCGGTTCACACTCCACCCACGTCTATTGAACGGGTGAAAAGGCTCATCCCTTGTTTCCTGTTTAGGATGTGGTTTCCGGCTTTCTCTTTTCCAATCTTTTACTCATTTCCATTCTTTTCCTCTTTTTATATTTTTTTTTCAATTGGAGTAGATAGACTAAACTATCGCCCGGTTCACACTCCACCCACGTCTATTGAACGGGTGAAAAGGCTCATCCCTTGTTTCCTGTTTAGGATGTGGTTTCCGTCTTTCTCTTTTCCAATCTTTTACTCATTTCCATTCTTTTCCTCTTTTTATATTTTTTTTTCAATTGGAGTAGATAGACTAAACTATCGCCCGGTTTACACCCCACCCACGTCTATTGAACGGGTGAAAAGGCTCATCCCTTGTTTCCTGTTTAGGATGTGGTCTCCGGCTTTCTCTTTTCCAATCTTTTCACTCTTACGTAGCCCCCTGCACATCAGTGGCGTTACCGCTTTGCTCGGGGTGATATGATTAAAAAAAAAGTCCTTCATAGTGCCGATAGCACTAGCATTCAATATCTACTGTTAAATAAATTCTTCTTCTATCTGCTTTTTCCTTTCAGGACGTAGGTGATCATGGCTTTCCACGTCTGCCTATCGCTAGTGACTCTTAGCACGCTTTTTTTTCTTGCTACACCACGCAACCTCCGTTCTATCATCCACCTACTCAGGCCTTTCAAATATGTTATCCGCTGCTTTCCTATGTCTCTTTTTCCCCTCTATCTGGTTTAAGCTCTCCTTCCCCAATGCATGTTCCATGAACTTCCGCTGTCTCTTCCTGATGCTCAGTATTAATTTCCTTTTCGTTTCCATCCTTTCCAAAACCTCGTCATTGCTCACATGCTCGATCCATGATATCCGCATCATCCTTCCGTAGGCCCACATTTCAGTTGCTTCAAGTTTTTCTTTCATCTTTGATATTTGAGCAGAAGCCACCGAGTCCTTACTTTTCAAACTCAAGAGCCTGCAAAAAGGTCTCCAAGTTCTTGTAGGTGACAAGTTAATTTACCGCCTCCAACCTCTCTCTTTCTCCCTCTCTCTCTCTCTCTCTCTCTCTCTCTCTCTCTCTCTCTCACACACACACACACAAACACACACACAGGCGGAATGTGTCAAGCTATTACCTACTCTATTGCTATTTCCATGGAAAGTGCGCATACGAAATCTGTCAGTTAAATGCCATACATGATACATCCTCGAAAGAGATATGACTGACTGGGCAGAGGATTATCCCGCAGCAGGTTGCCATTACTTTCTGCGGTAGACTGGTTGCTATCCGATGCTATAGAACCCAATCTGTTCTGTTATATAATCAACACATGGAGGGAAGAGACGTATTAATATCTTTCCCAAGGATATTTGCGCGTGAGTGAATGCAAGGAATTCAACTGGAATTCGAACTCAGTTTCTCCGATTTCTCCTTCCGAGCCCAAGCGTGTATCCATTGCACCACGGCGCACATCCTTTGCATACGAACTACATTCCTTAGTTTCACTAGAGCCCGTCACACCACTCATATTGTGGCAAACCACCCACATTACCTTCGTACTGCATTAGTGAGAAATAAATTTCCACTCGAACAGGTTCTTCCGGAGAACGATTGCTTTGTGAAATCGACTTCCAAGAAGATATTTTCCGGATTACAACATTCTTAATCTGTTTAAGTCCAGGGTTAACTGTTATTTTCCCCTACTATCCGCGTCAACTTACTGTAACCTTCTAACTCGAGTGACCCTAGGTATTTGTACAGTGGGAACCTGTTGTATCGTGGAATGAAGAGATACGCAGTTAAATGTAGACAAACTACTTTATTACCAGAGTGGTACACCCAAGATGTATATACAATATTTACAGTTTCCCGCACTACTAAATGTTATTTCACGAAGTCTGTGATAATGACAACTCCCGTGCTAGACGCACATTATCTTTTATACATTCGGGCGACCGGATGTCCCATGATACGAACCACGACACAACAGAACCTCATTGTAAAAATAAGAAAAGAAAAAAAGGCTCCTCTGCCCTAGATAGATCTCGTGATGGTAATGGATGATTATCTTTTCCCTTCTATTCAACAGAGTGATCTCTGATTGATGGGACCAAGAAGCTGCAGCGAGACGTTAAGAAAGGACACGATTGTTTGTGAAGTTGACTACCGCCTCATATCTTCCTGTTTCCCTGCTGATAGGGAGACATGACGCTGTATGGGATTCAGCATAGCCTTAATCAAGAGGAGAGTGGGAGATGAGAAGCGCGAAGATACAGCGTATGGCAGACCTTCTCCTGCATTCGCTCCTATAGGCTGCGCCAGCCATCGACTAAACTTTATCGAAGTGGAACCAATCCTAAAAAACAAAAAATAAATAAAGCCTTTGTTCCGAAAGTCAGGCTATGGCAGTAGTTTTATGCTGAAGCTATGATAATACACCACAAAATAAAAATACAGCGAAAACATCATGCAAAATCCTGTTTCGCAAGGTAAGTCTGCAGGCTGTTCTCAGAAGTTCCAGTCACACCTGGTGACCTAATATTTCGGTTTTCTGCCAAGCATGGCATAATTTCTTCTTTTTCTATGTGCCGTGTCCCTTCAGAACGTAGGCGATCATGGCCTTCCACATCTTTCTATCCCTAGTGGCCCTCAGCACGCTTTTGCCTGTTACCCCGTCCAAACCCCAATCTGCCATCCACTTGCTCAAGCCCGTCAAGTATGCTACACGCCGCTTTCCCCTGTCTCTCGTTCTCTATCTGACCTGTGAGTATCAGGTTCTCCAAGCTCTCCTTCCTCATCCCATGTCCCAGGAACATCTTAAGTTTTCTTTTCGTTTTCCATTCTATCCAAAACCTCACATACTCTATTCATGTTATTAACAACATCCTTCCGTAAAACCACATTTCGGCTACTTCAAGTCTCTTCTTCATCTTTGATGAGTTTGTCCAGCATTCACTGGCATATTGAAGAACCAGATATCACATAGCAATTTAATACTCTCTTCTTTGTTTCTAGCAAAATTTTCCTGTCTCTCGATACTTTACTCAGCTTCTGGAATGCATCCTTGGTCATGCTAATTTGTCTTCTGATCTCAGGTATTTCAATTTCTGTAGATGCTTGATTTTAGTATCCCCATCTACAGTAGATATTTTGGGCCACTCTATTTATTGATGACCATGCATTGATAGACAGATATCATATAGTAATCTAGTAATTTCTTCTTTGTTTCCAACAAAATATTATCACAGATTTTAGGATCTGTTCATAGGTTACCTGCCAATTCATAACCCCCGGGTTCTGTGCTTTAGTCTTGTGAAGAAAAGTTTAAACCTCTCATTTTATTACTTGTTCAGCTCATCTTACCACAGTTGCCTTTCATCCCAGCACGTTAGGTTTTTTTTTAATCATTTCACCCCGAGCAAGGCAGAAATGCCACTGATGAGCGGGGGGCTACATAACTGTAAAAAGATTAATTAGAAAAGAGTGAGGAGTACAAACTAGTTAGAAAGGAGCAATAGAAGCTGAGAATGCAGGTGCGATGACAGATCCATAGGTGGAGAGAAAGGGAAGGATATATTGAGGAGAGAGCTAGAGTCCGGTGGTTAATAGATGAGTATTGACATTGCATTTAAATTTCTGGAGGTTGTAGCCGTCAGGAAAGCAAGAATACGGGAGCGAGTTCCACAGACGGGAAGTGCGAGAGAAGAAGCTGCAGGAGTAGAATTGTCATCTGCATTTGGCTAACCTGACAGTGAATGGGTGGGACCCAGTTGCCAGTCTGGTTGTACGAGTAAACACCTGTTGAGGAGGCACCAGTGACTTAAGTTCGTCCGAGCAGAAGCCATGAAAGTATTTATAGAACAGACAAAGGGAGGCCACATTTCGACGGTGGGGAAGTGGCTGCAGTCGAGCCGCCAGATCAGTACCTATCACATTACAGACTCTCCTTTGGAGCCTGTCGAGAACACTGAGGAGAACGGCAGAGGCGCCTGGCAGCAGTAATCCATGCACAGACGGATGGTTGGCTTGTATATATACAAGATAGATTCAGGCGGAAAAAAACATCCTGGATCGACAAAGTGACCCAACCTTCTTAGCAGTAGATTTAGCTATGGATTCAACATAGTGGTTTCATTTTAGGTCTGAGGAGAGGGTAAGGCCGAGGAGGCGTAGTGTGTTGCTCTCAGGAAGACTCGCTTGGTCCATGCTTATGGGAGGCAGGAGAGGTTGCCTGTGATGGTTGACAGACAACAGCCTGGTCTTAGACGCATTGAAGTTGACAAGCCACTTCTTGCCCCAATTCACCACAGAGTGTAGATCCCGTTCAAGGTCAGCAGCGAGATTATGTCTGTCTGCCACAAGAGGTTTCTTACTGGTGCGGGAGTATATTGTAGTGTCATCTGCGTAGATGCCTACTTGGGACTTGATCTCATCTGGGAGGTCGTTGATGAAAATAAGGAAGAGCGTCGGGCCCAGGATAGAGCCCTGTGGGACACCAGCATTCGTGCTGTAGGATGAAGAGGCACGCCCATTCAAAACGACCTTCATTTTGCGGTTATTTAAGAAAGAATGGATTAGGTCAAGCAGGCGACCGGTAATACCGTAACCCCGTAGCTTGCATAGGAGGCCAGAGTGCCAAAACCCTGTCGAAAGCCTTGGAGATGTCCAAAGCAACCGTGCGAGCCTCGTCAGACTCATCAAGGGCCTGTAGCATGTACTCCGTTACGGTTGTTAGCAGGTCGGCCGTGGACCTGTCAAAGCGGAATCCATATTGCCTGTCAGAGAACAGTTTGTGGGCGGTGAGATGATGAACTATTTCAGCATTGATTATAGCCTCGAATACTTTCCCGAATATCGGTAGAAGACTGATAGGGCGATAGTTGGATGGGTCCGAGGATTCACCATAATTCTTAAATACAGGAACGACTGAAGACAACTTCCAGCATGCAGGAGAGCAGGAAGCAGAAAAGGCAGTAGTTAAACAGTTTAGAGAGGACGGGGGAAAGTTCAGGAGCACACCTCTTAAGGACTATCACCGGGATTCCATCGTCTCCACTCGCTTCATGGGGGTCGATAGACTCTTCACTTTCACAATTAATTTACTACTCGTTGCACTCAATTTTATTATTGTTAATTTTTATCCCAACGCTCTGGATCACTAAACTCTTCATATATTGATATATTTCTTCCCTAATTTCTAATATCGTGGGTGTGGGTGTGGGGGTGCAAAGTGACGTGGTGTAATGGTATGCAAGCTTGTCTCGCTATAACCAGTTACAACTAAGTAATGAGTTAGATCCTCATTGGGTGTCCCATACTTTCGGCCTTGTGCCACATCTAAGCGGCGCTTAGTAAATCAACTAATAGAGTGTGTAGGGTGGGGAGTAGCGTATTTCACGCTACCCGGAGCCTGTAGCCGACGTTCGAACCCCAGCAAGAAACAATGAATCAAATGCCCACTCTCCTCAAATAAGTGGAACACGATCTTCCATCTATAGCTACAACTTCGTTCCATTTTGCAACTAACAATCAGGCAGACGACGTTCGATCGTGTTCACACAAACAAAGAAAATGCAACGTCCTCACCAAATGAGCTGTTACCGGCTTACTTCAAGCAATTAGCAACCACGACAAGGAAGTTTAATTTGCATAGACCCACAGTTGGGAAATGCGCATGCGCGGAACCATTATTTCAATGTTATCTAATTAACCGTTCAAAAGGAACAGGAAATGGTGTACGCGCATGCGTTTTTTTTTTTTGTTTGTTTTTTGTTTTTGTTTTTTTTACTCAAGGCGACCTCGAAATAATGATAATAAAATGAAACTTTGCTAGAATTTTGTTAGCTTTCATTATGTTTGCAGAGCTAGGCTGTTGGGGAAGCTCGTCTAAAAATTTACTACATGACTCGCATCTCTACGTGTGCATTGTTAGAATATAGGGCATCAAAAGGGAAGTTGTTTCTATGCAGATGAAACTTGATGCGTCGACTCCATCAAAAAAAGACGACGTTAGTTTATAGCAAAGAACAAGAGGAGTGAATGAATCGACGTTGGTACTGGTGGCAATTCATATCTAAGGTTTGCGGGCGAAATGTGCACATAGGAACTGGCTTATGAATTTGTTTCACTGCGATATTCAGCGAATATGATATTAATCTACGCAAAGATAATTTAGATTAAACTAGCTATCTACCTATGTCAATCCTGTTCATATCTATCAATCTATCTCAGTCTGTTCTTATCTATCTATCTATCTATCTATCTATCTATCTATCTATCTATCTTTATCAGTCTTTTCCTATCTATCTATCTATCTATCTATCTATCTTTTCCTATCTATCTATTAATCTGTCAGTCTTTTTCTGTCTATCTATCTATCTATCTATCTATCTATCTATCTATCTCTCTCTCTCTCTATATATATATATATATCAGTTTTTCCTATCTATCTATCTATCTATCTATCTATCTATCTATCTATCTAAGTATTTTCTAGTCTATCTATCTATCTGTCTATCTGTCTATCTCAATCCTTTTCCTATCTATCTATCTATCTATCTATCTATCTATCTATATATCTATCTATCTATCTATGTTTTTTCTTATCTATCTATGTTTATATCAATGTATATATTGCAGTATCTTTATAGCTATCATAATTCCTTCGTATTTATCCATGTCAGTTTCTCTTCATATCTCTCTCCGTGTCTTTCTCCCTCTCTCTCTCTCTCTCTCTGTCTCTCTCTCTCTCTCTCTCTATATATATATATATATATATATATATATATATATATATATATACAGAGAGAGAGAGAGAGAGAGTTTCATTAAAAACGACTGACAAGTTCTTTATTTCATTTTTCTTGACTTCCTATGAAGGTTTTCTACTCTGGACATAAAGTATTTTAAAAATTGTACAAATATTCCGCATATCCGAGGTCTTTCGGTCATTCTTTTAGCCATTATCGAGAGGTTTTTTTCTCATATACTTTTACTTGAATGTATGATATTTTTATGTATGTATCTAGTGTTAAAAGAAATTTCCAGTTTCCTAACCGTGTTCATCGTTGATGTTACTGCGTGTTGGCATTGGCACTAATAATAAAAAAAAGCCATGGTTTTACTGAATGCAGTGCTGGTATTTATATTCGTCAGAGCGTATTCGGAAATATTCGTCAGAGAGCATTCGGAAATATTCGTCAGAGAGCATTCGGAAATATTCGTCAGAGAGTATTCGGAAACTATCCCAACATCCGTCGATTTCTTGCTTCTTTGAAAACTATAATGTTGATTTGTGACGTACTCCAACCTGACGACTGTGGCCATACTACGTGCACAACACTGCAATTTTGGGGCTTACGATCAATCTCAAAAAGTCTGAAAGTCATGTATTAGTCGTCATCTGTAGACTTGTACGCCACCGTCCGTCTATGTTAAATGTAAAAAGTTAGAATTCGTGGAAATTTATTTTGAAACACTTATTGGTCAGGCTGATAACGTGTATATCTCTACGTGAGGATACGATAGATTAATTGTTGTCTAAATTACGTAAAAATGAAAATAACACTGATATCTCATTTTAACACATACATTTGCCGAAAATACACAAAAATATATTGAATTACTAAAGATAAAATTTATTTATTGCAATTACTACTGGCTTCAACCACAGCCTCTAGACGACTTCGGAATCTCCTGTAACTCTTCCGGGCGGTCTTCATGTTTTAGCTTGTGAAGCCTTCGGTTCATCTTTGGTGTTACAAAGTGTTTTGTTGGTCTCTTGCGCTCCACACATAATAATCAAGGGGGTTTCAGTCTGGGGTGTTAGATGGCCAGATGTAAGCGGGGGTGTTGTTGAAGAAGTATTCTGACAATCATGACTGGGTTCGGCTGTTTGTATGGCATTTTCTTCAATGTCACAGAAAGTTCCGGAGATAAACGAAATGGAATTATCAACCGACATATTTAATTTATTTGTTTAAAATATGTCGGATATTAATTTCATTTCTTTAATCTCTGGAACTTTCCGTAATATTGTCTGTCTACATTTGTTTACATTAAGATGCATTTCAGAGCAGAGACAATTATTTACGAGAAATCGAAAATTGTCTATATAAGCCTTGATTTGACTTTGTTTAGAATGTGAAAGTTTGAGTTTCTGCCCAGTCAGTCATGTCTCTTTCGAGACATGATCGTCCAAAATGTGTATCGCGTATGGCACTTAACTGACTGACTATAGTGAAAAGGTTGATTTAGTCAGATTTTGATGAGATTTTTTTTTATTTTAGAAAACTGAAGATGTCTTCTAATTTTGTATTCAAAATGTATTGCTGGTAATATTTTTTTCCTTAAAAATGTATTATGGCAATAATTTTTTCCCTCAAAAATGTATATATTTCTATAAAAGTCTGTTTTTATACTTTCATAGTGTTTTGAGCCTATTTTGGGGGATAAACTATTTGCCCATAGCTGGGACCCTAGCAGGTGCTACCACTCTGGGTGAGGATAAATCTGGGAACAACAACAATTAAGAGGTGGTTCCATGCTCCACACAACTTCCCAATCAAAGGCCTGATGCTGGAATACATGGTCGAATAATCTAAGACGAACCAGGTTAATTTGTTGCTTCCTCTACGTTGTTAGGTGTGGCAGGTTTGGATCCTTCCCAATGACACATTTTCTTAACAAAATTCTTCATAAATAATCAGACCGGTAGAAATATATATATATATATATGTGTGTGTGTGTGTGTGTGTGTGTGTGTGTGTGTGTGTGTGTGTGAAAAGTGTATGTATATAATTATAAATATCAATATATATATATATATGAATATGCAATTTGTTATATATATTATATTCTTTACATATTATATATGCGTGGTACTTATTTAAAAGCGCTCAATATCAGTGATAGAGCAGACATATTCATATAGATAGGTGTGAGTTTGTAACCCTGGGTTTCACTACCATATTTTCACACAGAACCCATCAAAAGTACATATGTACGTACGAGAAATCGACAACTACTCGCACGTTGACATCGCTACACACCATTCGAATATACCAACCGAATGAGTGTGTATGTGCGCAACGGCACACATATACATATATATACCGGAACCCCGCACGATTCGCATGTGTATGTTTATGCAAGCCTCAGTGACCGAACGCGCGTACGTGTGTGTGTGTGTGTGTGTGTGTGTGTGTGTCCTTGCGCGCGTTGATGGGTGTACAAATGTATATATATATATATATATGTCTGCGTGACGACAGATTTTTTTCCCCCACTTCCACAAAAATACACGAATATAACCAATTTTTTTAAAAAAATTTAGCAGTTTGTCTGACGATCGCAAAAGCGTGAAACCCAGGGTTACAAACTCGCACCTATCTATATGAATATATATATATATATATATATATATATATATATATATATATATATATATATATACTGTTTAGTTAAAAACAGAATATCTACTCAAATACGAGTATCGATTAAAAAATGTTCCAAAATGAATGAAATATATATGTAGTCCTATTTCCAGATGGCTGATATTAATTTTAAGTGATTTTAAGGATGAGAAGAGATTTCTCTAAAAATTGGAGAATACAGTTATTATTTTCGGAAAAAATAACCGAAGTGATAAAAATAGAAAATACTGATTTAAAAATACAGAGTGCAATTTGTTTTTATGGGGAGAAGTAAGCTTATTTATCAAAGCTAGTTACCTAAATATGGTCAAAATATTGTCATTAGGTTTTGACGATTTGTCATCCTAGGTCAAAATTCAGCATTCAGAATTTCCTGTTTACTGACTACGAGGACGGCTGGTAAGAATAGGCAGATAATAGCAGAGAGTAAGTTTTCTCCCCATCCATCGGAAGAGCGGAAGACTCACTCAAAATGGTTAAATGATATTTCTCTACTTGTCGATATGGTAAGTCGTATATAGGAAGGGGAAAATAGAAATCCCGTGCCCACCTTCACCTCTCCTGTTTTATGCCTTTTTAATAAAACTAGGATGAACGAAATTTAGTGAGACGAGGACCAGCGATGAAATGATACGGTCAAAATGAAATAGCCGGCCAGCAGAGATATTCACCGAGCTGCAAAATTGAGCAAACCATCATCCCGTGGTGATAATAGATCTCAATTATTAACATGCTACTGAAATACCAGCCAACTGATATTTTTTGCGTCACTTAGCTTTGACTTGCTTGTAATCTTGTATCTATTCAATATATATAAATATATATATAAATCTACAGATTGCAGTCTTAAATCTGGTTTTCATTATATACCATTCCCTTGCGTGTCTGTGCTAACCTAGTCGGGGGATAACAAGCAATCCTGCTTTAACCGGCCCGAGATCAACAACACAATGTGGGTGGAATCGACTGAAGGTCAGGAAGGTTGGCTGTACTCAGCCAGCGGTCGGGTTTTATATATATATCTATATATATATATAAAGTGAAAGAACACGTAGATTTAAATCCACTGTTCAGGCATTTACTAAAACAGTGCTCGATACAGAATAGAACTTAATATCGTAATTGTGTTATAACAGTGATTTATAAAAGCATAATATCACTATTTAATTCATTACAAGGTTTCATTTACAACATATACTCCAACAAAAAATAATGAACATTTTTTTACTAAAATCAATGACCCACACAATACTTAATTGTTGTTCTTAATACAATATAACTAGGTATACAATAATTATTTAATCCTAATTCTAACCTAAACTTTCCAGCCCTTTTACTCATAGATGGTAGTTTAAAAAATCTACTGTTAAATAAAATAAAACCTAAAATTCAACCTCCTGTTAAAAATTATTGTCTACCCATTTTAAAAAATCCCACGATATATCTTATCCAGACAAAATTAAATGTCTAGATCCAAGTCATCCTGCCCACTTTTATAACACTTTCATAACCTGTTCATAATTAAATCTCCACGGTTACATAATTCTGATTTTTTGATTAAACAATATTGACACACCTAAAGCGTTTTCTTCAACTATCACTCCCTAAGTTTCTAAATAATCCATGAATTCATCTTATATTTAAAAAAGGAATCATTTTCACTTTTATTTTAGTATATCACATGAAGAAGAACAGTCAGTCAGTTGAGTGCCATACGTGATACACGCTTGGGCGATCATGTCTCGAAAGAGACATGACTGACTGGGCAGAAGATTATCCCGCAGTAAGTTGCCATTGCTTTCTGCGGTAGACTGGTTGCCGACCAAGGCTATAGAACCCAATCTGTCCTGCTATTTAACCCATAACTGGAAGGAAGAGACGGATTAATACCTTTCCTAAGGGTATTTGCGCGTAAGTGAATACAATTGATTCAGCTGGAATTCGAACTCGGTTTCTCATTCCGAGCCGATATCCACTGTACCACAACGCACATCCTGAAGAACAGTATTGTTCTAAAACATGAAAATTTTTTGTGTAGCGATATTATGCTTTTATGAACCATTGTAATAACAATATTTCAATATATATATTTATTATTATTATTATCATTATTGTTATCATTATTATTATTATTGTTATTAAATTTTGATCAAACAAAGCCCGAATAGTGATCACATATCTTTCTCTGGATTCTCCCGATTATCGAAATATACATGTCTGCTCTGTTTTGTATCCTACCGTAGACAAAGATATTTTTAAAGAACTGGATTAAATCCAACATACATTTATTTAAATTTGTTTAAGTGTAAGTTTTAATGGATACACATATTGGATATTTGACCGGGAGGCCCTATGTGGCCGAGAAATCAAAGCACGTTGGCTCTAATAGAGGTGTGCTCTAGGGAATGCAAGCTCGAATCCTGTGGAGGGCGCATATTTTTCTAACAATATTTCTCAAATATTCAGGCCGATATAAATAAATAAATTTACTTTTTTATAATACAGTACAAAAAACAGAGTATCTACGCAGATATGAGTATCCAGTCGTGGGCATAATGGTAAACTGCATCCGGAAACAAGGTCTCTGATTGGGAGGTTGTGAGGAGCATGGAACAACTTCTTAATTGCTATTGTTCCCAGGTCCACCCTGACCCAAAGTGGTAACACCTGTTAAAGTCCCAGCTATGGGCAAACAGCTAACCCTCAAACTTGGGTCAAAACACTATGAAAGTATAAAAGTAGACTTTTATAAAAAATACATACATAAAAATAGACTTTTATAGAAAAATATACATTTTTAAAGGAAAAGTATTATCAACAATACATTTTTGAAGAAAAAATTATTACCATAACATATTTTTGAAGGAAAACATTTTCTCAGCAAAAATACATACCTAGAATACATAACTAAAAAAAATTTTCACTTTTTTTAAATAAAAAAAAGAATAAAAACATTTTTTCATTAAAATCTGACTAGATCAACTTTCTCACTATAACCGAACATAAAAAAAAACTTAAAACCCTAACTTTTTGGCATTAAAAAACCCACAGAGGTTGATCTGCTGTTAAACAAAACTCAAAACTCAAAGATGAGTATCCATTAAAAATAAGGTTTAAACAAATAAATCAAAATACGTCGGGTTTAACTCATTTACTAATATATACAGAGGCACGGCAGAGTAATGGATAGCGGCTCGGATTGAGGAATCAGAGAGTTCGAATTCCAATCAAGTTCATTACAGTCAGTTACGAGCTAATACTCTTGGGAAAGGTATGAACCCATTTCTTCTCCACTCAGCTTAGCAGGACAAACTGGGTGGCAACTGGTCTCTGAGAAAGAAAATCTCTGAATTCAAAACCAGCCTAGAGGTGAACCACTTAATCCTTGGTGTCTTTTAAGTGTATCTAAATCAAAACAATTGAACGAAAGAAAGGCGCCCCTTTTAAAAACAGTCAAACACAAACTAAATTTAAAAAATATAGACAGATGCATGGTTTCTGATATTTTCTGATTAAAGCTTAATTGAGTTGGCGCGAGTTAATGTTTGCTTTCACAGGGCGCAAACACTCCAGGGATATTTCCACCAATAGCCCCGGTGGTAAAATGTGCCAACGGCGTAACTGTTGGCGGCACACTTCAATGTTCCTACATATTGTGCCAGGTGCTCAAAATGAAATTAATTATTGGCAGTGACGCGCGATCACACCCGCTTCAAGAAGACAGATTTCTTTTTGCCGAGCGTTCAGGGTCTTCTTTATGTGACGTGTCCCTACATAACGTGGGCGCTCTTGTCTCTTCCCGACACCTGTGGCTCATAGTTGTGTTTGTCTCCTTAATGTTCGTCTCAGTTCCTGTTTTGCCATCTATTTACATTAGTTTTTTTTTTTTACTTTTTACTGGTTTTAAGCATTTTAGCCAAATCAAAGCAATAAAACTGCTAAGACAAAAAATGTTCACTGAATGTTAGGGACAATAAATAACAACAGTTACGAGAGAGAACAAAAAAATAACAGCAGTTGAACTAGAAAGACAAAAGTCATATTGCTATCTGAAAGAAGGTTGAAATGCTTAACCAATTCAAAGTTGGTTAAAGCTTCTAGTACATTGCCA
Source organism: Ascarosepion bandense (assembly GCA_037127315.1). Classification (NCBI taxonomy): domain Eukaryota; kingdom Metazoa; phylum Mollusca; class Cephalopoda; order Sepiida; family Sepiidae; genus Ascarosepion; species Ascarosepion bandense. Next base: position 560,075 of record JBBBDQ010001968.1, read on the forward strand.
AAAAGCGGTAGAAGAGTAATAGTCCGATAATTAGAAGGATCAGTGGGTCATCCTGAGTTCTTTAAAAGGGGAACTACAAATGAGAATTTCCAACTAGCAGAAAAGTGAAAAAAATTAAGACATTTATTGTAGAGTTTAGAAAGAACGGGAACCTATTCGGGTAGAAATTTCTTAAGAATTATTACAGGGGAGTCTTCAAGTCAACATGGTTTGTGAGAACCCAGTTTAGGTATGATAGCAGATACCATGGAGACAGTTAGATGCATATCACTCAATAGAGACTCAGATTTAAGTGGAAAACAGACAAAGAATCTCAAAATTAGTTAAGAGTAAAATTTGAAGAGAATTTATGCGCAAGACATTCTGCATTGTCAGCAAAATATGCTAAAACCTCAAATTGAGTAAAGAAAGGAGGACTAGAAAACTTATTTTTATTTAACACACCATTACAGAGCCGCCGGTAATCACAAGAGCCCAATTTGTTAGAGGCTATACGGTGCCTCGTTTTATCAATAAACAAAGGATCAGCATCTTTAGAGCACGTTTACGGGACGGCACGAATGAACGTCTGTTGCGATCAGATGTATCATACTGGTACACCCAGAAAAAGTGATTCCTGTGGGCTATAGCGACTGAAAAGGCCGGTGTGAACCAAAGTGAAGAATGTTGTTTCACCTGGTATTTATGAGAAATTAGAAAATAATGAATGCCAGCTTTAAACAAGAGAAGAAACTTCTTTGACAAAATTCTCAAGTCATCGGTATTCATGGGAACCAAACATGTTCGAGGCTATATATAATCTATCTAAACTTATTTATAAATGGAACTTTGTCTGTGTGTGTGTGTATCTGTGTGTGTGTGTGTGTGTGTGTGTCCGTTACCTATAGGCTCCGAAACGGTTCAACCGATTTTCTTGAAAATTTACACAGTTGTACTATAAGCGGCTGCGAGTGTTCTTAGCTAGGTTTTGTGGCGAGGTACCCCTCGATAAATATCGAAAATCGATAATCGAAAAAATCGGGTTAGAGAAGGAGTGGTCCGATTTTAATCAAATTTGATACACTCATAGACAAAGACATAAGAAACAATATTCAGAAGTTTCAAGGTCGCAGTTCTTATAGTGCAGAAAATTTGATATCGATACCAGGAAATCAAAATTTGACTTACATCCATTCATTTTTCTTTCAGTCTACGGTTTCACTTTAACTGAAAACAACTATAGCTTTTTAGTCTTTCGTGCCAACGTCTAAAGAGTCTCCAGGACCATGGATTAGTTGTTAAAGCTTTTATTACAGCCGAGCAACGCCGGGCTATACTGCTAGTAAATATATATTTCAATCCGAAAATTTATTTTGTATCATTATAATAATTTCTTTTTTTACAAATGTGTTGGGGTACCTTTACACTCATATGGACTCTTCCTAAGAATATATATAGCAGTAGTCATTAGTGGACTAGAGTTCAACAGAGTGTATAGTAGCACTGTGGTGTAACAGTACTGTATCCCAGCGATCTAGTCCTGAGGGTAACATTGCCAAGTCACACGTCTCGTATTATCTCGCATTCTCTTGTATTCGACTAACCGCATTGTACGACGTTCTACTAACCCTCTCTGTACATATTTCTCTTCAATATATTACGTTTACTAACGTATTACTCTGCGTTGTGTAATTATTGGATCTAACCCAAGATTCACAACAGTATGTATATTGCATTAACAATTTTTTTTCCAGATACAAATCCTACTATTTAACCCATACACGTATCTGTATGTGTGTGTTTTCAAAAGGTACAGAGCTAAACTAGCGCACAATGCAGAGTTGCCCTTCTCCTCTACTAGCCCAGTCTTTTTTTTTAGAGTTAACCCATAGCTAGCGAGGAGGAGGAGAAGAGGGTTCGTACCTCCCCGAAAAGAATTTGCGCGTAAGTGAAACGAACTCGGTTCTTCCATTTCTTATTACGAGAATTATCAATTATACCCCCCGCATATCCACAATAATTTAAGTCAGTGATGTACGTCCATGCAATTTTAATTTGATGGAAAAGCAACTCTTCACTATCAGAGACTTTTCGACACTGTCATTTCTCATCTTCAGAATAGCTGCTCGTTTCAAATCATGCCCATTTGTACAAAACACACAGAGCCAAACTGTAGTAGAGAATGTAACTACACTGACTGAACCTTTGTTACAAAATACGTGCCTCAGAATTGTTTCTCTTATAATGGTTGCAAAACACGGCTAGAGTGTCAAGTCTGATCTATTTTACCCATATATGGTGGGGCAAAATAGACTGCTTCAAACTATTCCAAGGTTATTCGTGCCAAAGTAAATTTAAAGAATTAGAATTAGAACACGGTTCGCTGATTTCGCGTTCCGAGTATCTAAAGATTATACGACATGCTCACTAGTCGAGCGTCAACCAATAGATGAAGCGCAAAGCTGTTTAGAAAAGATGTTTTCTGTTTCTGATTGGTTAGAATATATGACTGACTAAATTCAGCTCGTAGAAAACGAGAGCATTTGGCAAATAATGCCGAACGAAAGACATTGGAAAATTGTACACTAGAGGTGTAGCAGGATTTCCTGAAATGTCTGTTATATGATATAAACATCATGTTTCTCTTTTCGCTTTTGTCTTTTTTACTATAGTTACATTATCAGAAAGAATCTGGATTAATATAAAGATGTGACATATCACTGCTTAATGATACCAGGGTTGTTTTTTGAAGGAAATGGATTTGCAGATGGTATAATATTCAATGCCTCAGGACGAGAAATATGAGAACAGAGTTCGAATTTCAAAAGACTTCGTTACATTCTCTTTCACAATTAAGAATCCATTTCTTCTCCACTCCCTCTTATTATAGTTTAAATAGTAGGGAAGGGTGGACACGCTAACAGTGTTTGGCAACCAATTTATGAGAAGGAGAGTTCTTAATTTAAAACCGTATGTAGCCATGATGAAGTTTATGATTAAATTATATGCGGAACTCCGTTAAGAACTGCAGAAAAATTCAATATATTTTATTGCTAAAACCTCCGGGTACCTTGACGTGGTGTAATGGTTAGCAAGCTTGACTCGTTACAACAGAGTAGTGATTTCGATTCTCACTATCGGCCTTGTGTCACATCTGAGCGGCGCTTAGAAAAAAAAAACTATCACTAAAACCTCAATTAACTCATGTTTGTGCACAAAGTCGACTCGAGATTTGAATTTCTGCATATATTAAACAATCAGCGTGGTCATATCGAACGTTATTAGAATTTTGAAAAAAGCCTTCATATTTCAGACAATCACATGTCGTCTGTTACAAAATTTGAAAGCTCCCTCTAGAAAATGGTAATCATTTTTCTAAAGTTTTTATTTCTAATTTCGAAGAATACAAGCAAAAATTACTGACAACACAATTAGCGAATGAATACGACGTGAGGCAAACAATGATCAAACGACAAGTGCTGGAATTATTTTTTTCTTTTTAACCATTTCACCTCAAGTAAGGCGATAATGTTACTAAGACGCAAAGTTTTACAACAAGTCGAAGAGAATGAGAATACTTTAGTGAAAAGAAAGAACAATGAAAGAACAGGTTTCAGAAATGTTGTGGGATCTCCCCTTTTTGTATATAATAATGGACTAGACTGAGTGTACATATAATCCTGTCATATAGAGAACAGCAGTGGGGATCTGGAGTATCAGTTGTAGTTGCAGTTCACAGTGGAGAGTAATCGTAGAGATCCGTTACAGTTATCGAAGAATTTCGACAGATACCGAAGTGTTACCGGGACATACTTTATCCAACGATTTCACTTCAAGACTTGTATATATTTATTTCTACTAATCGGTCACTTAAATGCCATACGTGATACACGCTTAGGCGATCATGTCTCGAAAGAGACATGACTGACTGGGCAGAAGATTATCCCGCAGTATGTTGCCATTGCTTTCTGCGGTAGACTGGTTGCCAGCCAAGGCTATAGAAACCAATCTGTCCTGTTATTTAACCCATAACTGGAAGGAATAGACAGATTAATACCTTTCCAAAGGGTATTTGTGCGTAAGTGAATGCCAGGAATTCAACTGGAATTCGAACTCGGCTCCCCGAGTTGTCGTTCCGAGCGGATATCCACTGCACCACAACGCACATCCTAATTTCTACTAATAGTATTCCTGAATTGACTAACCCGCGTTACAGTTTGTATATTACGTTTAATACAATCTACTTTTCTATCTCAATACCTGTTTTTTTTTTGTTCATTATTTTGGCGGTTCCTCATCCGGAATCCGGAATCCACAACAAGAAAGACAGATGATGGCGATTGACTTTGCATTTAAAGTATTGAAGATTGTAAATGGCAGTTAAAAAAAAAAAAAAAAACGGGAGAAAGTTCCAGGGGCGAGGAATGCGAATCAATAAACAATTAGAATAGAACTTACGGTTACCTGTAATTATTTTAACTGTAAAACGTTGAAACCTATTAGCTAATTTAATGGTATGCTTAAATCCACGCGGTCGAGATAGGAAGGAAAAGAGTTCATTAGAACAACTGCAATGAAAATAGTTATTGAAAAGACAGTGAAGCTACGACACAGTGGTGGGAATATGTCTGAAGTCGAGATGCCAGGTCAGGATCTATAATATTACAGAACTTTCTTTAGATCTTACCGAGAACATTTGAGAAATTGAGAAAAACCTCTATTGATAACATCAGTTATCTAAATATTATGTATTAATCATATTCGAAACAAAAAAATTAGAAGACCCGAAATTGCTATCTTATTTTATTAAAAGTAATAATTTTAAAATAATAACATTCGATTGAACAAAATTTGATCTCGAAAAGTTCAGTCTAGAAAATTTAATTATGCATTTCAAGCGTGCCGCTATTTTGAAATTACGGACAAATCTACTTCAAATATTTTTTAAAAAATACAAAGCTAGTTAAGATATAAATGTTATTTGTCATTTTGCCAAAGTCATGGCAGTTATCAATGAGAATCAAAATTAATGGCCGAATTTTGTCAAACTGAATTATCCTTTCACGTTTTTAAAGCTGGTGTCATGCTGTAGATATGGCATTTTTTATAGTTCTGTTTATTCGGAAAGTTTTCTTGCTGGTATTTTGATTCACTTCTGAACAAAAGCTACAGTTGTATTTGAACGATTTTTCCTGTACAAAAAATCACTGACGCTTTAAAAGTCTATATATATGTATGAATAAGTATAGTTTTAAGGTGTGCTATATTTATAGAAAAAAATGCTCAATATCAGAGATAGAGCGTATGTAAATATAAAAGAGTGAACATTGAAGTCAACACTCAGGGGCGACAGAATATTTCATGCTAAGCGCAATTAGTTTTTCCTCGGCTATTTATATATACGTGTCAGTGGGGCATTGTGGGCAATCCTTTTAACGGTTGTTTTGGCGGGAGTGGCTTGATTATTTATTTATTTATTTGAGTAAATCTATTTGACTTGTTATTTGTTTATTCTTTTGTTTTTCGATTATTTATTTATTTATTTGGATTTGTTATTAATTACTTATTTTATTACTTTTTTATTTTTATTATGATTTTTTATTATTTTATTTATTTATTTATAATATTTTATTTATTTTTTATCTTTTGTAATGGATGCAATTTATCAATTGTAATTTATCAATTGTAATGGATTGTAATGGGTGTTATATCGTCGGCGGTTTGTTAATTTGTTAAATATAATTTGTTAGTCTTTGGTTATAATTAAATTAGACTAATACACAGTTGTATTAAAAATTATTCAATACAAATATATTACAGAATTTTGAATATGTTAATTTGTAAATGAGTTATTTCCAGGACCTATCAAAGAAATAAAGACCAATGCATATAGGCTAAAGAGGAATGACTCAACAACAAATATGCAGAAGTAAAGATATTGAGCAAGACTAATAAAGGAGACATGCTGAAAGAAATAAGGGAGCTAAGAGAACAAAGAACTGGCTCCTTAACATACTGTACAAAATCCAAAGATGGAACGATCATATTGAGGAAGAGGAAATATTCCAGTGATGGGAAGAATAAATAAAAGATCTTTTTCACGACAAGAGAGAACAACCAATAATACACAAAGATGAGAAAGAACCGGAAATATTAAACTCCGAGGTGGAAGCTGCAATGGCCAAACTGAATAGAAACAAAACAGCTGACATTGTAATAGTGATACTGGCAGTCTTGGATAATTTCAGCATAGAGAAAATTACAAATATAATTAAGGAAATTTACAACAGTGATGTAATGCCAGACGACCTAAGCAGATCAATTTTCATTGCTCTACCTAAGAAGCCAGGTGCAAACAAAAGTGCACTCGACCGAACAATCAGTTTAATGAGCCACATAACAAAACTCATCATTCGAACCCTGATAAATAGAGCGTGAAGCAGAATCAAACCAGAGACAGGACAAGAACAGCGCGGTTTTATCAAGGACACTGGGATAAGGAACGCAGTATCTATGTTTAAGATGCTATCAGAAAGGGCAATACATTTTTTAAAGGGGTATACCTATGTTTTATAGACTATGCAAATGTATTCGACAAAGTACGCCACAGAAAACTGATAGCAATGCTCAGCAATCTCGATATATTTAGGAAAGACATTAGAGTTATCAAGAACCTCTACTGGCAGCAAACCTCCTGCATACGGACAGGAAGCGAATTAAGCAGATATACAAAAATAGAAAGAGGCGTAAGACAAGGATATATCTTTTCCCCGGATCTATTCAACTTGTACAGAAAGACAGTTATGAGGATTCTAGAAGTTAAGCCAGGATTCATCATCGGCAGCCACAATCTGAACAACATACGATACGCAGATGATACAGTGCTGATAGCAGACCCGGAAAAGATAGTAGAAAACCTCCTAAAAAGGTAGAAAACGAAAGTCGTAAGAAAGGATTAAAAATAAACTACAAGAAAATCGAATGCATGGTCATTAGCAAACAGAGGACCCCAAAATGCCAATTATAGGTGAGGGATACTAAAATCAATCTGGTACAAAAATTTAAATAGGTTGGAAGTGTTCTAATAGAAGACGGAAAGTGCGACACTGAGATCCGAAGGCGAATTGGCATGCCGAAGGACGCATTCTAGAAGTTGAGTAGAGTATTAAAAGAAAAGAAAATTTCACTAGAAACAGAGTACTGGCTTTCTATGGGATATCTATTCTTCAATATGGCAGCGAATACAGAACAATATCATCAAAGATGAAGGAAAATTTGAAACAACTGAAATGTGGTTCTACAGAAGGAAGCTGAGGATATCATGGATTGAGTACGTGAGCAATGATGAGGGTTTTGGAAAGGATGAAAACGAAAGGGAAATTGATACTGAGCATCAAGAAGAGACAGCTGAAGTTCTTGGGAAGTCTTGGAGAATCTGATACTCACAGGTCAGATAGAGGGAAAGAGAGACAGAGAAAAGCATCGGATAACATACTTGACGGGCTTGAGCAAGGAGATGACAGAGCGGGTTGTGGATAGGGTAACAGGAGAAAGCGTGCTAAGAGCCACCAGGGATAGTGAGACGTGGAGAGCCATAATCGCCTACGTCCTGAAGGGATATGGCACATAGAAGAAGAACAATTTTTCAACCTTTCTGTATTTTCAGCTGATTTACAGTAACTGATTTTACCGTTTTTCAAAAGCTCGAACAGGGATTTTTTACGAAGGCGCTACTGGAATTTTCAAAGAACCGAAACACTTTCAAAATTAGGAGGAGTTATTTAAGGATCTTAGAACACTTTCATCCATGCTTGGATGATCCTAGTAGGTATTTGTGGGTATGTTTATATATATATATATATATATATATATTGACAAACGGATATCGATATGCAAAGTCAGAAATTTATTCACCTGAAGAGAGTCAACTTTGGACATGAAACACATGTAACGACACAAATATCGTTATGGACACTTAATGTATTATAAAAAGATAAATATTGATAATATTAATAATAATAATAATAATAATAATAATAATAATGACAATCAATGTACACTTTAAACAAAACGTTCACGACTTCTCATATATATATATATATATATCCCTCCTATCACGTTCATGGATACATAGACATGGATACATAAACAAAAGCGAGCCAGTGTTGGCTCAATTCATTCTTTTTACCATAAGTTATTAAACTTTACTGTCAACTATGAAAACTCTTGCCGCATGTTTACTCTTTATCATGTTTTATTTTTTTGCAATAATAATGTCGTCGAGCAGTAAAAAGAATATATTTCCTCTTTATTAAGATATAGAGTGTTGTATATATATATCATCCTACGTTTAAGGCACGACTCATGTACCTACGTGAATACCTATTTATTTCCATACCAATATATATATATATATATATATATATATATATATTGGTATGCCAATATATACATATATATATATTGGTATGCCAGTAAATAGGTATTCACGTAGGTACATGAATCGTGCCTTAAACGTAGGAGTGATATATATATATATATATATATATATATATATATATATATATATATATGTATGTATGTATGTATGTATCCTGTCACGCTCGGAGAGGGGTATTTTGTTTTTTTTGTTTTTTTTGTGGTTTAATGTAAGATACTCAATAGTAGGTTCATCAATATATATGTTGCCACCATTTTAGACGACATATCGATATAAATATTTTGCCTTATTTTCTTTTTTTTCCGGCATGGCCCACTCGTTAGTATATATTGTCCTAAACATGAACGAGCTCAAAATAAGAAAATAATATAAATTAAACAATGTTAAGGCTCATTTATCTTGGTTCATAGTCTACAAAACCTTCATGAGATATGCAACAGTTTTAGCAGACACTGGAAAGTATAATGCCAAAGCAAAGAAAAGATCAAACAACAAAAACAGAAGAACTTGTCTGCGAGGCAAAATTAAAGCAAGAAATTGAGGAAATCCGATGTGAATTATCAATACCGGATGAGATCTAAAGAAATTCAAATGCCTCCACACGGAAAAACAGGAAGATCAAACACAAATGTAAAATTAAAGTAGTAACTAAAAATTTCAAAACTCAAGGAAATAGTTGAAAAGAAACTGAAATTAAAGACACAGAGACGAAAAGAATATGAAAGGTGTTGTAGGTTCTATTGACAAAATAACATATTTCAGACAGTCCTCAAAAACTGTTACAGATAAACTGGAAAAGCAGTTATAAAAGTTTAAAAAATCGCCCTTAATATAAGTGTATATTTGAAAGAGATCAAGAGAATATAAACCCAATGAAGAATAGATAAAAAAGAACATTAAAGAATTAATCATAAACCTGTAAAAGAATAGACAAATATAACCAAATATAATAAAAGGCACATTCCTCAAAAATTGAAATTGTCATGAAATAACAAGGTGCCGAGCTTTTGGCTCTATCATCTGTCATCAACTCATAAAACCCTTGCAAAAACTTTGTTAATCCTAATTACCAAACCCAATAAAATTCCAGAATGGATTACTGAAGATATTACACATAACCAAATGACATTTTTTAAAACAGGTGATTCAATAATTATAGAAAAATAACATGTCTGTTCACCAAATTAATCACATCTGTACTTACTATTTTCTCGAGGAAAACAACATTCTTTTGGAACAGAAAGGATGTAGAATAGGCTCATATGGTTTCAAAGCTCAATTAACACATCACTCAATAAGTGTCGGGCCTAACATATAGATGGCGCCACAAATAAAAAATCTATCAGACTTTTATGAATTACTAACCTACAAATAGTACGTGACAAAATTTAGGCCAAATCGGATTATTAGTTAACAAATTACAATTATTTAAGTGAAGCTACTGTTGCAAATTTTTTACACAATGGAAAAATTTGAATTTTCTTTTGTTGATAAAGCATTGCTTTCTGATGAGAAAAATACTGTTCAAGCAAAGCAATGTCTTGCTAAATGTTATTCGGACTCTGCTACGTCAGAAACAACGGTTAAGAGGTGGTATGCTGACTTTAAACGCGGTCATACAGACACAAATGATGCTGAACACTCAGGTCACCCAAAATCGGCAGTTGTCCCGGAAAACACAAAAAAAATCCACAAACTCGTTATGGTCGATCGTAAATTAAAGTTGCGTGGAATAGCAGAGTAGTTGAACATATCAGAAGCCAGTGTATTCACCATTTTGCATGAACATTTGTTAATGAGAAAGCTTTGTTACAAGTGGGTGCCGCATTTGCTCACAGTCGATCAAAAACATCAACGCGTCAACGATTCACATCGTTATTTGCAAGTGTTTCAACGCAATAAGAAAGAGTTTTGCGTAAATATGTGACAATGGATGAAAGATGGAACCACCACTTCACTTCGTAATCAAATCGGAAGTATCGGTAGTCAGCTGAGTGGAAAGCAGCGGGTGAAATCCATCTAAAGTGACCAAAGGCGCAAACATCAGCCACGAAGGTTTTAGTCTCCGTATTTTGGGATGTGCAAGGTATTTTTTCATCAATTACCTTGAGAAAGGAAGAATCATCAATAGCGAATATTATATAACATTGTTGGTGCGTTTGAAGGAAGAAATCGCCAAAAAATGGTCATAAATCAAGAAGAACAAGTGATCTTTCACCAAGACAACGCACCGTGTCAGAAGTCGATCGCAACGATGGCAAAACTACACTTCCATTGCTGGGACTATTTGCCTATTGCTGGTACTCTAACGGGTAGATACCCGTTACAGTCCCAAGCAATAGGCAAATAGTGAAATCCTAAACAAAAGTAAAAACACGAGAAAAGTATAAATATACATTTTTATAGTCAAAATATCAGCAATATGTTTTTATATAAAAAGTTACCAAAAATACATTTTTGTAGGAAAATTACCAACAATACATTTTTATAGCAAAATTACCAAAAATGCGACACTAAAAAAGTATAAAAAATATATATTTTTATAGTAAAGTTACCAGAAATACATTTTTGACCGCGAATAATATATCCTTTAGAACCGTGGAACCACTTCTTCATTGGTTTAATTCCCAGGTTCACTGAGAACCGGAGGTCGTAGCACTTGTTAGAAGCCCAGCTATGGGAAAATATTGAAATCCTAAACAAAAATAAAAAAAACACTCGGAAAGAATAAATATACATTTTTATAGTAAAAATAACAGTAATACATTTTATTAAAAAATTACCGACACGACGCTTTTATAGGGAAATTACCAACAAAACAATTTTATAGGGAAATTACCAACAATACATTTTTACAAAGAAATTACCAACAAAACACCTTTGAAGGAAATTACCAGCAATACATTTTTATAGGGAAATTACCAGCAATTTATTTTTGTAGAGAAATTACCAACAAAACATTTTTATTGATAAATTACCAACAAACATTTTTTAGGGAAATTACCAAAAATATTTTATAGGGAAATTACCAGAAGTACATTTTTGTAGGTAAATTGCCAACAATATATTTTTATGGGTAAATTACCGACAAAAAGATCTTTATAAGAAAATTACCAACAATACATTTTTATAGGGAAATTACCAGCAATGCGTTTCTGTAGGGAAATTACCACCTATACTTTTTCATAGTAAAATGACTTACAATAGAACAACTAAAAAACTATAAAAATATATTTTTATAGTAAAGTTACCAGAAATACATTTTATCACCTACAAACTATATTTCTAAAACAGAAAAAAAAAAAAGTTTACCCAGAATATGTAAAGTTATATAAAAAATATCTGTTTTTGAAAGCATAAAATTACGCACAAAATATTTAGATTTCGATATTAAAATAAATTCAGCAATAAAACGCTGAGATCCAGATGCCAATCTAGTCAGTCAGTTAAGTGCCATACGTGATACACGCTTGGGCGATCATGTCTCGAAAGAGACATGACTGACTGGGCAGAAGATTATCCCGCAGTAGGTTGCCATTGCTTTCTGCGGTAGACTGGTTGCCGACCAAGGCTATAGAACCCAATCTGTCCTGCTATTTAACCCATAACTGGAAGGAAGAGACGGATTATGTTGATTATTTGATTATGTAGATATTTTATTAGACAATAGCTTCTATTTGATAAAGGGATGTTTTCTTGTTGATCGTCAATATTTAAGGATACACATATCGATTGCTTTTCCAAGGGTATTTGCGCGCAAGTGAATACAATGGATTCAACTAGAATTCGAACTCGGCTCGCCGGCTTCTCGTTCCGAGCCGATATCTAATGTACCACAACGCACATAGCATGCTTAAATTCATGTATTTGCAGAACCAGAAATACATCACAATACAAAAAAAATCTGCAATTTTATTGGTTATAAGCTGGCATCTCGAGTAATATATCCTTATCCGAACGCACTTATATCTGAACATCCTCATATCGGAACGTTCTCATATCCAAACGTCTTCATAGTTAAACGCCCCTTTTATCCGAACGTACTCATATCCGAAATTCTCAGTGTTGCCTTTTAGATGTTGTAGGAACAGGACACAATATAATATTTTCCATTGTAAGTCATTTATGCCGCTAAACAAAATCAACCAATAATAAATTCTAGCAGCTCTTCCAGTTTTCTCCGGATTAAGAAGCTCATGCCGTTCTTTTACTGAAAATATCTTCATTACTATGTTTAGTTATTCTGTATGCCTTAGTTATTTAGTAAACATCACGAAATTAAAAATATGACATGGCGAAAATTTACTCATCGCAATGTGTACATATGTGTGTTTTTTCTTCCTCTTTTAGAGAAAACTTCAAACAGTCAAACCAGTCCTAAGTGATTATAAATCAGATGCCTAGAGACATGAAAAGACGAAGGAACGCTCGCTAACTGCACATAGGTCACTCATACCTCACCGATCCATCTACACTGAAGAATGAAGATCCACATGTCTAGCCACACTCATAGTGAAACACATTTTAATCGAATCTACTCTCCTGTAAGATACAAATATTACAAGAAAAGTAACACTTAACAATACTGCAGCTGTCAGTATATTGTTCTACATTAAAGAAGTGGGTTTATATTGAAACGTATAACACCTACGATCTTCTTCTTCTTCTTCTTCTTCTTCTTCTTCTTCTTCTTCTTCTATGTGCCCTCTCCTTTCAGGACGTAGGCGATCATGGTTCTCCATGTCTCCCTATCCCTTGTGGTTCCTAGTATGTTTGCTCCCGTTACTCCTGTCAACCCCCGTTCCGTCAACCACCTGATCAGGCCCTGCAGATATGTTATCTGGCCAGTCAGTATCAGGTTCTCCATGCTCTACTTCCTCATTGCGTGTCCCAGGAACTTCAGTTGTCTCTTCCTGATGCTCAGTATCAATTTCCTATTTGTTGCCATTCTTTCCAACACCTCATCGTTGCTTGCATGCTCAGTCCACGATATCCTCAGCATCCTTCTGTAGAACCACATTTCCGCTGCTTCTAGTTTTTTCCTCATTTTCGATGATATTGTCCAGCATTCGCTGCCGTATTGAAGAACTTTTTTTTTAATCATCTCACCCCAAGCAAGGCATTCCACTGCCACTATTGCGCATGGGGCTACATAGGGGAAGGTAAAGAGAAGGAGTGGTTAGACATAGGGAATGTCAGGAGGAAGGTGACAGATGAGTAAGGATAGCGAGGATGAGGGTTGGGCAGATGGGAAGAGTGTTTGATAGAATGGGAGCAGGTTAGTGTGTTAGGAGGTGTCTATTGACCTTACATTTAAACTCCTGGAGATTGTACCCGTCGGGGAAGCAATCGTGTGGAAGAGAATTCCACAGTCGGGAAGTGCGAGGAAAGAAACTGTTGGAGTAGAAGTTACGGCTGCATTTTATCACGTAGTAGTCCAGCACTCTTTTCTTTGTTTCCAGTGAGATTTTCCTGTGTGTTAGTATTTTGCTCAAGAACGCGTCCTTTGCCATGCCAATTCGCCTTCGGATCTCCGTGTCGCACTTCCTACGATAGACAATCTATAAGCTATACGACCTCCAGAAATTTAAATGCAAAGTTAATACTCACCTACTAACCACTGGACTCTAGCTCTCTCCCCTCCCCCGTATAATCTTCACTTTCTTTCCGCCCATGTATCTGTCATTGCACCTGCTTTCTCAGCTTTCTATTGTTCCTTTCTAACTAGCTTCTACTCCTCACTCTTTTCTAATTAATCTTTCTACATTTATGTAACCCCCTGCACATCAGTAGCGTTTCTGCCTTGCTCGGGGTGAAATGATTAAAAAAAATAAAAAATAAAAAAAATAAAACATAAGTTTTCTCTGAAAGTATCTCATTGTTCAGAAAATATTTGTGTAGAATTGTATTCAAAATATTTAGATTTCGACATTAAATAACCCATAGAGGCTGCTATGCCGCTAAACAACATCCACCAATAATAAATCTTAGCAGCTTCTCTCCGTGTTGAGAAGCTCACTCCGGTTTGTTGTTGTTTTTACGAAAATATCTTCACTTGTTGATTCGATTATTCAACATTTATGTCATAGCAATTTAATAAGCGTCGCCTAGATATGACTCAGGGCCGAAGGTGCTCATATCCGAAATTCTCAGTGTTGCCATTTAGATGTTGCAGTAATAGGCTACAATAAAATGCTTCTTTTCTTTACAAATAATATTTATATAACTTGAAATTTCTCAACCCGTAAGAAACTTCCAATGAAAGAAAAAGTAAAAGAAATTCTTTAACGATGCGTCAGAAATTAGAGCTTATACTAAAACTGAACAATTGCACAAGCCAATCTGACACATTGCAGAATCTGAACAAAACACTGAAACTTGCACTAGAACCTGGTTCATCTTTTGTTCCGAATACTCTCACTTCGGATGATTTATAAAAATGGATAAATGAAAATACTAATGAAATTAACGTCTACTTGAGGTAGGACAATCTCGAACCTTGTCAGTCATGAATCAACAAACACATGATCGTCCAATCCTATATCATTAGTACTTAAGTAACTGACTGATTTTTGTGAATGTATGGAAAACAGCATATGGATGGTTCAGTTCCATGTAGACTTTTGGGCGCTCTCCACCTTTCCACGGAAATTAACTATTCGAATCACTATATAAAATAGTAGTGATTATACCTCGAGGAAGAAAGTCGAGTAAGGAAGTCGAGTGAGCGAGTCAGTTGGGTATTTCCGGTATTGCACCGGAAATGTTCTACTAGTCAATCTATCACATCTCTACGACGATACTGTGTACTAATTACCTTGTTCTGTATTCTACTAATCCTCACCTCTTGTAAATACTTCTCTTTCCTGTCAATACACCTACTTTTATACTATTACGTTGTTTTGTATTATTTCACATCATTCTGTTACCCGACGTAAGATAAATCTACTAGTATGTGTCTAACACACCTGTCTTTTAACACCTGTTTGTTTCAGACACGTGACTACGTGTGTTAACTTAAAAAGATTGTGGTTTTTTCGTTTCTTTGTTCTTAATTATTTTCTTCTTTCTCTATCTCTCTTTATCTCTCTCTCTCTCTCTCTCTCTATTTTTCTATCTATCTACCTTTCTTTCTTTCTTTCTTTCTTTCTTTCTTTCTTGTTCAGCTTGCTTTCCTGGCAAGTTAAAATGTTTTATTTAACCAGCGGCGATTTTTATTCTTCTTTGATTACAACCAACGCAGCACTTAAAAAAATAAATAAAATAAATAAATAAATAACTCGATTCTATTCCGGTTCCTTTGTTTCTTTGGTTTCAGTGTTGACGCACTTTTCACCAGCAATCGATATGTGTATCCTTGAATATTGACTATCAACAAGAAAACATCCCTTTATCAAATAGAAGCTATTGTCTAATAAAATATCTACATTTTTCAACTCCCATTGTTTCAATTGCTTTGTCTTCTGCAGTTATTTTTACTTATTCATTTGTTGCTTTTTTTTTTTATCTCACAATCTGCAATGAAGACGTACTGTTTTATACCACTCTCTTCTCTCGTATATGCCGCTTCGACGGAAATGATCTCGAATCAAAATTGATGAGAATAAACTGCGGCTTCGTCGACAAAAATTAACTGCAACCAATTCAACGGGAGAAAAAAAACTCGAACCAAAATTTGATTATCATTTCAAGGAAAATGACATAATAAATTGTAATCAAAATGAAGAGCTTTCTTCGCTGATAAATGACGGAACATAAACTTGGTAACAAAGTGACTTGCTTTTTGTACACTGCAAAATAACAGGTATCGACATTTATATATAAAAATAAACAACATTTTATTCACTCTTCGGTGAGTTGGTGTAGAGTGGCGTAGATTCGGAAGGTCAGCACACACGCATCGTGAGCAGCGGCCAGACGGCTTCCCGCGTTCCTGTGTTCTGATCTGAACTGCCGTCTGCAAACTGCTAAACTTAGACTCAACTCCAAAACTGATTTCACTGAAATAGTCAAGCCCCACAGGTGCACTCCGTCACCTTTCGGAGGCTGGCTTTTCTTCAAATAACATCCATTTTTACTTTTTCAAATTTTGCAACAAAGTTGCGAATACTCTTCTGGGCGAAATTTCACACCGACCCAAATAATATGTAACACTGTAAGGTTTAATCATTTATTTTATTATTGTATTAAGTAAAATTACGTAATTTGAATAATTTTTACATTATTTACAACATTCGAACTGTTGTCCGAATCATTCTTTTGCTATATTCACAACGTCTCGGCCATTGTACGCTCCTTCTCCAGATTATTTGAGTTTTGAACTGAACCCTTTATTTTGATCACTGGGGTAGATTGTTCTCAATCTATGATTCATGTTACTTATAGATATATTATCTCTTTTAACTCATCTCTCTAAATTTATTGATAGACGCTCTCAGCAATAATCGTTAATACATCAGCAATTGACCAAAAGAAACGATACTGTTTATCTGAAAGAAGACGCTGTGATATGAGATGCTTAATTCAGAGTTGATTAGAACTTCTAGTCAATTAAGTACCATACGTGATATACGCTTGGGCGATCATGTCTCGAGAGAAACATGACAAACTGGGCAGAGATTTTCCCGCAGTAGATTGCCATTACTTTCTGCGTTAGACTCGTTGCAAGCCAAAGCTACAGAACCCAATCTGTTCTGTTATTTAACCCATTACTGGAGAAAAGAGACGGATTAATACCTTTCCCAAAGTATTTGTGCCGAAGTGAATGCAAGCAGTTTAACTGGAATTCGAGCTCGGCTCTCCGATTTGTCGTTCCGAGTCGATATCCACTGCACCACAATGCACATCCTAGTACATTGTCAAAAAGAGGTAGAAGGTTAATCGTCTGGAATTATAGAAGAGAATTTCCAACAAGCAGAAAAGTGGGAAGTAGCAAGCCATTTATTCTAGGGTTTAGAGAGAACGGGAGCCAGTTCAGGTGCAAAGTTTCTTAAGAATTATTGCAGGGATGCCATCAAGTCAACAGGTTTTGTGAGAATCCAATTTAGGTATGATAGTTGATACCATGGAGAGAGTTATATGCATATCACTCAATAGAGACTCAGTTCTAAATGGAAAGTCATTCAAAGATACTCAAAATGAGTCAGGTGTAAAATTTGAAGAGAATTTACAAGCAAAATCTTCTGCTTTATCAGCAAAAGATGTTAACTTTTACGTCACGATATAATATGTTCTATTGTAAGTCAAACCAATTCTAAGAATTGAATTGAAGAATCAATCAATATATGCTATATGATAGATTATAGATCTCCAGTTATATTCTATTAGGAAAAAATAGCTATAATTTAGGGTAATTTTAGACAATGATGAGTGAAGAGAGGAGGGATAGAAAACTTACTCTTTTTTAACACACTATTACAGAGCCAGGTGTAATCACGTTAACCACGTTTGTTAGAGGCCATACGGTGTTTCATTCTGTCAGTAAGCAAAGGCTTAGCTACTTTGAGGCACCTTTACGGGAAGGCACAAATAGGTGTCTGTTGTTATCGAATGTATTATGCCGCTATAGTCCACAGGAATCTTTTTTCACGTTGCACATATGATAAACCCAGAAAAAGTAACTCCTGTGGGCTATAGCGACTGAAAAGGCCGTTGTGAACCAAGGTAAAGAACGTGGTTTCATCTGGTATTTATGAGAAATTACAAAACAATTAATGCCAGCTTTGAACAAGGAAGGGTACAATTCTCAGTCGGAAGGGTAAGAATGTTAATCCAAGTGTTATCTCGAATAAAGTGATGAAATGATCCTAATCAATACGGTGAATAGAAGGTTACTTTTTAATAGACGACCAAAAAATGATCATCAGATATGAAGAGTTCCAACTATGGGTCAAATAATAGGACAGATTATGTTCTTTAGCATAAGTTGGCAACCAGTCTACCGCAGAAAGTAATAGTAGCCTACTACAGGAAAATTGTTCTGCCCAGTCAGTCATCTCCAAACGGACAGAAGTGTGATGGAGGGGAGCTAATGAAAAAAGTAAGGTGAACAAAAAACGTTAATCAGATTTATTAGGGAGAAACAAATTATAACAAAAATCCTGTAATATATATATTATGGACTCTCCAGTCGATTTCGAAGTATGAGTGTCTAACACAGACTGCCACACAAATAATTGCTTTGAGTGGTGAAGGCTTGTGTAGCACCAGCCACACTTTTTGGAACTGCTTATAACAAACAATCGGTGCAGAAGTTTGCCACGGATCCCATGAACAGCAGACCTCAGATATTTAAACCACATCTGGAGGGAAGGGACGGATTAATACCTTTCCCAAGGGTACCAGTGTGAAAGTCAATGCAGAGTGTTCGACTGGAATTGGAACTCGACTCGCCGACATCCACTGCACCACAACGCACATCCATCAATAAACGCTTACAGCACCTGGTTTTCCAAAGCGGTCACCCATCTAAGTACTGACCAGGCTCAACGTTGCTTAACTTCGGTGATCGAGCGAAAACCGGTCTATTCAACGTGATATGACCGTAATCGCATAGAGCCGTTGTGTTTCGGTACTATCTTATAAGCACCTCGCCAGGCAGTGAAATATTTTTTTCTGTTAGGAATTATTATATATAGAAGCTTAAAAACAACACAATTTTTACCAAATTCAGAAAATTAAGGCAGTGGGGGGGAATTATCGGAGGGTTTGTTTCAGTGAACCAATAGAAAGTCAGGTCATGATGTATAAGAGTAATTTGACTGTAAGACTAAAATAAGTACAGAGACTTGAAATGACTTAAAACCCAGACATTTTTCATGCCAGTGATGAAATATATTGAATGATACATATGTAGCATTTAGTAACTCTGAAAAGTTATCGCGTATCATCGTGAAACGGTTACAAGATTTTCTTAAAGTTATTAAAGTAGTAAACAAGAGACAAAGACGGGAAAAACTTTTTTTTGTTTCTCTAAAAAAAATACTGCCCGTCAAACATACGTAGTTGACTTAATGGGTGATTTATCCGTTAAGCCGTAAAAAATTAATTATCAGAAGATTAAGAATCAATCAAGATATGCTAGGGGATAGATTATAGATATGCAGTTATGTTTTATCAGGGAAAATTAACGATACTTTAGGGTATATTTTAGACGATGATGACAAAGAGAAGTTAGTTCATTACGTTTATTGAGTAAGTTTAGTTTTGGAAATTTGATAATTTGTAATTTTTCTTGAAAACATAAAAACTTGCAAAAATTTACAATTTCCTTTTTTTTTAATATTTTCTATTTTACGGTAGAGGTTTTATTGACATCATTTATTGTCAATAATAAATAGAAAGGAATGTGCTGGTGCAGTAAGTTTTATTATTAAAAGATAAGGCGTGAAAATAATGGCGGGTTTTAAAAGTATTCTTGGTACAGACGATGTAATATTTTATTACTATGGGATTTTCTATGGCAGAAATACAGCATAGGTAGACTACAGAGACAGTAAGACATTTATTTGCTAATAGACACTCAATAGGCTTTCGGCAATTGCAATTATTGTTAATTTTTTGTTATGTGTTGTTGATTGTTTAGGTTATTATATCTGCTTAAAATTCTATTATTATGTTTATGGATGATCTTCTCAAGGTTATCACTACAGCTGTAGCTGAATCTCAGAGTATTTCTGTTAAAATCTTTTTAACAGAAATTCTCAGACTCCGAGTTTCAAGCACTACTCCAGCACCAGAGGCATATTATAAACTGACTGTTTAAGCGATTTGAATTTAAGTTCACCCGATATTCGTGGAAGTTCAATCTTATAATATGAGGGTACTACCCTAATTTTTGGATTTTAATTTTTTTACATTCATGCAATTTTTGCTTATTTTAAATATACTTTTTATAAATTACAAATTGCGTAGCGCATGAAACTTGGAGTCGTACCACCAACGTAGGATATTATATATATATATATATATATATATATATATATATATATATATATATATAGGTAAGTAAGTAGCTGACCTAGAGAGCCAACGAACCTACCATGGTTTCACCAAATTGCTCGTCTCTGGGTTTTTTCTTTCGACTAGTACTTAGACTAATGTAGTTCGTTTCTTTTTTTCCCCCCCCCCATTTTTCTCCTCTGCGTTTATACTCGGTGGGTTTTTCGAGATGTGTTCAAAGACAAATTTACAGTTATATATATATATATGTAACTAGATGAAGAGAACTAACAGATTTAGGATCCCTAGTCACACACTTTTTAATTTTTTTAAGACCGTATTGTTATTTTAAAGTCGGTTATTAGCTTGTTTTTGATGGGTGCACATCTTTAAATCGTAGAAATTTCAATTAGTAATGCACTACAAATTGGAATTTCTAACATTTAAATATGTGCAACCACCAAAAACAAGCTAATAACCGACCTTAAAATAGCTATACAGCCTTACAAAATTAAAAATAATAGCAATTTTTACCTATCATAGTTTCACACAGACCACATCATATGTATATATGTGCGTACGATAAAAATATTGTTCGGAGGACAGAAATAGACAAGCCGTCTGCGCGTTGACATCGCTACAATCAAAGTCGGTAGATACACTATTTAAAAACACCAATCAAATGCGAATGTATGTACACAACGGCAAACATATACATATATATGTCAAACCCCGTACTGTTCACATATAGTTATATTTGGGCGAGCGCGCGTATGTGTGTGTCTGCGTAAGTCAATGGATATCTGTGTCTGCGTTTGTATGAGAAACGTCACGACAACAAATTTTCCTCCCAATTTTCTTCCTACTTCCACAAAAATATACCAATATACGCAGCCCTACATATATCCAATATTTTTTTTAAAATTAATCAGTTTGTCTGACTATCGCAAAAGCGTGAAACCCAGGATCACAAACTCACACCTATCTAACTGATATATATATATATTTATTCTAAATTATATTTTAGAACGTGTAGAATTTTTTTATATATACACTACAAATCGTACATCTGTTTCGACATTGAAACTACAATGTCTCATCAGGTAGTGTGGACATGAATGGAAAGCCTCTTTTCTTATATTTGGTGAGTTGTGTGTGGGATGTTGGTGGGGGCCAGTGATAAGGGAACAAGTCTTGCGAATTGTCCATTTGAATTTTGAAGAAAGTGGTGTGGGTAGTGAACACAGCTGATTAATCAGTGTATTGGAATCCTGTAGACAGATTTAACATTAGCAGATAGGATTGCAAGTTTTATGATCTTACGACTAGACTTTATCCTTTGGGTTTCTTAGAGGAGCAGAGTATGGAAGGGTAAGGGGTGGGGGTGTGATTGGACTTATCGCTTATTTGTACAACTATAGAATATGCTTGTATTTAAGCACAGTTTTTATAATTAATCTAATTTTGTATATTTAACCTTAATTTTGTTTTTAGGGAAACACAATAGTACAAGATATAAGCGTGCATGAGTAGAAGGCAATGTGACAAACTTAAAGATATGCTATGACGAAAGGGCAAATAATTTTTACTTACCCTCGTATATATATATATATATATATATATATATATATATATATAGGTATAGATGTCAAGTCCGTAAACGGCGAGGATAATCCAACAAGATCAACTTAATATAAAATATTAAGTGTTATATCTATATAGAGAGCTCAATGGATGTTATCCAGAGCAATATGGTATTTATAAAGGAAAACTCAACACGTCATTTAAATTGGTTACAAATTATAATTCATTTCAATGAGCTAAATTAGCTCATTTCATCAGACCACGCAATATTCGTTCCATTCGGTACAAGATTTTGACCAAGATTTTTCGGTACAAGATTTTTTTTAACTGAAGAGAAAAATAAGTAAAAAGATTAACGACAGACACGTGGCATCATCTCAGTTGGGGGTATTCAGACCAGTCGCGAAATGTTGACCACCAAGTCTTTAAACGTCCACTACCAATCCCATGGATACGTATATATGTGTAACCCCACAAATTAAC
>JBBBDQ010001968.1:587500-607871 GCA_037127315.1 Ascarosepion bandense
TTCTTTCTCAACCTCTTTTTGCCCTTTTCCTTGTTTAAATCTGCGTTTGTACATTGTGTTAACTCATACCCCTTTTTGGCATATGTATATATTCCTTCACAAATAATGTTTGTGTGAGTAATTCTGTCTAGGTGCTGTTTTGTGCATGTCTATACCTTCCACTTTTTTTTTGTGTGTGTGTGTGCATAATTTCTTATTTATTTGTTTTATGCATGTGTGATTTAATTCCTTATTCTATATTGTGTTATATATGGGATTAGAAATATCTATTCTCAGTTTATTTCCGGTTTAAAAGTCCCCCTGTTATAAACAGCTTTTTTTCTTAATATCCCGAGTGAAATTAACGTTTATTTATTCATCAACAGTCTGAACAAGGCGATTGTAAAAACTAATTTTTACATCGTTGAAATAAATTCTGAATTTATAACCGTTTAATTATGTGTTGAGTTTTCCTCTCAATATTATATATATATATATATATATATATATATATATATTTCTCTGTCTCACTCTCTCTTTCTCTCTCTCTCTCTCTCTCTCTATATATATATATATATATATATATATATATATATTAAACAAAGATGATGGACTTATGTTCACCCATAACAGTAATGGCCATTTGACTACAAAGATCCAAAACAAACTTATTAGGACATTCAAATTTACTAGAATTTAAAATTGAGAGTTTTTCTAACCTAAAGGTTGTTAATTTTCTTGACATCACCCTTAATCTCAATAACTATTCTTTCAAAACTTACCATAAAGAGAACGAAACCGAGCTACATTAACGTTTATTTTAACTAACCTAATGCTATTGTGAAACAGATACCTACTACTGTTAATACTAGAATTAGCCGATTATCTTCTGAACTTAAGATCTTTATTGAAAACAAAATGGCCCAGTGGATATAGACGTTGATTAGTTCCTGTGACTTGGCCCAAATTGTTGTGAGTTCAATGCAAGGCTACAGCAATGGTGATCAATTAACTTACAGGGTTAGAAGGAGATAACTCATGACAACCAAAAGTGACACTACAACGCAAAAAAGATCATATATCTCACTAATTGTAATAAAGGATTCTGCTGGAAATTCCAAGAAGGCCAGAGCATACAACGACCGAAACGTCATACAAATGGCGACAAAGTTGAGGACAATAGTCCGAATAATGTAAATACTGTAAATACTACCTCATCTCAGGAATATACACAAATACGAATATTTTAAACTAAGTAAATGGATACTGGTTAGAATTTAATTTTATGCACATGATTCTTACCATTTAACATTGAACTCTCGTGCATGTTGACCGACCTACTTCCTTTAAACTTTTATGACCTACGAATTATTTTTACCACTTCTGCTCTCTCCTATTTCATTTCTCTTTTCTTTTTTCTAAACAAACTTTTACTTTTAGGCACACAAGAATTTTTTCATATCTCATACCCGGAGCTGATGAAACAGGCTTTTAAAGGGCCTGTAGAAATGGTTATTCTCCAAATGCAAAATACTGAATGTATATGTGATATATATATATATATATATATTTATTTATTTATTTGTGTGTGTGTGTGTGTGTGTGTGTGTGTGTGTGTGTGTGTGTGTGTTATTGTAGGCACAAAACTTTATAATGGCAAGAAAAATGACAATTTCATGGACAAAATGAGCCCCACCGCGTGTAAAATCCCGAAAACGTGGCTTTACGAAACACCGAAGTTTCAAACTTAATTGGAGCCCAATGAACAAAAACATGGAGAAATGATAAAGAACATTCGGACTCCTTTTCAATTGTTAATTTTAAGGACGGATGCAACTGATTCAAAGCAGCAAGAAATGAGTCGGCCTGTCCCTCACTATCAAACAGACAAAAAGTATCGTCCACATACCGATAATACATGGGCGGCTTATTTTCACGCGTGAAGAGGGAAGACTCACGAAACCCCACAGATATATTGGCTAAGGCAAGACCCAAACGGGATCCCATAGAGACACCGTCTATTTGCTTATACATATAGTTGTCGAAACTGAACTCAAGAGATGTCGTGGTAAACTTCAATGAAGACATTCTCAGGCATGTCCGGACAAGTCAAGAAACTACGGTACAACATATCGCAACAGATACCTATAGTTTCCAAAACGGGAATACATGTAAACAAGGAACACATGTCAAAAGAACACATAAATTTGTCTAGAGAGGTGGTATCACGAATGACTTCTGCAAAAGTAAATGAATCCTTGATGATATACGTACTGTAATAATCAAGTACTGGTTGTAGGATTCCAGTTAGAAAACTAGCAACTATGTATTATTATGTCCAAGAAAACGAAAAATAAATTTAATTAAAACCCTTACACATAGGGCATTAAAAATTTGCACGGAAAGTTATTTGGACGTGGAGTTAGATTTTATCCGCAGCACCTTATCTAAAAATGATTATCCCGGTGTTATTGTGAATGGTATGATGCAAGATAAAATAATTTTTTAAAGGATAAGCCGTATACTGTGGAAAAATGCCCGGTGTACTTAACGCTATTTTATATTGGTTCATGTAGTGAGCAACTGGTTAATCAAATTTCTAGAACAGTGACTTCTTGTTATTTTTCTGCTCAGGTTAGGGTACATCTTGGGACTCGTTTTGCTTACCCGTCTATGAAAAAGGACTTACTTCCTCCCCATCATATTTTTTCTGTTATTTATAGATTTATCTGTAGTTTTGGTAATGACTACATAGGAAGGATGTCACAGAGATTAGATTGTAGAATAAAACAGCATGTGCCACTAAAAATTCTCAAAACGGATGTTCGCACGGGTCAACTTGTGAACACTTCCGGGTCAGTCATTGCTGAACACCTGATAAGCAGCAGAAATTGTGTAAATGGCTTCAGTGTGGACCAGTTCATTGTGTTGTCTGGTTCACACTCTACATTCCATTGACAGGCATTGGAGTCTATATATATTAAGACCAGGACTTCATCTCTCTGTAAACAGAGAGAATGTGCTCTCGGACTCCATATTTTACCTATTTCGTGCCTGCCTGTACCCTCCCCATTTCCCCTCCAACACGTCATGATTCATTTTCATTTTTTAATATTTTAAATGTTGAAAAATTAAATTTAAAAAGATCCCAGTTGACTCTGACGAAGATTGGGAATTAAACCGGTCGGTCGTTTTCGCATTTCTTATTTTTTTATTCCATTTATTGTTGATGGAAAATCATCTATAAATGCCAGTAAAGATGACATTGACTGCTTCTTACCATATATATATATATATATATATATATATATATCATTATACAGTTATGAATTAATTGTACATTGCGACACGGAAATTTCTATGTTTCGACATAGATTCTCATCATCAGGCAATGTTGCTGTTGGTTGTGCAGATGATTTACATTTAAAAGACAAAACCCTTGGTTTGCTGTGTCTGTATGTGGGAAGATATAAAAATTTACATGTGTGCTTCTTTTGGCTAATCAGTGTGGAGATTCATTTTGGGATTTGGCCCCAAAGAATACATAAAATGAATATCCACTCTGATTAGCCAAAAGAAGCACACATGTAAATTTTTATATCTTCCCACATACATACACAGCAAACCAAAGTTTTTGTCATTTACATGTAAATCATCTGCGCAACCAACAGCAACATTGCCTGATGATGAGAATCTATGTCGAAACATAGAAATTTTCGTGTCACAATGTACAATTAATTCATAACTGTATAATCATATTAAGCTGTATAATACCTATTATATTGAGCACTGTTCATTATAAAATAAATGCCAAAGCACTCAAAATAAAATTAAAAAAACATTGAGTCCTCTTCACCTGGAATTATATATATATATATATATATATATATATATATATATATATATATATAAAATAAATTTTTAATATTCAAAATTCTTGAATGAACATTTCAACATGAAATCCCTAAGAGAGATTTCACGTCTCCTCAGCAATGGTACATATTTCAAAATGGAAATAAAAATAAGGATAAAAAAGAGAAATAAAAAAGTAAATAAAAAAAGACGGTTAAGATTTGAGAAATTAACGTCACAAAATATTTTCGGAAGCAAATCATGTCTATATTTTAACTTTTCCGTTTGGATTAAAGTATTTTAATAATAATAATATATATATATATATATATATATATATATATAAAACCTCAGTCTATTAATCTCTATAAATATTTAGATCTTTTTCAAAATCGTTTGCATCAACTTCCTCACAACTATGGGTTATTCTGGTTTGGCATAAAACAACTCATCTGTCCTTTCTTGCTTGATAATAAAAGAAAAGTATTTATAGTGAAGTTTTTATTAATTTCTCCCTGTATGTTATTCGCCATTTCTATAAATCTCCATTTCAACCAACGCAGAATTCATACGTGACCAGTCAATCGCATTCATCTCCCTCGAGTAATAAACATCACTTTTTCTTCTAAATTCTCGAAAACTAAATTTGCTGCCAGAATATTCGATTGTATTGATTAAAATAAATTAGAATGATTTCATCACTTTCTCCTCGCTCTGAGTTTCACCTTTTTTCCACGTGTGTTTTATTCAGACCCAGTTATCAACCTAAAACAAACCAATATTTAACAGAGAAAGCATGACGTAGTACGGAAGGTCAAAATAGTCGGAAGAGCGAATAATGCCGGGCCAGGGACCAAGGAGTTCAAATGTCAGATGATAAGAAACAGTATGTTTTTATAGTGGTGGTTTGTCTGTCGGCTACGTGTAGGGAAATTGGTTTGGAGGTTTGTGTGCTTATCTCACTGCCTTCCTTTTGTTACGGTTCTCGTTGAGCCTTTCACATCGGTTGTCCTCAAATATCTCTGCTACTTGGCGCGTCAGAGCATCCCATCTAGTTTTGATTAAGGTAGTTTGGAAACTCAACATCTTTATTATGTCATCATTTTCCCTTCTAGTGACACGTGCTAAACATTTTAGTTGTTACTGCTGTTGGAAGTCTTCAAGTAATGAGGGTTTTGTTATAAGGAAAATTTCTTTGTTTGTGATTCTGTAGCGCTAGTTATTAAGATCTGATGAAGTGCTGTCTTCTTTAAGATCTAAAGGATCTATTTTTTGAAGCAATTTTTTCATCTAAGAAAATGGTTATATATCGATAATAGCTTTAAGTTTAGACAATATAAGTATATGGATATATAAATATATATGAGTATATAGGTATATGAGTAAACTTACTGAGTTCTTATCGGTGGGTAGACTATCATTAATATTTTTTATTTCACAAATATCACGTCGGTTTTATGGAAGGAATTGCCACACCGTGAAGTAATTGTTATCAAGCTTGGTTCGTAGATCATTCCTCATGCATTGATGCTAAGTTGCATGATTAGCTTCGTAAATCAAGTTGTTGCTAAGGAGTTGTTTTTTTTTTTGTTTTTTTTTTTTGCAAGCTAAGCTAATCTCTCGGGGCTATTATTACGAGTGTACCCCTGCCGTAGAAAATGACGGCAAATTATTTGAATGGATTATATATATATATATATATATATATATATATATATATATTTGTGTGTGTGAAAAGTCTATATATATATATATATATATATATATATATATATATATATATATATGCAATTTGCTATATATATTATATTATTTATATATTATATATACGCAGTGCTTATTTGAAAGCGCTCAATATCAGTGATAGAGATGACAAAAAAGGATATATATATTTCTTTACTCCTCGACGGCATAATTATTTAAAAAAAAAAATAAGACACTGTTAAATAGCAAACACGCAACAAAAACTTTCATAATTAGTAGTAAAGTTTAATAAGAGCCGACGCTGTCTGTCTATCTCTCTCTCTCTCTCTTTCTCTCTCTCTCTCTTTCTCTCTCTCTCTTTCACTCGCTTTCTCTCTCTCCATGAGCGTTACAGGATATATATATATATATATATATATATATATATATATATATAATGGTCTTTATTATAATAGGGATTATTATTAATATTATCATTTTTTATTATTATTTTCTTTGATTTCCGTTCTATACATATTTCTTTCCGAGTCCCAACCAGAAACCTAAAGTCAGAAATGGCTTATGATATTTTCTACTGATTATTCTTTAAAAACAAAAATAACATCACATACATTTTACAGAGAAAAAGCTCTACGTAATGTGTGAGTTGTACTTGTGAGTAAGTTTAGTATTTCTTTAAGGCATGGGCTTCCATGAATCACTTAAGTGAGTCTATCGTAACCTTTTTCATTCAACCCGAGGTCTCCGACTACCAATGGAATTACTGATGTCCTCATATGCTACATTTTTGAGAATTCCACTTCAAGGTTCATGGACTATGATAGTTTTTTGAAGGTCTTCAAATATACGTTACAATCTGCAGGGACTGCCTTGTTGATCAAAGAGCATAGTCTGTTTTTGTGAGGTTTAATCACGATATATTACTATTATTATTATTATTATTATTGTGGGGTTTCCCCTTTTTTCCATGATAATGGATTCGACTTGAGTATATATATACTCCTGTTACGACAGATACAGAATCCGAGATCCGAGAGATACCGACAGATACCGAGGTTTCACGGATAATACAGCATTAGTAGTTTCTATTAGCTCTGAGCTCCACTCATATAGAATATTACTACGCATCACTCGTCATCTTCCGACGTGGACATAATAATTCTACTATGGCTTCACTTCAGAGACTTGTGTATATACTTCCGACTAACCGTATTCCTGGATTACTAACCTGCGTTCAAGTTTGTATCTTTTACGTTAATATACTTATTTTTCCATCTCAAATTCTGATTGTTGTTCCTTTATTTTTGTGCGGTTCCTATTCCCAGGATCCACATTAATTATTATTATTATGTCATTTTTCATCATATTTCGATTTCTGCTTTGGTCTCACTACCAACCAAGTCTGCGGGGAGACCTAAGACAGGTCGTGGCGTGTTGTTATGACTCCATTTCATGTTTTTGTATCTTCCCTATCATCCCTAGCATTACATAGATAAAGTTTTCCTTAGTGTGTGGACTGTACTTAATAAGACAATTTTTTGTATATCTCTTAAGCTGGGGTTTCCAGGGATTCTTTCAATGTGTTCTTTTGTTCCATTTTTTATCATTCCAAGTGCACCTACTATCACTGGCACAACTCTTGTTTTCAATTTCCACATTTTCTCTATTTCAATTTACAGGTCTTTATATTTTGACAGTTTTTCAAATTCCTTGATTGCTATGTTACAATCCGCTGGACAAGCCATATCAATTAATAGACAAGTTTTCTCCTTCTGGTTTTTAACAATAATGTCTGGCCTGTTTGCTTCAATTTTTCTGTCTGTGTAGATGGTGTAATCCCAAAGAATGGTTACATCTTCTATTTCTGTAACCGGTGCTGGGTGATGTTCATACCAGTGTTTGTTTACAGCTTTTCCATAATGTTTGCACATTGCCCAATGTAAATATTGCCCAACTCTATCGTGGCGATTTTTATATTCATTTGGGGCAAGCACAGAACAGCCTGAGATTAGGTGGTCTATTATTATTATTATTATTATTATTATTATTATTATTATTATTATTATTATTTCTTCTGGTTCTACCCAGTTTATTCTTTTCGGTCGGGGATCTTGCATTAGAGATGTTCTCCAAGTCATACGAGATCAATTAGATGAGCATCTAAGTCTCTAACCACAACTGGAATTATTGATGTCTTCATGCGCTACATTTTCTGAGATTTCTACTTCAAGGTCCTTGTGTTTTCAGAGTTTTGAAGATCTTCAAAGATATATTACAGTCTACAGAAACTGATATGTCAGTAAAAATGTACATTCTGTTTTTGTGGTCTGGGGGATTAACTTTGACTGTTCTGTGCATGTCTTATTATGTTGTCATTTTTCATCATATTTCTATTTCTGCTTTGATCGCACTACCTACCAAGTCTGTGGGAAGACCTAAGACAGGTGGTGGTGTGTTGTTATGGCTCCATTTCATGTTTTTCCTATCTCCCCTAACATCCCTAGCGTTACATAGAAAAAGTTTCCCTTAGTGTGTGGGCTGTACTTAACAAGACAATTTTTTGTATATCTCTTAAGCTGGGGTTTTCAGGAATTATTATTATTATTGTTATTATTATTATTATTATTAAGTTGAATTATTATTGTTGTATGTACGATTCTTCCAACATCTATGTTCTCTCCGATTTTCATTACACATCCAAACTTACAGAATCTGGTATTCCCAAGTCATTAGTTATAGTCCAAAACACTTGTTTTCCAAAACATCATTCCCAAATCTCACACTTTTCATCATTTCTAAACCTCCCCTTTAATTGGTCCTCCCCTTTTATTGGTCCTCCCCATTTATTAGATATTCTCATTTTTCCAAACTGTCGCTTATTAAATAAATCTCATACTGGTTTATTACATTTTCTAAGTCTTCATTTTCACCCTACATTCTTTGGCACACGAGAGTATATTTAAGACAAGTTAATCAGTTAAGTGCCATACGTGATACACGCTTTGGACGATCATGTCTCTTTCGAGACATGACTGACTGGGCAGAAGATTATTCCGCAGTAGGTTGCCATTGCTTTCTGCGGTAAACTGGTTGCCAGCGAAGGCTATAAAACTCAATTTGTTCTATTATTTAACCCATAACTGGAGTGAAGAAACGGATTAATACCTTTCCAAATGATATTTGTGCATAAGTGAATGCAAGGAATTCAACTGGATCCCCTATTTCTCGTTCCTAGCCGATATCCACTGCACCACAACGCACAAGACAAGATACTCTTTTAATGTGCGCATCTCTGTGCATTGATTGGTTTGTTTTTTATGGTTTATCAACCATTTGTGGGTTATTTAAAATATTTTTTTGTGAGTGAGTGAATTTTTTGGAAGTAACAGTGATTTTTCTAGATACCAGTCCTACTATTTCAACCAAAGCTGGCAGAAAAGTGGTGGATTCATGCCTTTCTCAATATATGTGAATTTAACGGACTCGGCTGGAATTCGAACTCTACTCTCCGATTTCTCAATCCGAGCCGATACACACTACACCAGCTGTACATCTACATCTTATGCAATTAGATACTGAAATTTATGTTCCTGGTGCTGTCTTTTCAGAGGTCGTTACTTGTCGTCAAAAGTGTGTCTGAAGACGAGAAATAACAATACGGGGTAACGATGCGAGTTTGGGCGTAATACTCATTATTACCTGATCCATATGATATCATGACGACCAGTGACTTGCCAAGACGTCTATTTCCCTTCTTTTGGCTTTTCTTTTCTATCTTGCCTTCACCTCAGCGTCTAATCTCTCATGAAAACCTTGGAGACGCTTGCGTCAAAGCACAACTTCTTGTTGGTTGCTTAGAGTCCGTACGCATTTGCAAATCGAAATGTTACGACTCCCTCACAAAGTGCGGTCAAACGTGTGGGCAGGTGAATACATCTTAGTAAGTATTTTGTAAATGTCTGATTGAAAGACAGAGAAAAAAATACTGTTTTCATTTTCCCTTTGTCTATATTTCTGCGATGAGGTAGTATTTATAGTATCTGCATTATTCGGACTATTGTCCTCATCCTTGTTGCTATTTGTACGATGTTTCGGCCGTTGTACGCTCCTGCCTTCTTCAGGGGCTCGGAATTTCGAACCGAACTCTTTATTACAATTACTTGGGTATATTATTCTTACGTCCTTGCTTAGAGCCTCTTCTGGTAGTCATCAGTGGTTGAAGACGTTGGTTAATTCCTGTGCCTTGAACCAAAGAGTTGTGAGTTCAATACCAGGCTACAGCAATGCTGAACAAGTAACTTACAGGGTTAGAGGGAGATAACTTATGACTACCAGAAGAGGCTCTAAGCGAGGAAATAAGAATGATATAGAATTTTCAATTATGATCTCTCGTAACGATTTGGTTACCCGATAACTAAAATCAAAACAATATTTTTTACCAAATTTTCGAACATGTTAGAAGGTATTAAAATATTTTTTAACAATACTTTGGTCTTTTCTCTTAATATAAATATTTTGATAAAAATATGTTCGTTTTTGTTAAGTTTGGGGTCATTTTTTTATTCAGACTATACTGTTTTTTCAGCGATTTCGTGAAGATAACTCCTGTTAAATTTCCAATGGTTTTTCAGATTAACTTCATTCTTTTTCTTTAATATACATTTTTAATATTGAGAAGATTCATTATCATTCCAAAAGTTGTTCGGATTAATGATCACATTCTTTTTGTTTAAGATGGCTTCTGTAATCTTGAGAAGTGTCATTATCCTTCCAAGAGTTGTTTGAACTATTGACCTTAATCTTCTTGTCTAAAATAAGTTAAAAAAATAATCATTCTCATTCAAAAAGTTGTCCGGACTATTGATTTTATTTTTATTTATTTTTTTAATACCTTCTGTACTCTTGAGAAATGTCATTATACTTGCAAGAATCGCTTCATTTGTAATCTGGATCCAATCCTTCATTTTTCTCTTCGCTCTCCTCCTTCTTAAACTTTCACTCTTCTTTTATGTAGCCCCCTGCGCACCAGTGACGGTACCGCCTTCCTTGGGGTAAAACGATTAAAAAAAGAAAGAAAAAGTATTGATAAACCGTAAAAACAAATCAATCAAATGCCGTCAGGGCAGGGAAACAAGTATACGGAAGTGAGTTCTACAGCCGAGAAGTGTGAGAAAAGTAACTGGTGAAATAGAAGTGGAGACTGCATTTAGTTGATTTAACTGTAAAAGGATGGAACCTTGCTTCCAGTCTGGTTACTCAAGTAATTCCTTGTGGAGAAGGCATCAGTGAGCTAAGCTTGTCAGAGCAGAACCCATAAAGATATTTGTAGAAGAAACAGAGGGAGCCACATCCCGCCAATGAAAAAGTGACTGGAGTCGAGCTGCAAGGTCGGGACTGATCACGTTACGGATTCTTCTTTGGAGCCTGTCGAGAACCCTGAGATTAATATATTGCATTAATGTTGTTTTTTGTTTGTGAGAGAAGGATGGCAATACAAGTGTGAAGACAGTTGCGAGGGTTGAGTGAGAAAAGAACACGATAAACGAGGTGATGGGATGGGATCGCATTGTTTTTGTTTAAGATACATTCTGTAATTGAGAAAATGGTTATTATCAACCCGGGAGTTGTTCGAACTATTAATCGCATTTTATTATAGGTCTGAAAAAAGTCATTACCCTTTTTGTGGAGTTTTTACTTTTCTCCCTTTTTTGTCTGCCCATGCTAGATGGATTCCGGTGAAAACCGCTTTCACAAGTGAAGGATTGGATCCAGATTACAAATAGCGAAATGGTGGACGAATAGCAAGTTGCAGATTTTCATAAAACGACTACTCAACACATGTAACGCGATACTTCAAGAAGCCAGACGCTTTTTGAAATAATTATTTTTGCTTTAACACATTTGGCGATGAAAACTAATGAATATTTGTATAAAACGAGTTTCAAAAACACTTGACAACTTATTCGTATGATTTTGATTCGATTAAAAACATGTTGAGAATTCTGAAGAGGAAGCATCGCATTGGCGGTCGGCCTTTTTCCCGGCAATGAGATGATCTGTTCCGGACGCTGTTCTGTTTGTTTTATATGAAGAAAGAAAATAGTTTGCATTAATGTTGTTTTTTGTATTTTTTCGCCATTGCAATAATTTCAATTTTCCCAAACATTAATCTTTGTAAAATTTGCACACGTTCGGTAATTATAATTTTTAATTAAAACTCACTCACACAGCTAATAATAGGAAACTTAAAAATCCCACAAACATGCATAAAACTATTGCTATATTTAAGAGCGACATGCATTTGATTGATTTGTTTTTACGGTTTATCAATACTTTTCTTTCTTTTTTTAATCGTTTTACCCCAAGGAAGGCGGCACCGTCACTGGTGCGCAGGGGGCTACATAAAAGAAGAGTGAAAGTTTAAGAAGGAAGAGAGCGAAGAGAAAAATGAACCAGTTACAGGGGGTGTCGGAGAAAGGATGAGAGAAGGATGGCAATACAAGTGTGAAGACAGTTGCGAGGGTAGAGTGAGAAAAGAAAAGAACACGATAAATGAGGTGATGGGAAAAGGACGAGAGAAGGACTAGAGTCAAGTGGACAAGAGATGAGAATTGACATCAAAATTCTTGGAGACTGTAGCCGTCAGGGTAGGGAAACAAGTATACGGAAGTGAGTTCTACAGCCGGGAAGTGCGAGAAAAGTAACTGGTGAAATAGAAGTGGAGACTGCATTTAGTTGATTTAACTGTAAAAGGATGGAACCTTGCTTCCAGTCTGGTTACACAAGTAATTCCTTGTGGAGAGGGCATCAGTGAGCTAAGCTTGTCAGAGCAGAACCCATAAACATATTTGTAGAAGAAACAGAGGGAGCCACATCCCGCCAATGAGAAAGTGACTGGAGTCGCGCTACCAGGTCGGGACTGATCACGTTACAGATTCTTCTTTGGAGCCTGTCGAGAACCCTTAGATTAATAGCAAGGGCGCCTCACCAGATATGGCAACAATATTCAGTGCACGGTCGGATGGTTGATTTGTATATGTACAAGATGGACTCAGGCAGAAAATTTTCCCCGTCCGACAGAGTGACCCAACCTTCCAAGCAATCGATTGAGCTATTGATTCAATGTAATGGTTCCACTTGAGGTTGGAAGAGAGGGTGAGACTGAGGAGGCGCAGTGTATTGCTTTCAGAGAGACTTGCTTGGTCCATGTTGATGAGGGGTATGAGAGACTGCCTGTAGTGGTTGACAGATAGCAGCTTCGTTTTAGAAGCATTAAAATTTACAAGCCATTTCTTACCCCAGTCTACCACAGAGTGGAGGTCCTTCGAGAGAACAACAGTGAGGTTATCTTTGGCTGCCTCGCCAGATTTCTTACTGAGGCGGAAATAAATGGTAGTATCATCAGCGTAGATGCCTAATTGGGATTTGTGCACGTCATGGAGGTCATTTATGAAGATCAGAAAGAGCGTCGGGCTCTCTGCCTCGCCAGATTTCTTACTGAGGCGGAAATAAATGGTAGTATCATCAGCGTGGATGCCTAATTGGGATCTGTGCACGTCAGGGAGGTCATTTATGAAGATCAGAAAGAGCGTCGGGTCTAGGATAGAGCCCTGGGGGACACCAGCCTATGTGTGGTAGGATGTGGACCATGCCCGTTCAAGACAATATTCATTATGCGGTTTAATAGGAGAGATTCGATCAAATTAAGCAAGCGTCCAGTGATACCATAACTCTGTAGCTTTTGCAGAAGGCCAGCGTGCTAAACCCTATCAAAAGCTTTACAGATATCCAGGGAAACAGCTCGAGTTTCGCCGGACTTATTGAGAACCTGCGATATGTACTTGCTGATGGTCGTTAGCATATCGGCAGTAGACCTGGCAAAACGGAAGCCATACTGTCTGTCTGAGAAGTGTTTATGGGCAGTAAGCTGTTGAACAATTTTAGCATCGATAATAGACTCGAACACTTTTCCGAAAATTGGTCGGAGGTTGATGGGGCAATAATTGGATGGGTTCTTAAATACAGGAACCACAGAAGACGACTTCCAGCACGCAGGAAAACAGGAAGCAGGGAAGCAGTAATTATAGATTTTAGAGAGGACAGAGGAGAGTTCAGGGGCATATTTCATCATGGCAATGATCGGGATTCCGTCACCTCCGCTCGTCTTATAGGGGTCAAGTTTTAAGATTATCTTAGATTCCAGAGAAGGGGTTAGGTGAACATCTTTTAGTTAAACCCCAGTTCTAAGAGGGAAGTCTAGTGCGGATACTCCAGACGTGTCAAATGTGAAGTTGGATAAGAATCTTCGAGCAAAGCACTCATGAATTAGACTTCTTCTTCTTCTTCTTCTTCTTCTTCTTCTTCTTCTTCTTCTTCTTCTTCCATGTGCCATGTCCCTTCAGAACGTAGGCAACCATGGCCTTCCACATCTCCCTATCACTAGTGGTTTTTAGCACGCTTTCTCCTGTTACTCCACCCAAACACTGTTCCGCCCCCCCACTTGCTCAAGCCCGTCAAGTATGTTACGCACTTCTTTCTCCTGTATCTCTTTCCCTCTATCTGACCTGTGAGTATCAGATACTCCAATCCCTCCTTTCTTATTGCATGTCCCAGGAACTTTAGCTGTCTTTTCCTGATGTTAAGTATTAGCTTTTTTTTTTTCGTTTCCATCCTCTCCAAAACTTTATCTTTGATCACATGCTTGGTCCGTGGTATTCACAGCATCCTTCTGTAGAATCAGAATTTAGTTGCTTCAAGTCTGTCATCTTTAATGAGATTGTCCCGTATTCAGTGCCATATTGAAGAACAGATATCACATAACAATCCAGTGTTCTCTTCTTTTTTTCTAGCGAAATTTTTCTGTCTCTCAATACTCTACTCAGTTTCTGCCAATTCGCATTCAGATTTCAGTGTCGCAAATTTCCGTCTTCTGTTAGAACACTTCTCAGGTATTGAAATTTCCGTACCTGCTTGATTTTAGTATCCCACCCCCTGTAGTCGGCATTTTGGGCTCCTCTTTTACTGATGATCATGCATTCAGTTTTCTCGTAGTTTATTTGTCGTCCTTTCTTTTCGCTTTCTTCAGCTAAGAGGTCTTGTTGTATCTTTTCCGTGTCTGCTATCAGCACTGTATCATATGCGTATCTTATAGTGTTCAAATTGTGGCCGCCGATGATAAATCCTAGCATGAATTCTAGGGCTCTCAGAATAGTCTCGCTGTACAAGTTAAGTAGATCCGGGGAAAAACACATTTTTATCTTACACCGCTTTTTATCTTTGTATATCTGCCCGGATGTGCGTTGTGGTGCAGTGGATATCGGCGCGGAACGAGAAATCGGGGTAGCCGAGTTAGAATTCCAGTTAAATCCCTTGCATTCACTTACGTGCAGATACCCTTGAGAAAGGTATCAATCCGACTCTTCCCTCCAGTTATGGATTAAATAACGGGAGAGATTGGGTTCTTTAGCCTTGGCTGGTAACCAATTTACCGCAGAAAGTCATGGCAACCTACTGCAGGATAATCGTCTGCCCAGTCAGACATGATCGCCCAAGTGTCTAAGTGTGTATCACGTATAGCACTTAACTGATTGGCTGATATTTGCTGAACTCGTTTCCTGTCCGTATGTAGGTGGTTTGCTTCCAGTAGAGGTCCTTGATTACTCTAATGTCTTTTCCAAATAAGTCTCGGTTGTTGAGCATTTCTATCGAGTTTTTGTGGCATAGTTTGTCGAATGTCTTTCCGTAGTCTAAAAAGCACAAGTACACGTCATTTTTCATTTGTGTTGCCCTTTCTGATAGCATTGTAAGCATAAATATCGCGTACCTTTTTCCAGTGTTCTTGACGAAACCACACTGGTCTTGTCTAATTCTCTGCCCTGACAGAGTGAAAAAAATGAAAAATGGCTCTTAAAAAATGAAAAAGAACTCTTAGAGTCATTTAAAGTGTGCAAGTGAAACCGTTGATAGGAAGGCCCCGAAACAGTGCACATTCTCTCCTGATGACCCCAATTTAAATATAAATTGGAAAGGATCAAAAGAAGTTCAATGAAGTCATATGCCGTAGAGAAGCTCGGTAGAAATGTTATTGGTATGAGGAGCATTTTATATTCAGATCGCTTCAGGTGAGTGTCGATTACTTTCTAGTAATTTCCTTCTTCTATTAGATAATTTAAAAATAGTTCCTTATATTCTTAACATTGTAATATTGTTTTCTCTATACGAACTACATTCTATTTTATTTCATAATTAATTTAATTATGTTTTCTCCCCACTATCCCATAGATAGATAGTTAGAAAGAGAGAAACAGAGAGAGAGAGAGAGAGAGAGAGAGAGAGAGAAGAAAATGTAAAAAATAGTTACCACTTTGAATTGAGTTCTCCTGGTGGCTGACGTGTTTATACACTGAATATATATAACAAGTTAAAATTTCCCGTCTCTCATTCAATGCGCCTATGGCTTACGGAGTAGGGACTCAAAGTGACACCAAATCGTTCGAGTTTCGATCTCGACTGAATGCAAGTGGATGTCTAGCCACACTGTTAATAGATAGATAGATAGATATTGCCTTCTTCGTTTTTATTCAACTTTTACAATCAAAACAAACGGTAAAGTAAAATAGACGCTTAGATAGCTTCATCTTGTTTTCGAGTTCTTATTCTGGTATTTTAATATGGCGTTGATAAGTGTCAGTCAGTTAAGTGCCATACGTGATACACGCTTGAGCGATCATGTATCCAAAGAGACATGACTGACTGGGCAGAAGATTATCCCGCATTAGGTTGCCATTGCTTTCTGCCGTAGACTGGTTGCCGACCAAGGCTATAGAACACAATCTGTCCTGCTATTTAACCCATAACTGGAAGGAAGAGACGGATTAATACCTTTCCCAAGGGTATTTGCGGGTAAGTGAATACAATGGATTCAACTGGAATTCGAACTCGGCTCCTCGGTTTCTCGCTCTGAGCCGATATCCACTATACCACAACGCACATGATAAGTGCACACATTTCAAATCTCAGTTTTAACAACCGTTCTAATGTGAAATTACTCTATGGACTACTGAAATATTACCGTGTATCCCCAGTTTGCTATTTTGTATGTGTAGACCTCCAGTAATATTACATCAGGGGTGGGTAAACTTTTCAGTGCAAGTGCCACATTAAAAAATTCACAATTTTATAGGACCGCAAATTATATTAATCAAAATAATTAATATTTAAAATAGACAAAATAAGATTTTTAAATAAAAAAATGAAATTAATTTTTATTAATTAATAATTTAAAGAACTGTAGAATGTTCATATGAAACACATTTATTTGAAGGACAAAGTAACTCAGCTTAAACTTTAAAGGAAAACAGTTTTATTAATCAGTATTTTTAAGTAGGAGGCTCGCATGAAACACATTTGAAAGACAAAATAACGCTGCTTAAGATAAAAATCAATTATTTTTATTAAAACATAAAGTAGAAAAATATACTTATTTGAAAAACAAAGTAATTCTGTTTAAAAAAATATTAATAAAATTATTAATTAATATTTTAAAGCGGAAACTTCACATGAAACACATATAAAGTAACGCAATTTAAAGAAGAAAATTATTATATTTTAAGAGGGAAACTTCACATGAAACACATATTAAGTAACGCAATTTAAAGAAGAAAATTAATATATGTTTTCAGGTGGAAACTTCACATGAAACACATATAAAGTAACGCAATTTAAAGAAGAAAATTATTATGTTTTAAGAGGGAAACTTCACATGAAACACATATGAAGTAACGCAATTTAAAGAAGAAAATTAATATATGTTTTAAGGTGGAAACTTCACATGAAACAAATTTGTTTAAAAACAAAATAACTCAATTTAAAGAAGAAAAAATAATTAAAATTTACTAACATTTGACAGAACGCAGTTTACCCATAACTGTTATATGGTCCCTTTAGAGTCCATATAGACCCCGGTTAAGAACTACTACTGTATTTGTATGCTGAATAAATGTTGTGGGACCCATACTCACCTCAACATGAACTCACCCGCTGCTATATTAATATGTGTGTGACAGCAGTAAGGGGGAAAGACACAGTAGCACTGTGTGCATGACCGTAGTCGACTACCAAGGACTATACTGGATTCGTAAGCTCTGCTTACTGTACCTTCTTTGTAACATTTTCTGTAATACATCTTTCTTTAACCTACACCTCGTGTTCCGTGTTATATTTCCGTGGACCCACTTTTTGCTCCACATCAGTGGCGACGAAGATTCGTTTTAAGCCCCACTGGTTTCCACATCAGTGGCGACGAGGATTCGTTTTTAACCCCACTGGTTTGCACATTAGTGGCGACTAGAATTTGAACCTTACACGGGACAAAAGAAAAATTATTGGAAGAGGGTGTTGTTGGACCCATACTCACCTCAACATGGACTCACCCACTGCTATATTAATAGGTGTGTGATAGCAGTAAGGGGGAAACACACAGTAGCACTGTGAGCATGTGCTGCTATTGATACTGTCAGCTCTCTGCCTTCGGGTAGAGGGCACTCTCTGCTTCCGAGCAGAGAGCACAAACCCAGTCGTGGTTCCGCCGAAGGGTAGAATCACGACTGGGGAAAAATAGACAGAGATTTTTTGGCCCGGTTATATGGCCGGGAATACCCACTATAAAATGACCATGTGTCACATCTGGCCTTGCGTGGGATGGCTAGTAAATACAGAAACACACAGTAGCACTGTGCGCATGACCGCAGTCGATTACCAAGGACTATACTGGATTCGTAAGCTCTGCTTACTGTACCTTCTTCTTTGTAACATTTTCTGTAAATACATCTTTCTTTAACCTACACCTTGTGTTCCGTGTTATATTTCCGTGGACCCACTTTGGGCTTCACATCAATAAAGTTCATTTGAAGAATAATTTGTCTTTTCGCATTTCGTCTCGAGTTCAGTGAACCCATTAGGGTCGTACGGTTTGGGCACATGAACGAGATGTAATGGTCAGCAAGATAGTCTCGCTAGATGAATGACAACAGAATAGTGAGATCTAGGCTATGCATTAGAGTCGTCAGGTCAGCGGCCATTATACGCGATGAGTTACGGACACGATAGCTTGATTTTGATTTCAGATTTTCCTTCTCTTAGACAGGTTGCCGGCCCAGACAGACCGAGAAATGAATGCGTAGTTTTACTAATGTTTTACGGCCATACCACGTTAATACACTACCTCTCAGCCGATCACCAAAGTTAAGCAACGTCGAGCCTAGTCAGTATCTAGATAGGTTACCGCTTGAGAATACAAGGTGCTGTAAACTTGGATGAGCGGGTGATATAAAAATGGAATGAGAGATCAAAAGTCCGACTTCGAATTCGAGCCGGTTTCGTTACATTCACGTGGAAATCTCTTTTTGGGCGCTCATGAATCGAAAAGAGATATGCGCGTTACTAATAATACTCGATTATTATCATGTATTTCATTTCCAACACTGACGCTCT
The DNA here is from genome assembly GCA_037127315.1 of Ascarosepion bandense. Classification (NCBI taxonomy): domain Eukaryota; kingdom Metazoa; phylum Mollusca; class Cephalopoda; order Sepiida; family Sepiidae; genus Ascarosepion; species Ascarosepion bandense. Next base: position 606,527 of record JBBBDQ010001968.1, read on the forward strand.
TATTCTACCAGTCCCATCTGTTACAGAACGCAGAAGCTGGATCAAGATGGTAAACTACAGGTCAAAAGACCCCGTGTAATTTTGACATTGATGTATTGCCTTTGTCTAAATTTTAGAGAGAAGATTAAAACGGCGCAAATAGAGCAATCGGTTGCCCGAATTGTGAAGAGTCAACAAGCTTTCTGTATCCAGATTGCTTAGAGAGGCTATGCCGCTCGTGGCGAAATACGAGGTCAGGGAGGTGGAGTGCGTTTCCTGAATCATCCTCTTCCCGCTACCTCCTAAAATCGATGCTTGAAAAAGCGAGCAAAAAAAGAAACTGTTTTCGTTTATTAGATTTTGAAATATTTTAAAACTATACCGCTTATTCCAAACTCCATTTTGATTTCAGCCGCCAAGAAAGTCTAATATTATGCATGCCTTTTCGAAATAAGTTCATGCCTCAATACAGCAACGCCTCACGATCTGTGAAGAAAAGAATCATGAAAAAAGAAAATACACTTCGTAACGTTTATCTTTATTTGTGCTAAAATGTGAGAATATATATATATATATATATATATATATATATATATATATATATATATAGCTAACCTAGAGAGCCAACGAACCTACCAAGCTAAGGTTAGTTATTTACTTAGTTTGCTCTACTTGCGTATTGAGTACTTTTTGTTTTAGGTTACTCGTCTCGGGGTTTTTTCTTTGGGCTACGTACTTTGACTGATGTTCAAGTGCTTAGCTCGTTCTTTTTTTATTACCATTTTTTCCTTCCGCGTATGTGCTATATATATATATATATATTTATATATATATATATATATATATATATATATAGTGTTGAATTGTGATAATTCTCAATACCAAGATTGTTGCTTTTTCAATGGTTTAATGATAAAAAGTATTTTGGCAAACAGGTGTTTTGTCGTAAAGTGCTCGATATCGAAATAGAAATAGAGTGTTAATAGAGTTCATGTGAAGAATTTGTCACTTAAATGAGCAGAGTCAAGTCGGGTTCGAATTTTCGTAAAGGCACCATTATGATGCCATCACTCGTCAGGTCTTAATTTCTATCTTGAAATTAAAAGAAATAATTTATGCGCTATTTATTGCTATTATCTTGTTTCATAGAATGTCACACACACACATACCCCCCCACCCCCCCCCCACACATATATATATATATATATATATATATATATATATATATATATATTGGTATTTAGGTGATTGATGTTACCTTCAACATCACCTTCAACATGCCACCTTCAACATAAACGGACCCTCTAGCAATCGGTCTGCTTACATGTTAGAGGATTTCAGCAAAGATAGATAGATAGATAGATAG